>CM053772.1:131172120-131275601 GCA_028658325.1 Potorous gilbertii
AAGTCAAGTAACTGTCTGGTAAAATGACCAAAAAAATGAAAAAAAAATAAGACCATAGATTGTTACATTCTTGGTGAACAGGTATCTCCTTCCACCCTATCAGGATGAGGAAGAACATTGCATACTGTTGGAGGAAGTCAAGGCTTCTGCCTCCAGTACCTCCAAAAGTAATATAAAATGGGTTCAGGCCATAGAAGAGCTTGAAAAGTGAGTCAGCCGGTTGCTAAAGGAAATCCAAAAAAAAAATGCTGAGGAAAATAACACTTTTAAAAATAGGCTAACTCAATTGGAAAAAAAGATCCAAAAAGTTAATGAGGAGAAGAAGACTTTAAAAAGTCTTGGAAAATGGAAAAGGAGGCTCAACATCTCACTGAGCAAAATAGTTCTTTAAAAATGAGAGTGGAGTTCAGGGAAGCTAATGACTATATGATAAACCAAGAAGTTACAAAACAAAATCAAAAGATTGAAAAAATGGAAGAGAATGTGAAATATCTCATTGGAGGAACAACTGACCTGGAAAATAGATCCAGAAGAGGCAATTTAAAAATTATAGGACAACTTGAAAGCCATGATCAAAAAAAGAACCTAGACACTATGTTTCATGAAATTATCAAGGAAAACTGCCCTGATATTCTAGAACCAGAGGGATAAACAAATATTGAAAGAATCCACTGATCACCTACTGAAAGAGACCTGAAGAGAGAGAAACTCCTAGGAATATTGTGGCCAAATTTCAGAGTTCTCAGATCAAGGAGAAAATATTGCAGCAGATAGAAAGAAACAATTTGAGTATTGTGGAAATATAATCAGGATAACACAGGATCTGGCAGCTTCTACATTAAGGGACTGAGGGGCTTGGAATGTGATATTCCAGAAATCAAAGGAACTGGGATTAAAACCAAAAATCACCTACCCAGAAAAACTGAATATAATACTGAAAGGGAATGGTCATTCAATGATATAGAGGACTTTCAGGCATTCATTGTGAAAAGACCAAAACTGAATAGAAAATTTGACTTTCAAACACAGAATCAAGAGAAACAGGAAAAGGTAAACAGGAAAGAGAAATCATAAAGGACTTTCTAAAGTTCAACTGTTTACCTTCCTACATAGAAAGATATTTGTAACTCTTGAGACTTTTCTGAGTATTTGAGTAGGTGGAGAGATTACTCACACAACACACACACATATATACACCCACACACACATATAGACAGAGAGTACAGGTTGAGTTGAATCAGAAGAGATGATATTCATAAAAAATAAAAGAAAATTAAGGGGTGAGAGAGGAAACTATTATCAGGATAAATGGAGAAATGGAATGGAACAGACTATCACTCATAAAAGAGATAAAAAAAAATCTTTTTCAATGGAGGAGAAAAGAGAGGAGGTGAGATGGTAAAAGTGAGCTTACTCTTTTCACATATGGCTTAAGGAGGGAATAACATACTCACTAAATTTGATATGAAAATCTATCTTACACTACAGGAAAGTAGGAGAGAAGGGGACAAATGGGCTGAGGGTGATGAGAGAAAATAGAGGGAAAATGGGAGAAGGGAGTAACTAGAAATAAACACTTTTGAGAAGGGACCAGGTCAAAAGAGAATAGAAAAAAAGGGAGGGGACAGGGTAGGATGGAGGGAAATATAGTCTTACACATCATGACTATTATGGAAGTCTTTTGTAACATGACACATATATAGCCTGTATTGAATTGCTTGCCTTCTCAAGAGGGAAGGGTGGGGAGAAAGGAAGGGAGAGAAGTTGGAATTCAAAGTATTACAAACGATTGTTGAGATTTGTTATTGCATATAACTGGGAAATAAGAAATACAGGTAGAGAGGTATAGAAATTTATCTTGCCCTACAAGAAAAGAGAGAAGATGGGGATAAGGGAAGTGTGGGGTATGATAGAAGGGAAGACACATTAAGGGAAGAGGTAATCAGAATGCAAGGTGTTATGTGGTGGGTGGATGGGAGAGATGGGGATAAATATTGGAACTCAAAATTTTGTGGAAATGAATGTAGAAATCTAAAAATGAATACATAAAACTGTTTAAAAAAATTTTAAAAAGATAAAATTGTAAGTTTCACTAAAAAATCTGGAGCAATAGGGTGGGAAATGGTGCTTTAGAAATGTTCACAGCCACAGATGATTTTATAATTAATTTTATCGTAAGAGTTATAATTGATCATATGAAGTACCTGGAGACAAAATTTCAGAAAAAAACTTCCCTTCAAATTTTTGTTCTAAAAAACTCAGTTGGATTCATAAACTATACTCAATTGAAACAAAAATGTCACCTGTCATTAAAAGTTCAAGAAAAATTTGCTAAGTTTTCAAGCAACAAGTTTTAAAATTTGAGCTTCCTAAAAAGTTGTTTAATGAATTTTGACTTGGGATTAAGACAGAATTTGCAATAATTCATGAAACGGCCCTAAACACTCTTCTGCCATTTTGTACTACATATTTATGTGAAGCAGCTTTCTCAGCATTGATGATTATAAAGTCAAAATATCAACAAACTCTGAAAAACATTGAATATGCACTACATCTGTCAGTATCAAATATTCAACCAACATTCATCTTTTCAAGTAAAAATAACAACCAGATTATCTTATTAACATGCAAATTTCCTTTCATTTTAAAAATGGAAAAAAGAATTGTTTTTAAATGAATTTCTCTATTATTAATTATCAGCAATTAATTCATTTGTATACCTATTCTATTTGGTTTTATATATCTGTATACTCAGTGTAATATAAAAATTTCCTGAACTAAAAGCAGTCTTAAGTGGAAAAACCTTAAGAACATTTAGATTTAGGGCATTTTTTTTCATGTTATAGATAGCTTTAATTTCTTCTTCTGAAATATGCCTATTCCTATCCTTTGACAACTTACCAATTGAGGAATGACTTGCATTCTTATAAATTTGACTCAATTCTCTATATATTTGAGAATGAGGCCTTTCTCCGAAACACTGGCTATAAAAATTATTTCCCAACTTTCTGCTTTCCTTCTAATCCTGGATGCATTGCTTTCAGTTTTGCAAAAAAAAAAAATTAATTTCATGGAATCAAAATTATTCATTTTGCATTTCCTAAAGTTCTCTATCTCTTGTTTTGTCATAAATTATTCCCTTCTTCATAGATATGTTAGATAAACTCTTTCTTCCTCTCCTAATTTTTTCAAGGTATCCTCCATTTATGTCTAAATCATGTAGCAATTTTGAACTATCTTGGTACAAGGTGTGAGATATTGGTCTATGGCTAGTTTTTGCGATTCTATTTTTTGATTTTCCCAGCAGTTTTTATCAAATAATGTGTTCTTATCTCAGAAGCTATAATCTTTGGGCTTATCAAACAGTAGGTTACTGTAGTAATTGACTACTGTATTTTCTGTTTCTAACCTATTCCAATGATCCATCACTCTGTTTCTAAGCTAGTATCAAATATTAAGTTGCCATCATTAACAAACATCAACAGTTAACTCCACCATCAAAAGTGTCTGAATATGCTTATTTTATACTTATAGCCCATGTGTTTATAAATGTTACAAAGCACACACTTCCATACAAATAATTAAGAATTATCTTTTGAACAACCCAGTTACACAAAATTTTTACTAATAATGAATACAATCACTTGCCTCTAACTATTGATCAAAAAGAAATTTTAGATAGGCAATATTAGAAAACGAAGAAATCTTGGCAATCATTTCATGAATATTTCATTTTTTAGGAGGTGGAATGGTACTAAGCATAGAGTTTTCCAACAATTAGAAAACTGAATTGCATGAATGTGTGTGTGTTCATTCTTCGTTGCCGAAGAAGACATGCCATCAGAGAAATGATGACATGACTAGCCCTTGACTTTGTTCTGAATGAGGGAGGGTTGTGCAGGTCAACAGCCTCACTTCTTCTCCAGAGCTATCTGACTCCAGTGACCAGATATTCATCAAGTAACTGGAGATGACCCAGGATGAGGCAATTGGGGTTAAGTGACTTGCTCAAGGTCGCACAACTAGTGAATGTCAAGTGTCTGAGGTGAGATTTGAACTTAGGTCCTCCTGACTCCTGCACCAGTGCTCCATCCACTGTACCCCTAGAAAGAAAGAGGGTAAGAAAGAGAGAAAGAAAGAGAGAAAGGAAGGAAGGAAGAGAAAGAAAGAAAAAAATAAAGATAGGAAGGAAGAAAGAAAGTATTCTATTTGTGGGTCTGATAACAATAATTAGAAATACTAATGACCCCAAATATTATTTTGAGACATTCATTACATATATATTTATTAATCACCTGTTAGGTGACAGGCATAGTGCTAGGTACTAGTGATAAAATCTAAGCAAAAGACAGTCCCTGCCCTTCAGCAATATATAAGGAGTTTAATGGGAGGAACATTAGGCAAATAAATGTATACAAGACAAGCTATATACCCAGGAGTAGGAAGTAACTAAAAATGGGAAAGCAGTGAAATTAAGAGGAATTAGAGTAGAAGGTAGGATTTCCATTTCAATTTAAGGGAAGATAGGGATTTCTCTAGTAAGAACAGAGGAGGGAGAATATTCCAGGAGTGGAAGACAGCCAGGGAAAATCCTGAAACTGAGAGATGAAATGTCTTGTTAATGATTAAGAGTATTTAACATATACTCCTGGATACACTAAGAACCACTGGGATTTTGCTTTGTTTTTGGTGTTGCTGTTTGTTTGTTTGTTTTACTGAATGGGGGAAAGCAGAGGATGATATGGTGACTATAATGTGTTGGGAAATATTTGTAACTTCTATCAGTGAAAGAAAGTCACAGGTTTGGCTAATACCACTGTGATCTGTTATATATAGTCATAATTGAAAGAAATACTACATTCAATTTAAAGGTTATTAACAACAAAAGTGAAGTTTTTCACATTTAAATTCATAAACCCTCTGAAATGTATCATAGTCCCCCATTCTTGAACTCCAGATGAAAAACTCTTGCATTAATAGAATAATTTTAACATACAAAACAATACACAGAAAATAGTAAAAACTCAGTGATAAATCTTCAATAGAAAGTCCTCATAGTACTGATAGCTTGGTATTCAAATTTAAAATATATGCTAAAATCGAAGAATAAACCTATCAGCAAGAAGATAAACAGGAAAATGACCTCTCAAATTCAATTTATGGACACAGAAAAGTGAAACAGTTGAGGTGAAAAATAATCAAAAGCATATGCTAAAAAGATATAACATAGAGTTAGTGATGTACTGATTAGTGATAATATAAATAACCTTGTGAAAACAAGCTCATTATTTGGCAGACTGCCACAGAAATATTGGCATATCCAACTAGTCACCACAGAACACATAGGTTGTAAGGAATTAATTATATTAAGCTATCCAATTGTTTTTTCCTACTTAGAGTATAGGCCTTGTTCTTTGATAAATGGATATTAAATATTTCAGAGGAGGGAAAAATCCATGCAGTATGCCATTGGAGCATAACTATAGAAGAAGATGGTTTGTTTTGACTACTGTGAAAATCTTTCCTAGAATACTTAAAAATCAAGATAAATATAGAGCTTTCTGAGCTTATCAAGGAAGGTAGGTATGAAGAGGTAGAATTACGTGTGGTCCTAGACAAAGTTTTGAAGTAAATCAAGCTTGTCTTCTTTTGTCCTCCCTATCTCATCTGCATTTTCTTCTCTATGGACATATCTTCTCATATATTTAGCAGCTTCCAAAGTTTTCTTCTAATCTCAATTGTAAAATTTGCTTTCTTTTCTTTGTAAGATAACTAATTTAGAATTGTCCCTTCTAAGGGATCTAATAGATATTTACATTTCAACCATTATCCCAACCTGAGGAGTGTATGGCAGGAGGGAGGCATGAACAGTGTTACAGCCTCTTGAACATAGATCCAAATTATTCTCCAGGATAGTTGAATTTGCTGACAATTCCACCAAGTGTTTCTTACTCTAGGCGAGTTCACCTTTTAAAAGATGTTTTCTTTCTTCATTGACTATGCTTATTTCTTCAGTTTCTTTTGCTATCTTGTTGCTACAGCTAGTCTTTTTTATACAATACTGAGTAATAACCGAAAATGGATATACTTCACTCAATCTCATCGTGAAGGTTTGAAGTTATTTCCATTGCACATAAATTGGTTTTATTTAGATACTATTTATCATCAAAAGAACGACTTCATTGATTCTTGTACATTCTATTTATTTTTCTTTATTGGAATGGATTATTGTAGTTTGTCAAAAGATTTTTTTTCTGCATTTATTGATATCATATGATTTTTTTTTTAATTGACAAGGTCAGTTATGCTGATAGTTATCCTAATTTCAAACCAACTATTAATTCCTGGTATGAATCCCAGCTGGTTAGAGTGTATGATATTTGTGACATATTACTATAATCTTCTTGCTACTATTTTATTTAAAATTTTATTGCTAGTAATTTGATTGTTTTAATCTAATTAACCAATGGTTTATCTTTTTTTTGTAACACCAACTCCTAGTTTTATTTATTAGTTTAATAGTTTTATTACTTTCAGTTTTATTCATCTTTCTTTTGGTTTTCAGGATTTCCATCTGGTGTTTGATTGGGAATTTTAAACTTGTTCTTTTTGTTTGTTTTAGTTGCATACACAACCTATTCATCTGTCCTTTCTCTCTAATTCATGGATTCATTTAGAAATATGAAACTTTCCCCAAATACAGCTTTGGCTATATCCCACAAATTTTGTAATGCTCTTTAGATTTTATACCTCTTTTTTCCATTTAGCCAATTCTTGCTTTTAATGTTTTGTTTTTTCATTATTTTTATGCCTCTTTTTGTTGTGATGTTAATTCTCTTTTCATAATTTTCTTACTTTGCTTTCATTTCTTTCCCTAATTTTTCCTCTACCATGAACATTTGATTTTGAAAATCAGTTCTTATCTCTTCCAGGAATTTTGATTGGGTTTATGTCCAATTCACATTTTTCTTTGAGGCTTTCCTTGTTGCTTGTTTGCTTTCATTGTCTTTTTCTGAGCCTGTGTCTTGATCTTCCTTACAACTATAGCAGATTTTTATGGTCAGTTTCTTTTCCTTTTTTGCTGTTCTTTTTCCTGTCTTTTTTCTTTTATTTGAATGTTTTTATTCAGATTGGTCTAAGTTCATGGTGTAGGAAGAAGAGGGACATTGTCTCAAGCTTTAGACTCTTTTTTGTTTTGCAGTTTTCAGTTAGTTCTTAAGAGTTTGAAATTTTCATTGCTTTGAGGTGTGGTCATTAGTTTTTTGACCGTTACTCAAGTCCTTATCCAGGGTGGCCCCTGATCCCTATGGATTGCAATCAATTCTTATTCGCAGGGTTCCTCAGTCTTTGAGGCCAGAAGTAATACTTCACCTCAGGACTTCCACTTTATCTTAACCTAAGGTATTCTCTGCCCTTTAATTATGACCCAGAAGTGAGTATAAGCAATAAAATTGCTAAACAATTGTTCCTCAAGGCTCCCATTCCCTCGTGCCCAAAAGTGTTCTTCTCTGATCATGAAAAATGATCCAGATATTGGTATAGGCTAACCAGAGTTGTTAAACAGAGTCTGGTCCAGTGTTTAGTACTAGAATTGGTACCTTATAATCCCCTTACCATTTCTGGTCTCAGAGTTCCTGAAGCTTCTGCTACTTTTGCCCCATTACTGGTGTTTCATACATGTGGGTTTCTGGTCAAACTCCACTTGTATGTCACAGATCTCTTTTTTAAACCTCCTATGTTGTCTTCAATTGGAAGAATAGTTTATTCCAAACTTTTGTTGGTTCTGCCAATCCAAATTTCAGTTTTAGGCATTATTTTTAAAGCATTTAGAGGGGAAAATTTGGAGAGCTCAACTCTCTCTGTTCTGCCATTTTGGCTCTGTCCCCAGAAGTTCCTAGGTGTTAATTTGTTATTTGACTCTAAGAAAATGTTTGCATGTTTATTTACATAATTCAAATGTTGAATACTCCTTTGGCATAATGGGCCTAACTTACCTTTATTTTAAATTATACTATACATAATGGGTTTTTTCTTAGCAAATCAATCATTTTCAATTTAAATTTATTATGAAAGAGGGATATTTTTAGTCATTTAGATGAAATGATAAGGGTTAGTAAAATTGGAGAATTTGAATGATTTCTTTGACAATATTAGAAAATTTTAAATTTAAATTAACAACTAAGGTAACCTCCAATGACATATGAAAAACCACAGGGCCTATTAACAGTAATCAATTTTATTGCAAAGGTTTTTTACAGTTTATAACACTTTCTCCTCATATTAATAATGTGAGATAAGGAGTAAAAATATTTTCATTCACGTACTAAAACTCTGAATTGTGACTTTATTAGAATAACTCTCAGATCTTTGGACTTCAAGTTCATAATTTTTTTATTACAAAACTTTTCCTGACAAGATAGGATGTACAAATTGTTTATATACAGGGTATCCCAAAATTTTATTGCAATTTTAAATTAGTGAAATGTAAAACTGAAATAAGACTTTTTAGATACCCCATATATTAAAAAAAATACTATTATAGCCTGTTACTGTAAGAAGAGACTCCACAAACACTTTCCTATTCTTTCCCAGGGATGCATGTCTTATACCTTGCTTAGTTCAGAGCCAAAGATCATGTATTGTATCTAGGGATGATATCCTACTTTCTTTATCTGATTTGCTAGCATTTCCTCTTACATATTTGGAATACTTGATTTTTTTTTATTAGAAGATGAAGGTATCATTCCTGGTTATCACTTGTTCTCAACTGAGTGAAATTGGGTTATAGGATTTCATATTTCCAATGGCCTTTACAACAATAAATTAAAAAGATCAGACAAAATTCCCTCTCACTGAATCAGTTTGCTTTTTGAATACTTTAGACAAAAGAAAAGAAATAAAGATGCCTTGGTGTGAGCTTAATTAAAGTCAATGGAGAGTTTAAAAGAAGGAAAAGGCATGTTGTTTCTTAATTGTGTTACTGGCTTTATGTAATGATTCTTTGCAGCTCACCCTTTATAATGCAAATGGTATTTGTCTATTTTACAACTATTTTAACAACAGTTCATTAATGGATCAAAAAAAAAGAGGTAACCTCTTCAAGTGTTTATTTCAGAATTCACAACATCAGTTGAAGGTAGAAAATAATTTGTGTCTAGCTAACAGTTATATCAACTACTATTTATTCAATTTCATGAACTAGGTTAGAATTGAAGGGGTTTCATTTGTTTGTTTGTTGTTGTTCTATTTAGTACTTGTATGCCCTTGTCCAAGTCATCTAAACTTTCTGGTCCTGAGTTTCCTGTCTTTAAAATGTGCAAACTAGATCAAGTGATCCCTCAAAGACTTTCCACTCTCTAAATTATATAATCCTGGGCGGAGCCAAGAGGGCGGAGGGTGGAGCCAAGATGGCGGAGTAGAAAGACTCACATATGCTAGTTCTGAACCCACATCCCATGGATCTCCTCTAAAAAGAACTCCCAACAAATTCTGGAACAGTGGAAGCCATGCAGCAACACAGTGAAGGAGATTTCCGTTCCAGAGAGCCCTGAAAAACTGAACCCAAAGGTCCATCGCACACCAGACGGGAGCGGAGCCCTCCCCTGTCCTGGCCGCGGGTGTCTAACTAATATATAATGACCATTCTTTCTCAGAAAATTGAATTTAAATTTTCCTTCACCATACTAAACTTTTCACTAATTTAACATTTCAAAGTATTTGATTCCATAATTATTTTTTTTTTTTTTTTAGCCAAAGAGAAAATCAAAGTTTATTAAAGATCCACCATGTTGAGTTGACCCTTAAGAAGCTTCACCATTTCTGAAGTTTGTATTGATAAACAGGCCAGATAGAATCTGAACTAAAGAGAATCTGAGCACCTTCATGGAGACAAGAAGGATCTTATATACAGAAAGATTGCGGGAGGGATCTAAGGATGGTGTAGTAGTCTCAGAGGAGGGGTTTAGGGAGGGTCTTGAGGAGGAATCTGAGGAGGATCTTGATAGGACTGGGGTAATTAGAGGTCAGAACCTAGAGAGTGGGATTTTGATGGGATCAAGGGTGGGAAGCAGGCAGGGGCAATCCAGAGGTAACAGACAATGGAGAACTAGGCTCATTTAAGGGTAATGAATCTCAGGCAAATGCCACATCAAGTGGGAAGGAGAGTTCAAGGGAGTTCCCAGATGCTACCTGGGAATATTCTTTCCTGTCAACATGATAATTTCTGAATAGGAATATTAAAGAATATGCATCCATCTCAGCTTCAAAGGGCACCTTTACACAAATTATTCATGTAGTAGGATATAAAGATATCATAAATAAATGTAAAAAGGTAGAAATATTTTAAAAACATCTTTCACAAAGCATAACACTATAAAAATGCTAGTCATTTTAGCACCCCTACTGGGAGTACTTTCCCAGTTTGCACTCTTAGTTAACCAATTTTTCAATTCCCTTGAGGGTGGCTCCTGCTACTCTTGAGTATTCTAGTGCCACCTGAGAGGCTGGGTTTTAAGTGCTAGTGTTCTTGAGCTCTGGGTGCTTGATTAACAATTAGCCTGTCAAATTTAATTAGATTTGAGAAAATAAATAGGGAAGCAAGGGAAAGAGAATGAAAGACCGAGGGAGACTCAGAGACAGAGACAAAACATGAGCTCACGCTATGGCTTTGTTCCAGTTTGAGAATCAATTATTAAACATTTATTAAGCACCTGCTATGTGCCAGACACTGTGCTAAGTGCTCCTGATACAAAAGGAGGCAAAAGACAGTCCCTGCCTTCAATAAACTTACAATCTAAAGGGAGAGACAACATTCAAACAAATACATGCAAAGTAAGTTGATGGGGGATGGATCTGAACCCCTAAAAGGAAAGGGCCATGTCTTTGTGATATGGGTCACCAAAAGCAAACTGGCATTCACCTGGGGCACCGGGCCCTTCCAGGTCCTTCTCTGTTACCTCCTAGTCACTGTGACCCAGTGCCCCAGGTAAACACCACGGACTTGGGCCATGTGGAAAAGTCCAGGGGCTTTTCCTTTTTGGAGTCCAGATCCCAAAGACATGGTCTTTCCTTTTAGGGGGTTCAGATCCCATCCCAATCAAAGTTTTATACAGGATAAGTAGGAAATAATTAACATAGGGAAGATATTAGAATTAAGAAAAATTGGGGAAGTTCCTTGAAGTTGGGACTTCAAGGAAGCCAGGGAGGTCAGTAGTCAGAATGGAGGAGGGAGAGTGCTCCATCCTTGGGGGACAACTAGAGACAATGGCTGGAGTGGAGAGATGGAGTGTCTGTGAACAGCCATGAGGTCACTGTCACTGGGTCAAATTCTACATGGTGGGGAATAAGATGTAAGAAGACTGGAAAGGTAGGAAGGGGCTAGGTTATGAAGGAGTTTGAATGCCAAACAGAGCATTTTGTATTTGATCCTGGAGGCGGTAGGGAGTCAGTAGAGTTTAACCAGTAGGGGAGGTGGCATGGTTTAGTGACTGATTGGAGGATTTGGAGTGAGGAGAAACTTGAGGCAGGCACACCCTGTCCACAAATTGTGTACCTCTTTCCCTTTGACTTCAAGTTTCAAAACCTTGCTTAAACCTGAAGGCCTGGCTGGTGAAGGTGCCACTTTTGTGTTTTCTATTTCAGTAATAGCCTCTGTGATCATGGTAGCTGTGCTGCCACCAGAAGCTATGGAACTTCATATCCTCCAAAGCCTGGTGCTTTTTTGCCCTGTCTCTCACTATCTCTTCGGGCCTGCTGTAACTCATTTGCTTTATCCACCAATCACATGAAGTGATGAGAGTCTGCATTCAAGTAGTACAGTATTAGAGAAGAGAAGGGGGAGTATTTGAGAAACGTTGCAAAGGTGAAATCAACAGACTCTGGCAACATCTTGGATATGGGATATGAGAGACAGTGAGGAATCCAGCATGACTTCTAGGTCATGAGCATAAGGGGGACTGGAGGTTAGGAATGGGGGGAGGGTTTGGGGAAAAGAAATTGAGTTCTGTTTTAGGCATGTTGAGTTGAGGATGTCCACTGGACATCCACTTTAATGTCTGAAAGGCAGTTGCAGATCAGCAGAGAGAGCGGTCAAAAAAGGTAGATTTGAGAACCAGCTTGCATCTTGATTCACTCAGTTAATAAACATTTATTAAGTGCTTACTATGTTCCAGGCACTGTGATACATGTGCTGGGGATACAAAGAAAGTTAAAAGACAGCTCTCAAGGAGCTTACAGGAGACAACATGCAAACAACTGTAGATAGAAAAGTTATATACAGGATAATTTGGAGACAGTCAGTACGGGGAAGGGCAGTAGAATTAAATGACATCAGGATAGGCTTCCTGTAGAAGGTGGAATTTTGAAACTTGAAGGAAGCCAGAGAGGTGAGATGACAGAAATGAGGAGGTAGACCATTCCAGGCTTAGAGGTACAGATAGTGAAGATTTCCAGTCAGGAGATGAAGTATCTTATTCGGGGAACAGCAACTTGGCCATTGTCACTGGATCACAGAAAACAAGGCACAGAGTGTGTGTGTGTGTGTGTGTGTGTGTGAAGTGCAGTATGACTAGAAATCTAGAAGTGGGAAGTTTATGAAGGACTTTGAATACCAAACAGAATATTTTATAGTTCATCATAGAAATGTTAGAGAGCCACTGCAGTTCTTTGAGTCTGGGCTGGGGGGACATGATCATACCTGCCATTTAGGAAGATCACTCTGACAGAAAAAGACTGGAGTGGAGAGAGAATTGAGACAAACGGACCAGCCAACCAGATGTCTGTTGCAGTTGCCTAAGGCTAAGGTGATGAGGGCCTGAACCATTATGGTGGTGGAAGTATCAGAGGAAAGAAAGAGGTATACACAAAAGATGTTCTGAAGATAAAATTGACAGGCCTTGCCAACAGATTGGCTGTGGGAGGTGAGAGAGAGTAAGGAGTCAAAGATGACACCTAGATTTCAAAACTGGGTGCATTGCCTGGAGGGCACTGGTCTTGCTTTGACCATGAGGTAGAGGGGTTCCTTACTAGTGAGACATGGTAGACTCAAAAGTCCTGTCTTATCCTCACTCTGGTCAGTAGCTCATGGACATAATGGTAATTATCTATTGCTGAGTCATGCAGTTCAAGCCCTGGCCCTTGTTTTCTTTGCTGAGGGCAGGAAATCTGGCTCCAAAGGGCCCCCAGTCACAGCCTTGGTCAGCATTCATGGACCTAAGTAGATGGAGAAATAAAATAAAAGAGACCCTCTCAATGAAGTTCCTCAGCCAAATCCTTATGTTCCGGTCCTGAATCATAGCACTAACCTCATCAGGATATCAGCAACTGCCACACTAAGTAGTACCTGTTCTGGGCAACACTTTGTGAGCTAAAAATGGTGTGTGCAGTGGTCATAGAAATCTCTACCGCTGGAGCATTTGGTTCAGAACCTGGATTTGCTCTCTGGGGAAGATGGGAATGGGGAGGAACTGCTTGTCCCTCTCCATCCATATAAGTTTGACTGCTAGGAAACTCATTTAGAACTCTGGTTAGTGGTTCATGAACTGAAGAGAGGAGTTCATTGCCCCAGTTTGACCTCTTACCCATCTGGCTGGTTTGGTTGGATTCTGTCAGGAAAGGACAACTCCAGGAGTCATTCAGGAAGATTTATTGGGAGCCTGTTAACCCTTATCAATACTAGCAATTGATGGGTAGGCTGCAGTGGTTCCAGAGGCAGGAAGTGTTGCAACTGCAAAACTTAAGTGGAGAGAGGGGAAGGAAGAGGGAGAGATCCCAAAGAATCCTGAGGGACAAAAGAAATTTCTATGCATCAGCCAAGCATGGGAGATGATCACACAGTCTGTAGACTGCTCTTCTTGCTGGAGATTTTGAGTAGAGTTTCTGTAAGGTTTTTCTGAGATATCCCCTTTGACCAGCTGTATGGCAATGAAGCAGCCCTCCTCAGCTTCAAAGCATGGAGGGGTGTTTCTTCTTAACCTTAAAGTGGGGGTGGAGCATGTCCCCAAGCATCTGAAGAGTGATTGGCCTTATCTTCAGATGGCAGGGGAGAAAGTTACACCAACTCTGGGCCATCTTGACAGTGACGATGTTGTGCCAGGGATGGTAGAATGCGTAGTCGGGGAAGGCAGCAAGCCAGCTGTTAAATTTTCATAGCAAATTCAAACTGTCTCACAAGTCAGTCACAGAATGGCATGGCCCTAAGTGACAAAACGGAGTTTTAAAAAAGCCGTGGATTACGCTGGAAAACACATTTCCACTCCATTGGGTGAGTGGAAGGGTTCTGCTGCCCTTAACAGTAATTTGGAAGTTAGGAAGAGGGATGCATTTAGAAGGTAGAATTTTGGGTTAAGTTCGCCTGGGACAAGCACTGTATCCTCATTCCAGAGAAATGTTTTGAAGTTATCATGTTCTGTGGATCCAGAATCTGTTCAGTGATTTTCCATATTATGCTAAATTTATTGCATGTATTTCTGGTGTATATCTGCTGAAGATGGGGTCCTGAGACTATTACCTGGGACACTGGATTAATCACCTTTGTTCTGTCAAATGCAGATGTAGTTTAATTAATCCTGATGTCAAATGTATCAAAACTATTTTTCTTTTTTTTTCCTTTTTTTGGACAGGAGATTGCAAACTTCCAAACTTAGGGTAGAAACATCGAAAGGGTTTGGGAACTGACTGGCATCTTAGGATTTGTAGTTCACAAGCTCAGGTATTCCCTTCCCACCCCAGAGAAGGGATTTGGGACTATGAAGATTTTTGAGGTATAATTAAATCATGCCCCAGCGCTCTTAAAGAGACAAGCAAAATCTGTGAGGCAGACTGAGAAAAAATGGTAGGGTCCTCAGCCATTCAGTAGCAACTATAGTGGGGTTAGCTTAGCTTCCTTTTCCCTGCTTGGGATTTTAACAAGCTGAGACAACAAGCACAGAGGTACCAAGAAGAAGAAGAAAGAAAAAGTAGGACTGAGCTATGTGCAGAAGTGGGAGGGACTGAGGAGGACCATTGATCCTCAGGCATCTCAGAGCTGAAGCCACTAGATTTTCCCACCTCTTTGAAAACTGAGAAGTCTTCAAGCCAGAAATGCTTTGCTTTTTCTCTAAATTTTCCTTCTAAAGCCTGTTCATTAACAAATAGAATAACATACCCTGCATTGCTTTTTTGGCCAGAAATTTTTGGTAACCTGAATTTTAGCTATATGCCATATGCCAGGGATAACTAGATTATAGATATAAATTAAGATAGAAAGCCAGATATTCCTACTTGTTAGTAATTTTCTTAACTGGGGGCTCAGAGCAATTGTGATTTTACTTTTTGTCTATTTTGATATTATTTATATATTTAATATATTTTTATATAATATTTATATCTATATTATTTATTTATATGATATTTATATTTTTATTTAATATATTTAATATAGTTTAATATGTTGATATTTTAAACTTTTTGTTTAATAAAAAAATTTCATAAATAAGCAGGGGAGTAAACACATGAACCATGGGCTTTTTAATTACCATTAGGCTAAAGTATGAAGTAATTGTTTTAACAGTGTATAGTTGATTAAATGTCTGGAGACAAAGGAGATAGGGAGGAAAGGACTGTGGTGATCATCAGACTTTTGACTATTGCTCATTTCCCTCATCTTTCACAGTGACATCCACATGCATTCACTGTTGTTAGATGTGTCTCACAGTCATTGAACCACAGTATTAGATTATTAGTATTAAGAGGAAGGGACTTTGTTTCAGGGAGAAGCTTGGGATCATTAAAGGAACCTAATAATCTCCTTAATGCAGTTTGTTCTACTGTCTTCTTCCTGTTTAATTCTGGACCCAACTCATTTTCCATTTATATCATCTGTTCCAGATGTACATATTAATGGGCAAATTCAGTAGATTGCTTATCCAGTAAATCCAGTTATCCATTTTGTAAACTAGGCAGTAGACATACTTTAACCACTTGGTCTTTCCTTTTTCAAACTCTTTTCAAGTGGGTATAGACCTCTTCCAGGGATTGGTGCTAATCAGTGTTTGCGCAATGTTGTCTACAAACAGAAACATGCAAAAATCTCCAAGGAACTTTTTCTTACTTTGGACTCTGCTAGTGTTATTTGCAGTAGAAAAAAAAGGCTCATAGTTCTAGCCATAGTGTGACATTTAAAAAGTTCAAAAGACATAGTTTCGGAGTAATTAATCATTTTATTAATATTGCTAGCATTTTATTAATACAAGGAATAGTCTGTTGACCAACTCTCTCTTGAATCAAAGATGACTTATGGCAATGGGCTAACAGTTTATATGCCCTTTGGAAAATGGGTGTTCCTGAGGATAGCCATCAACTCTTAATTGGTTAAAAATGAGAAGAATAAATATGAAAACATTACTATTCTGATAAAATTCTGACAATTTATTATGTCATTTACTTGTAAATTACTCTCAGTCTTGGGCAATCTAATGAAAGAATTTATTCTGCACCCAAGCCCACGTAGAATTTACCTAGATAAGATGGTCTAGATCTGCTGAATTTTCGAAGAGATCAATCATGTCTTTCAAAGGTGGGCTTTGAACTAGAAAGCAGGACAGGGAAAAAGCTGGGATCTGTCCCATAATTGGTTATTAATCATCATTGCTCTCAATGGCAATGAGAGAAATTCATCAGCAGAAGTAAGTAATCGCAAGCTCTTGTGTTCCCCTTCAGCCAGTGGTACCACAGACATGTGGCCTCTGGTAGAGAGTCCTTTGTATCAAGCCTCACCAATTAGGTTATTCCTTTTAGTGAATAGAAATACAGATTCAGTGAGAAAGACGAAACGGTGGCTGGATTAATTGTGCATGTATGTATCTCTTCCCCTTCATCCAGTGGTACCACAGACATGTGGCCTCTGGTAGAGAATCCTTTGTATCAGGCCTCACCAATTAGGCTATTCCTTTTAGTGAATAGAAATACAGATTCAGTGAGAAAGACGAAATGGTGGCTGGATTAATTGTGCATGTATGTATCTCTTCCCCTTCAGCCAGTGGTACCACAGACATGTGGCCTCTGGTAGAGAATCCTTTGTATCAGGCCTCACCAATTAGGCTATTCCTTTTAGTGAATAGAAATACAGATTCAGTGAGAAAGATGAAATGGTGGCTGGATTAATTGTACATGTATGTATCTGTTTCCTCGTCTCTCAAGTGAGGATAGTGCTAGTGCTGACCTTAAAGGTTTTTGTATCAAATGAGATAGTAATTGTTTGAAGTAGCTGCTGTTGTTTAGCTGTTTTCATTTGTTTTTGGTAAAGATAATGGAATGGCTTACTGTTTCCTTCTCCAGTTCATTTAACAGATGAGGAAACTGAGGCAGATAGGGTTAAATAACTTGGCCAGAGTCACACAGCTAGGGTGTGAGGCCAGATTTGAACTCAGGAAGATGAGTCTTCCAGATTCCAGGCCTGATACACTATCCACTATGCCACCTAGCTGCCCTTCATATAATAAGTAAAGCACGTTGCAAACTTAAAGCACTATTTAATATTAGTTAAAATTATTATGAGATTTTATTTCCTGTGTAAAATTTGAGATTCTTAATATCCACGATTTCCCTCATTCATTTTTTTAATGTGCCTACTGGGGTGATTTTTTCCATGGGAAAGTGTAAGGACTGGCCTGATTGTAATAGAGGATAGATAAGTTTTGGGGAAGGGTAGGAAATCCAATAAAAATAATTGTATGTTATTAGATTATAAAGAGCCTTAGAAGTCAATCAGAATTTTAATGTATTCAGAAATGAGAGGCACTGAATGTTTTTTTTTTTTTTTGCTTTTTAGTTTTTAGCTTTTTTAGCTGGTATTGTCCTAATAAAATCAGTTTTCTAGGAAAGACTTAATTTGGTGGTGGTGTTTAGGATGGCCTGAAATGGGATGAAACTAAGGTACTTAAGAACCAGTTAGAGTAGTTCTATGATGACTGGTTTTTCTCCTTTGCTTTTACTTCCTTCTTTGACACATAAGTTTATATCTTCAGAGCACTAACTCAAGCTGGAATATAAGGAAAGAATTTCCTTAAAGCCAGTTTTTCTCACAGGCCTCCAACGAACCAGCGATTCATCAAGTTGAGAACTGGTCTCCATCTCCTTTTTACCTCTCGAAGATCCATTCAGTGAAGCCTCTAAGCAGAACCTTTCCTTTCCTTCTAATACAAAAAATATGATGTAATTACCATAGTTGAGAGTAAATAGCCCCTATCATAAATAGTATACCCCAAACAAACAATTATGCATGCTGCTACCACTGTGTACTCTAGAGCTGTTTCCTTAGCAGGCTATGTCTATTCTATAAAGTGAAACTTAAAGCCAATTAGTAAATATTTATTGAATGAATACCAGTGTTATTGTTGATTCTTGGGAGCCCAACACCTCACTGGAAAAGTAAAACAGAGTTAAGGCAATAATCTGGACACAAAAGCGTTGACTGAAGTAGGATTTTGTCTGTGACATAGATGCTGCTTTTTTCTGCCGCTGAAATCCTGCTCACACTGACTTTTCTTTCAGTTTTTTATGCATTAGAGTCCTTTAGAATGAGAGAAAAAGACCATTCTCCAAACTACATTGGGATTAAACTATATCAGTACATTTTTAATGGCATAGCAATGAGATGCTCTACAATACTAGTATGTGGTCACTGTAACCGAATTAAAAGCAGAATCATTCATTATCCAATCTGTTGCTAAGTAACACAGGAGAAATTTTAATAATGTTGATGAAAGTATATCTTTTATCTTACATAGTTAAGCTGCTAAGAAAACTGAATATTCTCATTTGTAATAAATTTGAGATTTTTTTTTTTATGTATTTTGACCTAAACTCTGTGGAGTTCAACTAGAAATATATAATTGTCTCAGGTAGTGTGCTTCTGTAGAATTAATAAGTGAAGTGCTTCAGACAATATTTTGAACACTTACCCAGATGTTTAGACAATTTTTAAACTCCTGTCATGGGAGTAGTCAACTTCTGATTATTGAAGATTGGTATGGTATTATATGGTAGGTTCCCATGAATCATCTAGCAAGGTTGTAAGAGCATTTTTCCATTAGCATATGTTAATGCTTTAAAGTTATCTGGGTAGATCATTAATGTCAAAAATGAAGATGAATATGTGAAAATTGTATAATACTTGAGCTAGACTCTGGTTATGTGTGAAACAAGACTAAAGTGAGCAAATTTATTTTGAAGTTTTCTCCCTTTTCAAAAGGATGATTTGCTTCCCCTGCCCCCCTGCCCCCCAGCCAAAGTCTATAAGTAATTGAAAAGCATCCAGGGGAATAACTAACAATGCAGGTCATTCTGACACTGTGAGATAGATGTAGACTTGCCAATGAACCAAGGGTGGTGGATGTAATGGCATGCATGTCGTGATGAATAATCAGGTCACTTGTTTCAAGATCAGTTGATTTATCATCATCAACTATCCAAATGGGTAGCCTTACAATTTTGTACAATTTTATTATGGCATTGGATTTAATAAATATGTGTACTGAAGAAAACAAATTAGGATAATTTTGCTCTGTCACTATCTATTTATTGAAGACTACCTGCTCAGATTTTCTGTGTTAATTTATGGTTCCTTTTGTCCTCCAACTAAAATAGTCATGCAACCTACTTAACTTGTTATGTAGGCAACAAAACAAAGGCACACATACACACACACATACACGAATCTCTTCCCCTCCCCCCACAAAATTAAATCAGAACAACAAACAACAAAGCTGTAGAAGATCAAAAGATTTAATAATTGTACATGGAAGTTTATTCTAGTCTTTCAGTTCCATAAGATTTTGAGTTTTACATTTTCTCTTCCTCTCCCCAAGATGGCATGTATCTATTTTCACGTTAGTGATGATGTAAAGCAGAGTTAGAACTTAATGGGAAGAACGATGAAAAAACAAAAGCAAAACGTAACAACAGCAGAAAAGGAAAGCAATTAGTCTGCTACCATCTGATTCAGACTCCAAAGGTGTTTCTCTGGATGTGACAGCGTTTTCCATCATGAATCTTTTGGAGTTGTCTTAGATCCTTGCATGGCTGAGAAGAGCTAAGTCTGTCAAAGTCAGTCATCACACAGTGTGCCCCTTACTGTGTACAGTGTTCTTTTGTTTCTTCTCATTCCACTCAGCATCAGTTCATGTAAGTCTTTCCAGGTTTTTCTGAACTCTGCCTGCTCATCATTTCTTATAGTATAATAGTATTCCATTATGTTCATATACCACAACTTGTTTAGCCGTTCCGCAATTGATGATTATTCCCACAATTTCTAATTCTTTGCCACTACAAAAAGAGCTGCTGTAAATACTTTTGTTCATGTGGGTCCTTTTCCCATTTTTAGGATCTCTTTGGGATACAGACCTAAAAGTGGTATTTCTGGGTCAACGGGTATGCATATAGTTCCAAATTGCTCTCCAGAATGGTTAGATCAGTTCAGAATTGTGAACTTCAAAAAGATATTTTGGAATTGTTTTTCAGTATAACTGGTTTTCTTCACAATCTTATTTACTTTGTACATTTAAAAACATTGTTCCGAGGAGTCTTTAGGCTTCAGCAGACTGCTAAAGGGGTGCATGATACTCAAAAGGTAAGAATCCCTCTGTTAGAGTATTCAGAAGTTCAAAGACATGCTTTTTGTATGTTTGCCTTTTAGACTATGTAAAGAAAACCTTCTGATTTAATGATTTGATTTTAAAAGCTTACATCCAAGAAATAATTGGTTACTTAGGATCTTGAGTCCAAGATCGTTATTAATTAAAATGCTCTCCAAACTACTAGACCTGCTTGCAGTCCAGTCCCTATAGCCATCAATGACTGGACAAAAGTGGAGAAAAAGCCCACTTTCCTCATTCCACCAATAACAGCTGCTGAACAATGGACAGATGCCACATGGAACCTTGGACATTGACATAGTGATTGCTGGGACCCAAGAGCTGTGCTGAACAGTTTTGTAAATATCTCCTCATTTAATGCTCACAACGGCCCTCCAAGATAGATGCTGTTACTGTACCCATTTTACAGCTGGGAAAATTGAAGTAGAGGTGAAGTGACATGCCCAGAGTCACAGTAGGAAGTATCTGAGGTCAGATTTAAAACTGAGGTCTTTTTGAATGTGTTACCAAATGCCTTCAGATACAGGGAAATCCCCAGCAGAGTCACAGAGTTGAGAGAGATGGCAACCCAAATTCAGGAAAGAGCTAGTAGGCTAGTTTGGGTGGAATGTAAGGTATACAAAAGGAAGTAATGTGGAAATATACCTAGAAATATAGATTGAAAATAGATGATCATTTTATGTTAAGTATTTTAAGTACTGTTTTTTTTTTTTAGGAATTCTTATTTTACCTTAAAGGCAATAGGGAACATTTAAGATTTTTGAGTGTAGGAGTGACATTGTCAGATCTGTGCTGAAGATTATTTAGGCAGCTAGGTGGAAGACGGATTGGAGATGGAAGAGTTCAGAGACAAGAATACCACTTTGAGACTAATTCAAAATAGTCCAAGTAAGAAATTACAAGGCATTGAACTAGAGTGGCAGCTTCATGAGTGAAGAGAAAGGAATGAATGGATGGAAGAGATTTTTGTTGAGATAGAATTGGAAAGACTGTGTGACTGATTGACAGTGGTGGATGTCATGGAAGGGAAAGAAAATAGTGAAGGATGATTCCAAATTTGCAAACCTATGTGATTGGAAATATGATAGTGTTTTCCACAGAAATAAAGATAGCTAATGACTTCTCTTTTGAAGTGATAATGTAGTATCCAAGTAGGGATTGGAAGGAAGTTGATAATCTGAGACCTGACCTCCAGAAAGAGATTAGAGCTGCTTAAATAGGTTTGGGAGTCATGGCATTAAGATGATAACTAAACCTTGGAGAGCAGTTCCCCAAGAAGGGGTTTTACTGAGAAAAGAGGAACAAAAGCAAAGCCTTGGGTAACATGTAAGATAGAAATGTCTTGCAGTCTTCCCTCCCCCTCCCCTCCCCTCCTCTCCCCTCCCTTTCCCCCTATTGCTCTCTGAAGCCCTTAGATTGGATAACACTAGGCCCCTGCTCAAGCTCCACTTAAGGGCTCTTTTCTGGACCCTCCTGGCTTAAGAGTGATTATCAATAGTACCTGTTGCTGTTTCTCTCCCAGCCTGATATAGTTACTTTTCTTTGCCTCATTAAAGAGACCATCCCCTGATTGCTTCTTAAACAGGCCTATTCACCGAATGGGTATTACCTCACCCTAAGTGAGTACCTGAATAGACCTTGGCCTAAAGGGCCCAAGGTCTCCCATTTCTTCCTGGGCCATCTCCAGTCTTCCTGATGAATATCTGGTCACTGGATGCAGATGGCTCTGGAGGAGAAGTGAGGCTGGTGACCTGCACAGCCCTCCCTCCCTCAAAACAAAGTCAAATGCAAGTCATGTCATCATTTTTCTGATGGCAGGGTCTTCTTTGGCAGCGAAGAATGAACACATGAACAATTTTTGTCAAAGATATGCCACCATTTTTCTAGTCTCCCAGATTTGTAGTGCTGGCCTTATCATGGCCTCCTCATTCTTCCTCACCTCACAAAACACTTGCCAAAATTTACTTTTACTACTTCCATAACATCACTAAAATCTTACACATTCAAAGCCAGTTCCATTTATAGAGTGCTGGACTTGGAGTCAGGCAGACCTGAGTACAAATACTGACCCAAAGGCTTTCCTAGCTGCATAATTTCAGGTTAGTCACTTAATTTGTCTTCCTTGGGTTGTTTTTCTGTACAATGAAGGGGTTAGATTGCATTGCCTCTGTGGTCTCTTATGGTTCTAAATTTGTGATCTGTGATCTATCTTAGGTTTTTATGAGGGTATAGTGTCATAATACATGTAAGGTTCATTGCAATTCCTTAAGTACTCCATAAATGTAATATGTTATCATCATTGTCCTCTTGAATGGTTTCCTTGCTTCAAGTCTTTCCTCACTTAGGTCCATCTTGCACACAGCTGGCCAAGTGAGTTTCCTTACGTGCAGATGTGACCATTTTATTCCCCTACTTAGTCCCCTTCATTGGCTTCCAATTCCTCTGGGATAAAATTAATCCTGATAGTTTTTAAAACCCTTCACAACTTGGCCCTAGCTTTTCTTTCTAGCTTCACTGTTCATTACTCTTCTTCCCATACTCTGAAGGTCCAGCCACAATATCTTTATTCTTTTCTTTACACATAGTATTCTGTTTCCTATATTCATGCCTTCACCTTGGCCATCCCCATCCCCTGGGATTTATTGTCTCTTCATCCTTGCTTCAAAGAATCCCTTTTTTCTTTCAAGATTGGCCTTAAGTACTAGTTTTTACATAAAGTCTTTCCTAGGAGGTGCAGTGAATAGAACCTAAGCTTCTGTAACAGTAAAGACCCCAACACACACAGGAGGGCCTGCTGTGCAGGTTCTTAGATATGCTTGTCTAAAAAGAAAGCAACTTTTGTGGGATCAACAATTACTGTAATCAAATACATATATATTCACTTAGTTCAGAGAAAATACAAACAGAGAAATAAATGCCAACAGACAAGGCTTCCAGCTATCTGACCATCAGCAGTACATGCGACACAGATCAACAGATACGTCCAACGCTCTGAACATTATCAGAGAGAGAAGCACTGACATCTGGGTTTTCAATGCTGGAGGCTCCTTCGTGGCTGCCCAGAGTCTCCTCTGATCAAACAAACACTTCCAGTGAGTAAGCCCCAAAATAAAGCCTCACCTTAGAGCATTTATATGCTTTTCAGAGCTGGAGGGCATGACCCTCAATAGAAATTAACAAAAGGTATTGAGGCCTATTAATGGGCAGGAAAGATCTTTAACTATTCCCCCGCCCACCATTAACCATACATTAACATTACAGCCTGGGGTCAGTAAGTCCTGAGTTCAAATTCATCTTCAGATACTTATTAGCTGTTTGACGCTGGTCAAGTCACTTAACCTCTGTCTGCCTCAGTTTCCCCTGTTGTAAGATGGGGATAATCATAGCACCTTCCTCCCAGGGTTAACACAGCACCTGGCGTGTGGTAGGATTATTCCCTCTGTTACTCTGTTTTCCTTAAGTCATATTGCTACTTCCTTGAACTACGTTGTGTTTAATTACTTAGTATTTATTCTCCTAATGTTTATTCTACATGTATTTATAGTTAGTCACCAAGTATTTATTAAGCATTTACTATATGCCGCACACTGTGCTAAGCACTAAGTTTAAAAAGAAAGGTACTAGGGACATCAATCCCTCCTTCATTTCTCTAGGGCTCTCCTTTCCTCCGACTACTTGATCTCTCAGATTCCTTTCACCTCTAAAGTCTATGATCCTATATGACAATGAGCTTAAGACAATGATTTGTGGAAAGTTTCCAGGGCCCCAAAACTCTTTTTTCTTTCATAATTCTGTTGTTTCGTTAGTGGCAGCCATTTTATCCTTCTAAGGCTTCAGATACTTGTGGTCTCTAGCTATTCAGTTATATTATTATATTCTATATATTACGTTTACTTCTTTCTCAGTATCGTAATTATATGTTCAGATGACCTGAATTAATAATTTTCCTTTGTAAATTGTAGTTCCAATAAAATACATGTAATACTTATCTGGAACTTAGTGTGTTAGGTATGTCAAGTCAACTAACCAAAGATCGTTAGAGTAATGACCATGCTCTGATGTGAACCAGGCCAAAGGCGGACACAGAGCCAGGATCTGTCCTCACGTTGGTCACTGGAGGAGCGGGGATTGGGGAGTGGTAGACAGGGGCCCAGGGACACGTCCTTCAGTGGGCAGACCAGAAGACTAGTTGAACTGGTTTACCATGCAGTCAGTATGAGGAAAAAGAGGAAAGAATGGCTAGTGTTGGGGAGATAGCTGAGGATCTGATCTGTCTACCTCTATGGAACTACAGGAGCCAGAGTGGTGTAGTAGAAAAAGCATAAACTGGGTGTCAGAGTCAAGTTCTAGATGCAGCCCTGATAGTATCACATTGGAAATTAGTTTTACCATCTGGTAAATGAGGTTTTTAGACTAGATGACATGCTAAATCCTCACAAGCACGGAAGCTGTGAAGTAGGCATAGGTTAATGAGGTATAAATAGCTTTCTGAAATTTGATTAGAACTGGGTTAGTCTTTAGAAGAGTGTATGTGGTACAAATCAAATGCATTTTTAGCTTCACTTCCTTTTTTTCCTTTGAAAAGAATTCTCTGATCTTTGACTCCCAGTCTTTTCCTTTCCCCTTTGTCCCCTCGCTTCAGCTCTCCATTCTCTTGTCTTAATAGAGAAATAAATGGAGAGATGGGAAGAAAGAAGGGAAAGTAACAAAGCTGAAAGTAAATAAGTGAGTTATGCCAGGTTTTTTTTTTTACTTCTGAGCCCTGGGAGATGAGGTTGGTGTATATTTTAACCTGATTTGTCACCTTGCTCTCCAAACCCATTCCGCTGTTCTTCATGGTACATGGCAAGTTTGTTTTGCTTAAGACACATACTGGTTTATAATTAATCTGCAGAACAATATAAGTTCCTTGTGGATTTTAAATTGATATCTTTAAAGCAAGAAATATCGAGAACTTCTAAAGTATAGTGGACTAGGATTTAAGACTTTAATACTTAAAGCAACCAAGTGTGAATCACAAGATTATTTAGCAACATCCCCAATATTAATCATCACTCTGTAACATGCTTCCAATCATTTTAGAAGACATTTCAAGAAATTCTCACCTCAAACTTCTATACAAAAGTGCAGAAGTTTTAAAGCAACTAAACCTGAGGAATTGTGGATCACTAAATGGTAATTCCTTTTTTTTTAAAGGTCAGCACAATTAGATTTTGGCAAGATTGAGACTTCAGTGTCTCTTGCTGTATTCATCAAGACAGATTGGTCAGTAGTTTGCAAGTGTTCATGAGCAAAACAGGTTAGTAATGCATTGATACCAGCACAAAAAGATTGTCCTCATCACCACATAGCCAAAACAGTCATGAAATCAGTGTGTTGCTGTAAGCACTAGTGGCATGATATAATGAAGTTGTATTCCATTAAACACTTGTATGCAGGGGAGCAAAATGTCATCACCTGAGTGTGGCTACGTTTCTGTGATACAACCTCATCTGTTCCATCAGCTCGTTTTGTTCTGATCAATAAGCAGTTTTCTGTGGCCTTTCACTGCTGTCAGATGTCATTGAATGATGCAAATGCACATCAGAAACCAGAAACTTGACAGCGCACCCAGACTGAGAATGAAAGAGGAGAGGGAAATCACTGGGATGGACATCACTGACAACTGATGTCTACTATGTATAACTGATTTTATATTGTGGCAGCAAGACTTTTTTTCCATATAAACACACAGCAAAATGATTCTGGTACATGCACAACATATAATGGGTATTTTAAAATAGTTTTGGGGGAAGAAAACTGAGCATTAACTTCAGCATTTAACTGTTAATTGTCAGCACAGTATACCAATTGATTCAGTACAGTAAGTAAAACAAGTTTATCTGTTGCAGGTGATTTTCCTTAGAACAAGGATCCATGTATTTGTTTTAAAAATATTTTGATTGTTGTCTTTTAATGTTTGTATTTGAATACAATTGGTTTCTTTAGTAATCCTATGGGTTTTATTCTATTTAAGAACATTATTCGGTGCTGGGATCCATAGGTTTTGCTCATTTCCTAAAGGGGTCCATAATACCACAGAGGCCCATCAGCCCCACGTCTTAGACACAAGCTAACGAAAGTGACGATGGTCATCGGTGTTCATGCGGCCCCTCGTGGTTTGTGCTTGGTAAAAATATTACTGTCACTGTTTGTCAGATAAGGAGACCTGGACAGCATGGTGTAATGAAAAGAGGGTTGGATTTGTAGTCTTGAGACCTCTGAGGTTCAAGGCCTTTCTGCGCTACTTAACGACCTATATGACCTTAGAAAAGTCACTTAACCTTTCAGTGTTTTTGTATGTTTATAGGTAAAAGAGGGGAGTTGGCGTCAGTCAATTCAGCAAGTATTTATTAAGCTTCTGCTATGCTCTAGGACCTCTTAAGTTGCTGGGGATACAAATTCAAAGAATGAATCAATCCTTGTTCACTTTTTTCAGGACAAATACTACTGTTCTGGGGCCTTGCAGAAGTAGACTGGCCATTCCATGAGAAGTATAAAGCAATGTGCCAATGATTATCCTAGCCCACTTCAAAATAATTACCTTTGGGGGACAAAAAACACTTCTTGATTGTGTCAATCACAAGTGCATGTAAAAAGGATCTGTATTCCTGAATCAGTCAAACCACTGTTGAGAGACTTGACTATACCCTTAAGAATTTATTTGAAAGCGGGGAGCTATCTAAGAATTAGAGATTCTGAGGGTCTGAAAACAGTGAGGTCATACAGAGCTGATCCAGAAAGAGCCAGCAGCCCAGGAATGATTAACAAAAAGAAAAAGAGAGGGTAGAACTAAACTTTGATGGGGAAGGGAGATTGAAGAGGGCTGTTGGCTCTACAGCCATCTTGGAGCAGAAACTGGAGCAGGTGAATACCCAGCATACCCACCCACTACAAGGACTGGATTATTTTTGAAAAAAAAAATCTTGGCTTTTCTCAACTTCCTATTCACAGTCTCTTTCTATCCAAAGACACTTAAAATGTTGCTCAGTTATTTTATGATACCCAAATATTTCAGGCAACCTAAATTTTGCCTCAGCCACAATGAGGCCAGGTCTTAATTAGAGATAGATATAAATATTAATTAAGGCAAAGAGCCAAGCCTCTGCCTAAGGGATTGTGATTGTACTCCTAATTTTTGTCTAAAATAAACTCCTAAAGCCTCAGAGGAGGTAACCACAGATACCACTGGGGCCATGATGTTGGCCCTAACCTTCAAAATGAGCTAATTATTTTAATAGGGTCTTTAGAAAAAAAAAGTGTAATCGACTTTTATTTGGCACATTTTAACTTCCACAAGGGAATCCTTGAGTTTTTATACAATTCACTGGGAAGCTGAACGTTTCTAGTTGGAAGATTACAGAAAAGAAGGAGGGTAGGGTCGCAGGCAGGTAAAAGAATGTACATGGCTCAGGGAGAACGGAATAAAGACCAGTTAGTTATCCAGATAATGCAAGGTAAGGTAAGCGGAACAAGTTAGGAGTTAGTCAGATTGATGGAATGGACTGGTGGGTGAATTTTCCATGTTAAAAAATTCTAGCTTCTGAATTGTATAAAGACTCAAGCTCATTTTAAGGTTAGGGGCAATATAAAAGTCCCAAAGGTACCTATGGTTCCTTCCTCTAAGGCTACAGGGAGTTTATTTTAGCCAAAATTTAGTAGTACAAATTGATGAAGCAGAATGGTAGTTAGTACAAGGTTGAAGTGGTAGTATTGTGATCTTTTCAAGAGGTCATAATTAGCTATAAAATTTTAATTAGTGGCTTAAGCTTGAGGTGCAGAAACCCACAAGTACTTCAAAGAAACCTATGATCTGAAAATCCCAACTATTATTGCAGAGTAAGGGAAATTATGACACGATTAGCACTGTTGGTGTGTTGTTTGAATTTCTGCCACAACTGAGTGAGGAAAAGGATGTAGATGGGAAAAATTAGTTTGGGAAGTGAACAGCTGGCTAAAAAGTATTTAGAATGAGATTTGAATTTTTGGCTTAAAGTGTAATAAGGATGACACATTTTTGCCCAACAGTAGAGTGTACCTAATAAGAGCTACTAAAAAAGGTGTGGGAGAGAGGCAACTACCTCCATATTCTCCCCAAATGAAGTAATGTAGAGAGGAACTACAGGAAGGAAGAATGACAGCCGAGAAATCTGGACATTTTCAGAAGATAGCAGCAAGAAAAGATTGAATAGCAAAACCCTCAGGACTCAGGTATATCCATTAAAAATACAGTTTAAGAAATGAGTTCAGAGTTTTTATTTTGTTACTGTTCAGTTATTTTTCAGTTGCTTCTGACTATAACCCCATTTGGAGTTTTCTTAGTGAAGATTACAGAGTGATTTGCTATTTCCTCCTTCAGCTTGTTTTACAGATGAGGAAACTGAGGCAAACAGTTAACATGATCACACAGACAGTAAGTGCCAGAGGCTGGATTTGAACTCAGGAAGAGAAGTCTTCCTGACTCTAGACCTGGTATTCTCTCCACTGTGCCATCTAGCTGGCCTGTAGTCCTTATACAAGGAAGCAAATTTGCCTCATAAGTATCCCTGAGACTTGGTGGTATGAAACCTATAACTGGACCATGGCTGTGAATGGTGGGTATACTTTATTCAAAATAAATAGTAAAAGATGATAGAGGAGTTGGGGTAGAGAGAATGAGATGTCACTGAATATTAAGAAGCTATGCGGAAAACCACAGAACCAAAGTGCTGAAATGTGGCAGAGACCATTTGTATGAATGCTAAAGGAGGGAGAAACAGGCATGATTTTTTTTAAACCAATTTGAAGTATATTACTACCTGGACAGAAAGAAGAAATAAATAAGTTGTTTGGAAAATGGTTTATAAGACATGCACAGTAATGGTAGGGATTTCAGTTATCCAGACTTCTATTCAAGCTTTCATTCTGCCAAAAGTAGGGCAACTGATAACTTTTTGACTTGCCTTAGTGATAATTTCATCCTTCAAATGGCTGAGGAATCAGTAAGGGAAAATTCTATTTTATATCTGATTCTCTTGACAGAGAAGAATGGTTTTCTGGGGTGGAAATGAAGGGGATCCTAGAAAGAAAGGGGCACCACTGCTTATGAAAGACTGTTTAAGAAAGACCACAATATATATACATATATATATATGTATATGTATATATACATATATATATGTATATATATATACATATATATATGTATATATATACATGTATATATATATACATGTATATATATATACATATACATATATATATATGTATATATATAAGCTTGGAAGGTATCCTGAGGATAGCATCCAAGATGGTGAAATGCCTTCAGTTCAAGCATGTAAGGATTGGTTGAAAGAACTGGGAATGTTTAGCCTAGGACATGGTAGTTGTCTTCAAGTATTTGAATTAGATTTAAAGGGAGTTTGTCTTCTTTTTGACCACAGAGAGTCAAACCAGAAGCTTTGGATGGAAGTGCAAAGAGACTTAATTTAGACTTGACATCAAGAAAAACTTATTAGCAATAAGAGTTGTCCAAAGTGGCATGAGCTGCTTTGAGTGATTGAGTTCCCTCTCTTTGGGGAGGTCTTCATGCAGAGGCAAGATGACCACTTGTTGGATATGTTACAGTGGGGATTTCTTTCATATATTTATTGAGCCAGATAGCTAATGAGATCTCTAACTCTCCAATTCTGTGATTTTATTATAGTTTACTACCTATTTCTCCCAGTAATCCAATTAACTTTTCCTTTAGGTACTCAGATGATATGCTGCTTGGTACATACATATTAAGTTGCAAGCAAGCAGTAATACAGAGTGCCTGTTATGAAAGCAGGAAGACCTGGGTTCAGATACTTACATATACTGACTGTGTAACCATATACTGGCTGTGTCACCCCAAGACCAGTCACTTTCAGCGCTCAAGGCAACTTGCTAGGACAACAAATCAGAGGTGATCTGCATCCTCAGGCATGAGTTCTCTGTATGGATTAAGTCACAAGTCCAGTCCCTGTACCTGTTATTTAATGCAATAATTCCTGATCTTTTTAGGCATCATGTAGTTTCTTTGCTTGTCTCCTAACCATGCCACTGTTTACTATTACCTTGTCTGAAGTCGTAAGATTATACAGTTAGGGCTCAAAAGGACCTAAGAGGTCACCAGTTTCAGCTCCTTCCATTTACAAATGAGTAAAGTGAGGGACAGAGAAGTCAAGTGATTTGCCCAGGGTTGTGTAAGTGAGCCTGTGTGATCTTACCTGAGGTAGGATTTGAACTCAGTCCTTCATGACTCCCAAGTCCAGTGGATTGTCCATCTCACCATACTATCTCTCATGATTTCTAACCCTGTTTACTTGAAATATTTTGAAGCATGATAAATTTTGCTAGATGTTCTCATTTTTCCTGTAAATCTTTATATTATAAATGTTTCTTGTAAATAAAATATTGTTGGATTATGCTTTGTACTCTGATACCTTTTACCATCTTACAATTGTTCATCCCATTCACTTTAATAACTAATTGCATATTTTTTGTCATCATAGCCATTTATATTTCTTCTCTTTCTTTGCTCACCTTCATTTATGCAGAAGTAGGTGGTGAAATAAATTGATGTGATCTGATCCCCCTCCTAAGACCACCTCTTTCATCTAGTACAGATCCTGTTCATTGGTTTTTGTACTCTCTTTCTCTCCTTTTAAGCTCCCCTTTATTATGTACTTTCTCTGAAGATAAAGTTTATCTTATAATTAATATCTCCCTAATTTTGCTTTCCTCTTTTACTATCCCTTTCCCCCTCCTCTACTTGATTACCTCTTGAGATTAATAGATTTCTACACCAAACTATTTGTGTTTGTGTGTTTAATCCTATTTTGTCCAGTTTGTGTGAAGTTCATGAAATGCCCTTCATTCTCTCTACATCTTCCTCTATGTTTGTATATTCTCTTTGCATACCCCAATTATACAAAATATGCAATTTCTTCTCACTTATTCTTCATTTCATTTTTGGTACATTTTTTCCCCTCTTTTTTCTTTCCTCTCTCAATATCTATAATACAGACAAAACTGCTCTCAGGTCCTATGCTTGTATTTCTTTTCTCCCTCCATGGTACTGGAATCCAGTGTATTTCTACAGGAACACTAATCTCTTTCCCTCTCTATGACAATGGAAGCATATCATCATCATTTAGCCCCTTTTATGGATTCAGATATTAATTATCTTTCCAATATTGTATTCATTTGTTATAAAGATTCTATCTGTTTTTTTGTCACAAAAGTTTGAAAGTTCCTTGTTATGTTAAAGAATTGTTTTTCCCCCTTTCTAGAAGGAAATTCAGTTTAACAAGGTAAGTTATTTTTGATTGTAAGTCTTTTTCTTTATTTCTTGGGAATATCATATTCAGAAATTTTCTTGTTTTTCCTTGTTACATAAACTATTCCTTTCTTGGTGCTTGTAATATTTTTCTTTTTTTCTGTTACTTTGTATTTTTGATTATGATTTTTTTTTAGTTCCATTTCTTTCATCAATGATTGGTGAATTTATTTCTCTTTGCCCTTTGTTTCTAATATATCTGGGCAGATTTCTTGAAAAGTTTTATTTTCAGGGAGTCTGATGATTCTTAAATGATCTTTCCTTAATCTGTTTTCCAAGTCCATTGTTTTTGATAGTAGGCATCTTACATTTTTCACAATTTTTCCAGTCTTTTGATTTTGTCCTAATATATCATGTCTTACGGAATCATTGAGTTGTTTATTCCATTCTGTTTTTCAGGAAGTCTGTTATTTGTGTAAGATTTCTTACCTTCTGTTCTAAATTTTTATTCTCAGCTTTTTTCCCCTTAAGAGCTCTAATTTAAATTATAGTTTCACTTTTTATTTCTTGTTTCATTTCTTCCAGGCACTCTTCAGCTTTTATGGCAAAACCATTCTTTTCATTGAGGGTCTTTGTACAAATGGAGTTACTCTCCTTTCACCTAATAGGTTTTTCTATAACTGATAGTAGTTCTTCACAATGTTTGGCATTTTCTTTTGTTTACTTTTATCTCCAGCTTTACTTTCTGGATTGGGTCTTTTTGCTTGGATTCTACTCCATTTCCTCCTGTACTCTTGGATGGGTTGACCTTGCTTGGTTCTATACTTTTTTTAGTCTGGTTGCCTTTTTCATTGTTGTTCTGGATTGGGTCGTAAGGATTATGGCTTATTCTCTTCCAGAATCTCTGGCTTCTCTGTCTTCCTCCTAATAGCCCACAAAGCTTTTAGTTTCAACTTTTTTGTGTGTCTTTCTCCTTTTATAGTCTTGAATTTGAAAGTTGGCCCTGAAAGGCATCATTTGGATGTTGTAAATTACACTGGACCCTCTCACTTTTTTGGCTGCTTGGTTACTCTTATGGTCTTGACTTTTGCATTGACTCATTTCCTAGTTTCCGACCTCTTGTAGGGTGCCCTGGTTGCTGAGAGTTTTGGGTGCTGCACTGGCCATGTCTTTTGCTATGGCTCCATTGTAGAGTAGGCTGTCATTGTCTCTTAGTCTCTGGTCTGTAGATTGCTCAGTCTGTAGACGGTCTAGGCACTGTAGCTTCAAGTTCTATCTTCAGGATTCTTGGTACTCGGGCTGCCTAGCTGCTGTGCTTGCTCTGTCTTGCTTTGTTCTAAAGTGTGTGTGTGTGCTGTAGAGATCCTGTCTTCTGCTGTAGCTATGGTGTAGGTCCTTGAGGTGTTAGCTTCAGGCCTCTTGGAAGACTGTATATTGCTTGACCCTGTCTCTGGGTAATGGATCTGTCTTGTTTCCCTGACAAACCAGCTATAAGATCTTGCTGTCTTCAGGATCCCAGCTTGCTTCTCTGCTTTATCTCTGCTCAGGCTTCTTGTGGTCTTATTACATAGCCCTGGGCTGGATGGAGGGCCTGTTGTTTCTTTTTGGTTTCCTTTATCATTGGTCTGGGGAATTTTTTTAAAAATTAATTAATTTATTTGCTTTCAACAATCACTTCCATAAGTCTTAAATTTTCTCCGACTCCCTCCTTGAGATGGCTTACAATCTTACATGGGTTCTAATAATTCTTATTAAACACATTTTCTCATTAGTCATGTTGCATAGAAGAATTTAAACGAATAGGAGAAACCATGAGAAAAACCAAAACAAGCAAAATATAACACAAGAGAATATAGTCTTCTCATTCTGCATTCTAACTCTACATTTCTTTCTCTGGAAGTGGATGACATTTTGCCTCAAAAGTGCATTGTTTTAGATCTTTGCGTTGCTATGAAATCTATCAGAAACAGTCCTCACACACTGTGGCTGTTACTGTGTATAATGTTGTCCTGGTTCTGCTCGTTTCACTTAGCATCAGTTCATATAAGTCTTTCCAGGTTTTTTTGAAGTCTGAATATTTGTCATTTCTTACAGCACAATAGTATTCCATTTCATTCATATACCACAACTTGTTCAGCCATTCCCCAGTTGATGGGCATTCCCTTGATTTCCAGTTCTTGGCTACCACAAAAAGAACTGTTATAAATATTTTTTGTGAATGTGAGACCCTTTCCCATTTTTATGTTCTCTTTGGGATACACCCCTAGAAGCAAAATTGCTGGGTCAAAGAGTATGTACATTTTTGTAACCCTTTGGGTATAGTTCCAAATTGCTCTCCAGAATGGTTGAATAAGCTCACAGCTCCACCAGCAATGAATTTGTGTTCAAACTATCCCACATCTTCTCCAACATTTATTATCTTCATGTTTTGTCATGCTAGCCAATCTTATGGGTGTGCTGTGATACCTTAGAGTTGTTTTGATTTGCATCTCTTTAATCAGTAGTGATTTAGAGCATTTTTTCATGTGACTATAGAGTGTTTTAATTTCTTCCTCTGAAAGCTGCATATTCATATCTTTTGACCATTTATCAATTGAGGAATGACTTACATTCTTGTAAGTTTGATGCAGTTCTCTCTATATTTTAGAAATGAGGGCTTTATCACAGACACTGGTTATAAGAATTCTTTCCGTTTTCTGCTTCCCTCCTAATCTTGGTTGCATTGAATTTGTTTGTGCCAAAACTTTTCAATTTAATGTAATCAAAATTATCCCTTTTGCACTTCAGAGAAAAAACACAATAAGTACCTTCAAATCTGATATTCTTTTTTGTACTTGATCATGAAAAAGAAACTAAGCTTAGAGATTGTTTGGCAGAAACATTTTGTTTATCGTATGGGGAGTTGAGGTCCAGAACAATGGTATGATGGATTGTTCAGGTGGTAAGTGGCAGAGCCTGGACTGATCTTGAGCCATCATAAAAAAATCGTAGTTGTAGAGATGAAACTCACATATTTTACAGATGAATAAACTGAGGCCAGGGGAGATGAATTGACTTGCCCACCATCACACAGGAATCAGAGATGGAACTTGAGCTGGGTCATCTGACTCCAGAGTCAGTGTTTTGTTCACTGTTTCCAAAATCTGCTGTTTCTTTTTTTACTGTGACTTGTCCCCTTACTGAATTAATATTTTTTGGAGAATGGAAGATGTACTAGGAATCCAGAATCAGACTCTTAAACAGACACAATAAAGGATAGGGCAGGGTTGTTATGTGCTAGATGTTTTGCCTAGTATGAAGTTCATGTTGAGAGAGCATTTATTTGCAAATCCCCACAAAAGAGATGAGATCTTTAGAACATTCTAAAAATGAAAAGATACGATCTAAATTAATATTTGTTGGAAAGACATGCCATAGATGAGTACCATTCAAATTGAGAGGTATCTATTGGGACTAGGATTTGGTACTGATTCATAATAGTATTCCAGTCTGGGAAAGGAAATGATAAAAATATTAAAGAGATTAAGTATACTAAATAAAGTATACTAAAAGTAAAACCATAGAGTTTGGTTTGGAACTGACTAGGGGTAGGTTTGTGGGAGGACATCAGATTGATGTAAGCAAAACTAACCAACCACAGGGACCTACTGCTAGTTTGTAAGAAAAAGGATTTGCATAATAGAATTTGATTGGGGGTAAGGGAGACACATGCAGAATTAGTCATTAGTCATTATAGCTTTGAATATGCTTAGAATATACAACAGACAAATATACAATAGACAACAGCCAGTTTGATTAGGATCAACCCCATAGTATTTTGCAAACAAGAAATACTTTTAAACATAAAAGCACTCTTAAAAAAGTGATTGGAATAAAATTTATTATGTTTCAGTTGATTCCAAAAATAGTTATTTTTTAAAGATAATACTGCAGTAAAAATACTGTTAAGAGATAAATACATACCAGGACTAATAAATGAGGGTATTTTCTAAATTGCTTAACACAGAGTGAGTGAGTAATGAGAGGTATATATACATATATATATATATGTATATATATATACATATATATATATATGTATATGTACATGTACAGGGAACTTAACTCTTTACTGTGCTATCCAGCAAGAGCTAATGTTGGGGCTTATGTGGAGTCTCTGTTTAATAATCTTAATGTATATGCATTCCCGAGGAGCTTGGGCTGTTTAAGTCAGTTTACAGGAGATAACTTGTTTGTTTTACCTTTGCAGACTTCCCAGTGTTATATCCCTGACAGAAAAGAGAACTCAAATAGTGCTATTGGACTGCCAAGCAGCTAATTATACCCTATTTTAATCATAATTATCACCCTATTGCTAAAATTAAGGGTCCTGGAATCAGTACAAGTCCTCCCAGTCAATTTATAGACTGAGGCTCACCTGTACTGTACACCTAACAGCATCTTATTCCTGAAACTTTGGTACATAAGATATACGAAATTAGTAGATGTCTGATACTTACATGAAAGCTATTCCACCTCTGTATTTCATAACTTATGGATTTAGTAATAACTAGTAAAATCAAACATCACAAGGCATTGAAATATTTTCTGTAATGAAGGAAGGTATTATAGTGGGGAAAGGACATTGCTATAATAACTTGAAATCAATTTTTTTTGAGGTCTAGCTCTGAAAGTTACAGAATAAGTAACCATGTCCTTTTAATGATATGTTGGGACAAGACTTTTACAGCACCTGTATGAAGATTGGAGATCTTTTTTTAAACAGTTGATTTTATGCTGCATAACATAATGTTATTTAAGTGATTAGTAGGTCCATGGCATAACTGGTGAGAAATTTTCCTGTTCAAAAGAGAGAAGCATAATAGAGGGGAAGTGGGATAGGAAAATCATTAGGCTATCTTCACAGTACTAACTCTCAACTTTCCCAGAAATCCAATGCATCTACCTGGAACTGATTTAGAATTTGCAGATGCTGTTCAGCCCTCCCATCTTCAACCCACTAATATTTCCCTGTGCATGAAAGGTTGCTGATATGTCAGCATCAATACTTTTCTGGCATCACCAATTGCCAGTCTAGTAGGCATTGCAAACTGTATACCTTGTAGATACCTCAAATTTTGCAAATTCAAAACCAAACTTTTCTTTCTACCCAAACTCATCCCTCTTCTGACTTTCCCTGTTTCCATTGGGGGATCCCCTATCCTTCTAGTTACCTAATCTCAGTATCATTCATAACTACTCAGTCTTACCATCTATACAATTAGTTGCCCAATTTTGTTATTTCTACCTGCACAGCATTTCCTTCTCTTCTCTTCTCTCACATACCCTCAGGGCCTTATCATGTTTTGCGTGCATGTTGGCCTGTTAATTATTCTCTCTGCCTTCAATTTTCCCCTTTTCTAATATATCCTCTTGAGTACAAATCCAGCCACAGACACCTACTAGCTGTGTGATCCTGGGCAAGTCACTTAACCCTGTTTGCCTCAGTTTCCTCATCTATAAAATGAACTGGAGAAGGAAATGGCAAAGCACTCCAGTATCTTTTCCAAGAAAACTCCAAATGAGTTTTGAATCAGCTGTATATCCTCTACATAGTTACTGAAGTGATTTTCCTAAAGCACAGGTATGACCATGTCTCTCTCATGCAACAAACTCTAGTAGGTCTCTGTTGACTCCAGAAGCAAATATAAATTTCTTGGGCATTTAAAGCCCTTAGTAACTTTACCCCAAAATATCTTTCTAACCTTATTACACATTACTCCACTCCATGTACTTCATGGTTAAGTCAAATTAGCATTCTTTCTCATATGTGCCACTCATGCCTTTGAACTAGCTGTCCCTCATGTCAGGAAAGCTGTCCATGTTATGTTATGGTCAGTATAAATTGTTTTGACCTATCAGTTTATATGTCTTCCTAGGTTTCCTTGCAGTCTCCTTTGCTTGTGTACATCTTGGTGGGCCAGCTGCCAAGTATTTATGGATTTTATAGTTATTTTCATTGGAATTCTCTTTTCTTTTTTGTTAGTGGGACTAGGGGACTAGATCTGTGGTTTTACTCATCTAGGAAACCCTGAGGTGAGGAAATTCCCTATCCTAGGGCTGTTCAGCTCATTCTCTCTGAATTAGTCATAGAGCCTTTCCTAAGAGTGTTGGAGGTTAGGGAATTTACTCAGAGTCATGTCTCTAGCATGTGTCAGATGCATGAACCTAGCTAGGTCTCTCTGGATATAAGACCAATTCTCTAGCCACTTATTTCATTCACATTATATCATTGCCTCTCTTTTTGTGTTGTTAGTAATATAGAAACAATCATTTGAAGATTTATTTTGTATACTACTTTGGTGAAGCTAATGTCTTGTTTAGTTATTTTCATTGATTCTTGTGGAGTTTCCATGTAAACTAATATATTATCCAACAATAGGGCCATTTTGACTCCTCTTTGCTGTTACTTGTTCCCTTGTTTTCTTACTTTGGTCCTAGAGCTATAGGTTCTATTTCCAGTAGCATGTCCAACAATGATGAGAAGAATGGACAGCCTGGTTAACCTTTGAACTTACTAGAAAAACTTCTAGTATTTCTCCATTATAAATACTAACTTCTGATTATAGAGATCATCTGTTGAATATATTAAAGATGCTTCCAAATCTACATTTCTGTAATTGTTTTTTTTAGCAAAATAGGTGACTAATTTTATCAAAGAATTTTTCTCATTTAATATGTTGTTTCTGTTGTTTTTCTTATGTGTTTCAAAGTGTTCCAAAAGTTTTAGTGTGGTTTTATAATTAAGCTGATTGGTTTTCCAGTCTTAAGTCATCTTTATACTCCTGATTTTAATCTCATGTGGTCATATTGAGTATTTTATTGGTAGCTGTAAACATCTACAAAATGCTACTCTCAAGCCTAATTTTAATATGGAGATAATTCTAGCTAATCCTAGAGGATGCCAAAAGAATATAAGTTTTATTACATGAAACTCTAAAGCTTGTGCACAAACAAAAATTAATACATCTAGGATAAGAATGGAAGCATTCAAGTGGGAGAAAAAAATCTTTATATTAGATTTCTCAGAGATTTGGTAGCCAAAATATGTAGAAAATTGAAATACACAGTATGTATGTTAGTCTTAGTGCCATATTAAGCTATTAAAAAAAGGGACCATAAATCTTCCCCAACATGCCTAATCCATTGCCAGATCTTGTCATCTTTAAGTTCACAATATCTTTCATGTATGTTTTACTCTCTATTCCTGTTTCTGCCAGAAACTTGGACTCTGTCCATATCTGAGAGGTAAACTTTTACCTTATCTTGCTAGGACCAAGGGCTCAATGCCATGGTCTGGCCATATCCTCACAGTCTTTCAAGAGTTGGTTTTTAACCCCAACTGTCCCCTTCCAACACCCCTTTATGTGTTGTCTTCATTCATAGGATATAAGCTTCTGCGCAGTGTCTGCTTTTTGCTTATATTACTATGACCAGTGCTTAGCATGGTGCCTGTCACATGACAGTTACCTAATATGTATGTGTGTGTATGTATAGTTCTAGCATCTATCTGCCTTTCTCTGTGTTCTGTTTGTCCATTTATCTACCCCTCACCCACTCACCATCCTACTTCATGCCTTCGTTACCTCTTCTAATTGTTAGAATTTTTCGAATCTTTCTTCTCTCTGATCCATCCTCCACCAGGATGCCAAAGTGATTTTCTTAAAGTGAGTGCTCCCAAAATGGAAAATGTGGGTTTTGTAAAATAAAAGATATAAATAGATTTTTTATTTTAAATTATCAGTTGAAAACAAATTCAGCTTTTCCACCTGTGATTTGAATCTTGTAAAGATTTCTGAAAAGATTGCGAACATTATAGAAGCAAGTCAAATAAATACTTTACCCACCATTTTTCTGCACAAATTTCCTTTCATTACAAAGATGTGGCTCTTAATGAGTTTCCTTTTTAAAAATATTACCATATTTCCCTATCATTAATACATTTTTAAAAAACTTCCAGCTTTTTGTTAGTGCTGAGCAGAAAATTCAAACTTAAGAAGATTCAGATGACATGAATCTAAATCACATTTGTACTGTCCTGTCTCAAGACACCTATTTACATGAAATCTCTCATAGTTTCTCTCCTCCCATAAAATGCAGATGCCACTGCCCATCAGGTCTGTGTTTGCCTCTTTGCACAAACAGTCCAAAACAGTTTTCTTGATCTGTTTCAACTTGAAATGTTGTCAATATATGGATTGTCTTGCTTTCTAATTCAGTGAAAAATCTAGTTTTCCATTAGTCTCTGCCTTTCTAATTTTCAATATAGTTTTACTAAATGTAATTATTAAAGGCAGATTCAAGAAAGCAATTACTAAGCCACTGGTTTGTATCTCTGAAGTCTTAATAAACATTAAAAAGTTGTAATGCCACTAAGAGTATACAGGAAAATTTCTGTCCGAACACAAATACATGATTTTGTATACAGGTAAATATATTTATATAAGTACATAGTATTATCCTTTCATCCACAAGTGTGAGACCTCATTCTGCATTCATTTCATAACTATTTACTATGTAGTTACTGTATACAAATCATTGTTATGTTGAGGCAAAGTTATGTAAGGCTCAGTTACTTTTCACATGTCACTTAAAGCTCCAAAAAGAAAATAAGACATCTACTTACCAATATTTATAATACAAGACAATATATATTACAAACACTGATTAGGAGCAATTTAGCATAGGCTGCTTCAGTATCGGAAAGAGAGGGCTTCAAATTTTGCCACTGATAAATGTAATCCTGGGTGAATAATGGAATGACTGCGTGTCCTGGGAAGCTTTCTGAGACTAGAAACTGCAGAGCAGTTGCTGGTTTCCTCACCCATCTGCATTGGTAGAGGGAAGTTTCTTTCCCGGAGTGGCCAGTAGCAATAGGCTTTGACTGAAAGGCCAAAATATAAAAGGGGCCAGGGAAATGAAACAAAGTTGCTCTACTCCAACTATAGTGTAAAAGCAATGCTACAACACTGTACTAGGTTTAAAAAAGGTCAGAGGTATTATAAACTAAGTTATAATAATTTTATTCTAGGGCTGCAGGCAAGAATCAACAAACATTTGTTCTGTTAACAAAGCTTCTGACAGACTATAACTTTCCTGAATGGATCCACTATTTTCAAAGCCTCAACACTGTAGAATTTTAGAGTTAGAAGGGATTCCAGTGGCCATTTAGTTGAACCCATAGTGGGGAAAAAGTATCCCCACTACAATACCCTGAACAAATTATAATCCATTCATTGCCTGTAGATCTCCAGTAAGGGGTAAGGTGCCACATCATGAGGTACCTAATCCATTCATGGGTTACATGATTTTGAAGTTGTCTTAAAGTGTTTCCAGATATCTTCTAAGACTGGAGTAAGAAATGAAATACGTTATTTAGAATTTGTATCAGAAACATTCATTGAGCAAACATTTGTGAAATATCTGTGTATAGGGTACTCTTCTAGGTGCTAAGTGCATTAATTACAGAATTATTCTGTACAGGAGTAAGAGAAAGGTTCTTAGTGATAGAAAGTAAGCTTTTTGATGATAAGAACTGTTTCATTGATAGTCTTGATATCCCCAGCGAGCATAGTTCTAATGTACTTTGCACATAGTAAGCACTTAAAAATACTTATTGATTCATTCAGTTAGGAATGAAGCAAAGTTTTATAAAAAAGATAGCATTTGAGTCGAACTTTAAGGGGTAGATAGGAATTCAGTGGGCAAAGGGATAAGAGAATGTTCCATACCTAAGGAATCCGATGAACTAATAAAGGGAAGCAGGAGCTAGTGGGGGGATAGTAATCCAGTTTGGTTAGATCACAAAGTATAATGTGGAGGAACTTAAATTCCAGTTTAAGAAGGCTATATCTTAAGGGCAACAGGAAGTCACTGAGTATTTGAGTGGTCCTTTGAGTAGTACATATGACCACTGTATCCTGTCAGCACATCCTAATCATCAACCGCCAATAAGACATTTAGGACTGGATGTTTCCTAGGCACATCCAAAACTGAACTTATTTTCTCCTTCCCCTCACTATCTCTTCTTACTATCAAGGGTTCCACCAATTCTGGCACCTCGTACTGTTCCCTCCACACTTGCTTTCTTTTTCTTTTCTTTTAAAATTTTTCTTTATTTTTGTTCAGAATTTAACAAATACAAAATGATGCAAGCATTTCCATATACAAAGCAGAACAGGAAAAGGCTGTTTTCCCTAAAATCACAAGTTTCTGTTTTGTATAAGTTGCTTTTTTTAAACACATAAGAAATTTATTCTGTAACTTTGAAAACTATCCTCCTTATCTATGTTTTCTCCTGACCCTCCTTTTGTCTTCTGTGCATTTAAAACTACTTCTATAACTTTCTTTTCTTCTTCTTTTGATATCAGTAATCTTTCTTTTCTTCCCAAAAATGCCACGTGACCAAATTTTGAGGCAGTATGAGAAGAGACCTAGAAATTCCACTCTTAGTCTTTTCCTGGTGAGGGCCTTCAAAGAGGAAGAGACTCAACGAGGCCCTTCAGAGTGTTGAGGAGACTAAGATCATCTAGCTTTGGGGGCCTGTGGAGGAGAAAACATGTACTCTGTAAAAGGTGGAAAGGGATAAGGCCAAACTGAAACCATGGACAGTCGACCTCGAAAATAGAAAAAGGGTCAAAAATTAAAGGCCAAGAGACAAAGGCTTGGTTTAAGCAACTCCCAAGAAAGTAAATTAGTAGTGATATTCATCAAGATAGAAGGTAAAATGAACTCCAAATTCCAAAAAGGGCTACCTTCTCCAGTAAATAAGTTTTATAAATCAGGGGTTCTTAACCTTTTTAGGTATGTCGTAGACACATTTGGAAACCTATGATGCTTTCTCAGAATGTTTTTAAACGTAAAATACATAGAATTACAATTATACATGTGTTTTCAGGCATAAAATATATAGGATTACAATTATAATTATGTTGAAGTACAGTTACCAAATTTTTTATAAAAAACAAGTTCATAGACCCCAGGTTAGGAACACCTTTTTAAGTGAAAGCACGTTTTAAAAAGCCACAATGAAAAGAGAAGAGGGCAATAGATACTGTAGACTCCCTAGAGATCATGCAACGTCAGCAATAAATGTTAGCACGGCTCAAAAGATTATTTGAGGATCGTAGGTCTCCAAGAAAGATGGATAAAATGTGAAAGTCAAGGTGCTGTCCAGCAGAAAGCACAAAAAACAAAATGCTCCGTACTTTCGGAAGCATGTCAAAGTAATGACTGATAGAATCCATAGATTGTCTGTAGAGAAGAAATCTCACGCTAGAAATTCTGGGACCTGAGTGACAATTCATATATGTGTGTGTGCGTGCGTGCGTGTGTGTGTGTGTGTGTGTATACACATATATACACACACACATATATATGCATGCCCACGTGCATGTATGTATGCAGTGTGTATGTATATGTATGTGTATATTTATATGTATATGTACGCATGCATGTGTATGTATGTGTGTATATGTATGTGTGTATGCATGCATATATGTATATGTATGTGTGTGTATATATATTTTATATATAGAATGTTAGAATGTCAGGCTAAGGCAAAGCTGAACATGGGTCAGTGTACAATCTTACACCTATATTTAAAAAACATCACATTCAGGTATGAGAACTATGACAGTCATTGATCTGAAAAAGATTTGGGGATTTTGGTGGAATGACAATCAGTGAGTTCAGGAATATAAGATGCAGCCGAAGTTTATCCAGCCTTAAATTGCATTGGGATGTTGCTGTCGCCCTGCATAGATAGGTAAATGGAGCTCAGTGAAGCTGAAGGACTTGTCCAAACTCACACAGTATGTATGAGAACCAGAATTGGAATTAATTGAATTGACTCCAAAAGCCAGTGTTATTAGCACAATATGATTGCTGTTTTTTCCAATGGTGATCTTATTATGGTCAAAATGTCAGGTATAATGTCGTTTATATACTTCAGAAAATATCAAGGTTTTAGGCTGTGTTTTAACACAAGCTCTTAGCAATAGGATTTGCATTTTTGTTTTTCCTCTGTACAAACCAAATGTCTTATTACCATGGAAATGTTACTGAGAAAGAAAACCAAAAATCTGTCTAAATAGTCTATACTTTCACAAGTCGACACATTTTCTTGAATTCATTATTCTTCTGCTAAAGCCCAAGTACAAATTAAGTGTTTATGACATATCATACAACTGGAGAAGTTTCTTTGGGGCAAAATAAATCAATATTGGAATTTCTCAGAATAGCCTTTCCCCCCTTCTTGAGTGTCACTATTTAAATGAAGGGTTTGAAAATGCTGATTCTACATAAAGAGTAACTGATTCTTGTGGAAGCATTTTCCATTTAGACCTCAATCATTCACTTAATCATGCAATAAAAATTAAGCACCACAGGCACTGTGCTAAGAGCTTGGGATACCAAAAGAGGCAAAAGATGGTCTCTGTCCTTAAGGAGGTTAGCTATCTAATGGGGAAAACAACATGCAAACAAATATAGACCAGCAAGTCTATACAGGATAAATAGGAAATAACAGGAAAGGCATTAGGATGGGTTAGGGAAGATCTCCAATAAAAGATGGGATTTTCATTGGGACTTAAAAAACCAGGAAGATCAGTAGGCAGAGCAGTGGAGGCACTTTGACAGCATAGGGGGCAGCCCGATAAAATATCCAGAGTCAGGAGATAAAGTATCTTGTGGAGGAGCCAAGAGTCCTGTGTCACTGGATTGAAGAGTACATGTCTGGGAATAAGGTGTAAGAAGACTTAAGAGGTGGTTATGAAGGTTATGAAGGAATTTGAATGCCAAATAAAACGTTTTGCATTTGATCTTGGAGGCAATAGGAAGCCACTGGAGTTTATTGAGTAGGGGAGATGGGGTCGATAAAATTTTGACCTTGGCTTCAGGAAAATCAGTTCTGTGATGGAATGGAAGATAGTTGGGAGTGGAAAGAGGGTTGAGTTAGGCAGACCCATGAGAAGGCTTATTAGTGTGAGGTGATGAGGGCCTTCACTAGAGAGGTGGCAGTATCAGAGCAAAGAAGGAGAGATGGAGAGGTTGCAAAGGTGAAATCAAAAGGACTTGGCAACAGATTGGATATGAGGGTGAGAGACAGTGAGGAATCAAGGATGACTCTTGGGTTGTGGACCTGAAGGGACTGGGTCACTGGGGCAGTGGTGTGTTGCCCTTTACAGTAATAAGGAAGAGAGGGGGAAGGGGAAGGTTTAGGGAAAAAGATAAGTAGTTTTGTTCTGGACACATTGAGTTTAAAATTTCTACTAGGCATCCAGTTTGAGAATGTCTGAAAGGCATTCTCATATAGGTTACATGTGTAATCATGTAAAAAACATGTCCATAATCGTTATTTTGTAGGAACACAAAGCAAAACAGAAAAAGAAAGTGAAAAATAATATTCTTCAATCTTCATTCAGATTCCATCAGTTCTTTCTCTGGATGTTGATAGCATTTTTCATCATGAGACCTTTGGAATTCACTTTGATCATTTTATTGTTGAGAAGAGCTAAGTCATTCACAGCCGATTATTGTACAATATTGATATCACTGTGTACAATGTTTTCCTCATTCTGGTCACTTCATTCTGTATCATTCATGTAGGTCTTTGTAGATTTTTCTGAAATCACCCTGCTTGTCGTTTCTTATGGCACAGTAATATTCCATTCCAATCATACACCACAACTCGTTCAACTATTCCCCAATTAATAGGCATCCTCTCAGTTTCCAATTCTTAGCTACCACAAAAAGAGCTGCTATAAATATTTTAGTATAAATAGCTCCCCCCCTTTAAAAAAAAACAAAACCTCTTTGGGATACAGACCTAGTAGTGATATTGCTGTATTAAAGGGTTTGACATTCCTTGGGGCATAGATCCAAATTGCTCTCCAGAATGACTGAATCAGTTCACAACTCCACCAAGAGTTCACTAGTGTTCCAGTTTTCTCCCATCTCCTCCAACATTTGTCTTAATGGCTTTTCTGTTACCTCAAAGAGTAAATATAAACTGTTCCGTTTGGCTTTTAGAACCCATAACATCAAACGATAACACAATAACTGACATACTTAATAATATTTGTTCACACTTGATAATATTTGTTTATTGATTGATGATTCTATGACAGTGAATGCTACAAAGCAGTTATTCATATTTTGACATTCTCTTCATGGTGTTTAAGATTTGTTTTTGCTATTCTTAAAAATAGAATAAATTCTAGATTTTATTTGCATAAAATATAAGCTAAGAAAATTATTTGCATAGATTATTACAGAATGCAGGGATATGTAACTGGTTTTTTTTTAAGGAGTGGGTAGATTTCTCTACGTAAGGTTTGGAGGCCATTTTTGTTAACATTGGGAAGCTACTGAAAGTTTTTGCACAATGGAATGATGTGGCAAAGATCTGTGTATTTAGAAGATTATTTTCCTAGCTGTGTGAAAGATAGGAGTGGCAGCAAATGACTATTTAAGAAACTGTTTAGCAATCTCTCCAAGAAGTGTTGACAATCTGAACTAGGCTGGTGATCATGTGGATGCCACAGAGCAAATGAAAAGTGTGAGAGGTCTTATTTAGGTAAAATCTACAAAATTGGACATTTGATTGACTAGGAAGGTTGACAAAAGAATAAAGAATAACTTTGAGTTTGTGAACTTGTTTTCCATCTGGTGAGGTGATAGTACTTTCAGGAGAAACATGGAAGTTTGAAGGTATGTATAACGAGGTCACTTTTAAACTTCTTGAATTTGAAATTCAAGAGATATCTAGGAACCATTTAATAATGTGTGACTGGATTTCAGGAGAACTATGGGTTACATAGATTTGGAAGTAATTTGAATCGAGGTTATACTTGAGCCTATGAGAACCGATGGAATCTTCAGAAGAGTGAAAGCGTATAGACAGAACATAATGCTTGGGAACACAGGGTAAGGGACTAATAGATGATAATCCATTAAAGAAACTTAGGAGTCCTTTATACACCCTGGAGTTCCTATGAAGTAGGAAAACAGATTATTATGCCTTAAAATCCTCTAATAGGGCTTTACACTACTAAGGGAAGAGTTCTATTCTTCTACACAAGATGAGAGGGTCTTTTCCTATGAATACTCTATATCTCTTAGACCAGAAAAGAAAAGGTGTCCAAACTGAGCTTTCTACAACAAATAGGCACTATTCCCTACATATGTATAAATGTCATTTCCCTTGTTGGAGTTAGATGTTGTGTGTTTTTCCCCCCTGTAGTATAGAATACTAGAAAGAGTACAGAAGATTCTCATCTCTCAAGTACACTTAGAAAAGGAATCAAATCCACTGTGGTTAAGATATGTAATTCTGGGTAACCTCAGCTAATCATTTTTATGGACATATGATAACAAATCAATAACAAAAATATTGATTTCCTTGATGTAGGTTTTTGAGTGAGCATTTTTTGTGAAAATAAGAAGCATAACTCATAATACTTTTATCAAGCATTAAAGGAGAAACACCTGTCAATGATCTCACATTTCAAATTGTTGAGAACGCAAAGTTAGTGTGTAAGACAGCTGAATAACTTAAAAGCAGAATGCTATTTTAACCAGTCAGTTGGCATGCATCTAAAGGGAATCAGGGATTCTAAGAGGTAGAGGAATGAGGGGACAGCCAGTTGATTGAGTACCTTGTGTGAGAACAGCAAGTAGGATAGTTATTGAGAGTTATATGTAAGGGAACTGGAAGTTTGGGATCACATGTGAAGAAATTAAAATACTAAACAAATTTATATTTGACTCACTGAAAATTGAGTACAGGAGTCACATGATCACAAATGATTTTTTTCTTTGCTTTAATAACTTTTATCATACTTCAGATATATTGATTGTATTCCCTTCTTTCTCATCCTCATACTATTTCTTGAAAGCTGAGACAGTTTCATTTTTATCTTTGTATTTTCAGTATCTTGCACATAGGCAGTTAATAAATACTTGTTGAACTAGAAACTTACTTGCTTCACTTGAAGGGTGAGGTACTCTTTCCATAGACACAAATTGTAATTCCTATAATGGTTTATTAGATGATCTTCTTAAATTGTTGTAGCCAAAATTTTCATCACTATTTAGCTAATCTGCTAATGAGTCTTTCTGAACTTAGCTAGTCTAGTCCTTGCATTTTAATACTTGCAGTTGTCCTATAGTCAGTCACTGTCATTAACCTAATTAACAGTGTCATTAACACTGTTTCAAAATAAAGTTCTGGAGTAGAAGTTTGATCAATAAAGAAATATCTATTAAACTTCTGGTATGTGCCACATACTATGCCAAGTACTGGGAATGCTAAGAGGCAACTGATATAGTTCCTGCTGTCAAAGAGTTTACAATCTAATGGAGAAGACAATATATATTTTATATATATGTTTACCATATATACATATATTTGTTATATATACTTCGCATATATACATTTATGTGCAATGTAAGCTATGTACAGGATAAGGAGGAAATAATTAAAAAGGGAAAACACCGGAATTGAGGGATTAGGCTTTCTGTAGATGGTGTGACTTCAGTTGAGATTTAAGTAGAAGATTACTACTTTTACATAAGCATTTCCATATTAGTCATGTTATGAAAGAAAACACAGACCAAAACAAAAAGACAAGAGAAATAAAAAAAAGTTTTTAAAAAGCGTACTTCAATCTGCATTCAAACTCTCATCAGTTCTTTCTCTGGAGGTGGATAGCAGTTTTCATCATAAGTCCTTGGAAATTTTCTTGGATCATTGTATTGCTGAGAATAACTGAGTCATTCATAGTTGATTACTGTATGATATTGCCGTCACTATGTGCATGCTCTAGTTCTGCTTGCTTCACTTTGTATACGTTGATGTTCATCTTTCCAAATGTTTTTGAAAGCATCCTGCTAGTCATTGTTTATAGCACAACAGTATTCCTTTATAATCCTATACCTTGAACCATATACCATAAATAAGTGCTTCATTCTAGATGAACATTTTTTTCCCCAGTCCTGAATATCTTCCCACTGCTTTGGCTAAGTAAACCTCTTTAAAAAAACTGCTAGATAGGTTATTGGTGGCTCATTTCATTCTACTTTCAGACTTAACTATCAAGAGATCTATCTGACTGAAGTCCAGCCAATTATAGACTGAATTCTAAAATTTCTATATCTTGGCTCATCATTTTCTTTAATGAAATTTTCTATTCATTGATTTGTTCTTTGACCTAGATATTCTTTTGGGTTAAATTATTTAGCCTCCAATTAGTTTAAACTTTTCCTCAAAGATCTTTTATTAGACATAATTTTTATTGTTATGATCAATCTAAGATTTGAAAAAACACCTCTGCTTCTCTGCATTTGTTTATGTTGAATTTTTTAAAGGTACCATGCAGTTTTCAGATATAGCTACATTTTTTTAAATATTCCAACCGAGTACTTAACAGAGGTCTATCATATCTAAATTTTCTAAAATTCCATTCAGAACCTTAACTTTCTTGTTTATCTTTTCCTTAGATTTGTCTAGTTCTGAGAAGAGTACATTGAGATCTGAAATGTTACAATTGTACTATTAATTTATTTCTTAATTTTTCCTTTAAGTGTTTAGATACTGTGCTATTTGGTGCTTATCTATGTGCATTAAATATTGATATTAAGCCATTGTCTTTGGTACCTTTACGCAAGATATAGTACCTCTTCTGTTCAAAAACAAAAAAAAAATCAACTCAAAGAAGTATGTTAGCATTTCAAAAAGGGGTTAGAGTAAAATCTGTTATACTTTTTGATTCTTTCTGTGTTTAAAAAATGGAACATATCATTGAATTCTGTTTTCTAATCCAGTCATAGAAACTTCTCTGTTTTGTGAATGAACTGATCCCATTTACACTTATAGTTATGATTGATCATTTATTATTTCCCTTAATCCTATTTCTTAGACATTTTGCTTTCTTTGCCTTTACCCTATTCTTGCCAAAGAAGAGTATGGTGAGAGAAGAGTATATTTAACATTAGTGATTCATATTTGAAGCTAACTGCTCCAGTTTCACCGCTCCTTTTTTCTTCAGTCTCCAAAGACATACTCTTGCTCTTTCTTTCCTTTTATTCCATTCTTTCTGATTCATTCTCCAAAATACGAGGTTTTTTTTTTGAGATTAATACCATTAATCTTCCCACCCTCTTAATATCTCCCTTTCCTGCCTAATTCCATTGTGCGTTTAATTTCTTTCTGCCTCTAGATGCAGTATCTCTTATGTGCTTCTCTTTCCACTTTTAAGATTGCCATTTTAGTTCTGGTCTTCATTACTTCTTATTTGTACTATTGAAACAGTCCCCCAATTGTTTTATTTTTCTTAAATTTCCATATTTTCCAGGCCATCATAAAGTGACAAAATATATGTAAGCATAGGTTTTACCATGTCACTCCAGGCTCAGAAACCTCCACTGGTTCCATATTGTCTCTAGTTTCAAATACAAACTCCTTTGTTTACAGGCTTTTAAAACCCTTCAAAGTCTAGGTCTGGCTTGCCCCTTATATGTTTTATGGTCCCAACAAAATGGCTTGCTGTCACTCATATGTAGCATTCCGTTTTCCATCTCTGTGCCATTATAAAAACCCTTTAAGATTCCTAGCTTCCTTCGAAGCTAAGTTCAAATGCCATCTACCATCCTTCACTCTTTCACCTCCCCTAATTACTTTGTATTTGCTTTCTACTTATTTTAGATTTAATTTGCTGTTTTGTTCTGTTTATGTTATTCCTTTCTCAGTTCTCCTCTTTGACTTCTACATACACTAATGACCACCTTTTCTTATCAAGGACCTAGAAACGCTTATCTTTAGGTTTGTATAACATGACTTCATCTTGTGTAAACTCCTACATTTCTGGCCTGTCCTCCATCTCCATTGCTAGATCATCATCTATATAATGCCTTAGGCAAAGCTCTAACTTGACACCTTTTCTCTATTTATACTTTCTATCATTTCTTTGCACATTACTCATATAGCCATATGTCCGATTTAAGTCACTCCTGAGCTCCAGTCTCATAATGACCAGTTGCCTTTTTGGACATTTCAAACTGAATCTTCTGGAGATAATGAAAAAAAATTTTCCTCTCAAATGCTTCTTTGTATTGAATTTCTGTTTCTGTAAAGTACTGCTATTCTTCTAGTCTCCCAAGTTCATGGTTTTGGAATTATTTCAACTCTTTGCTCAATTTCTCAAAAAAATTTCCATTTAATTTCCTAACCTTGCCATTTCTACTTCCATAATAACCCTTGCATCCAGTCAACATACACAGTAACTGAAGTGGTAGTTTTGGTGATGATGCCTCTAGTTGCTAAACACTAACCACAAATTAATTAATTTTATAAACCAAGTCTTTTTTAAGAGAGAGAGCTATCTTTGGAAGGACAAGAAAACCCCTTACCATGTTTGTTTTTTCCTCCAGTGTAGCAACCAAGACACTTTATGACAAAATGCTTGGTTTGTTACAATCAAAGCATTTCATGACAAATCCTGCAAAAAAGTATTTCATCCCTAGTCTTTAATAAATAAAAGTTGCTTTTAGATGTGACAGAAGTTGAAGCTTTATTGATTCTTCAATCCTTTTCCCCCCTTCTTCAGAAGTTTCCTAACAAACCTTCCAATTAAGGTGGTGTAGTTCTAGTGGTGAATCTACTAGTAAACAGACACAGACCAAAATTTGTTTACTTCATGTAACCCGGAACACATCATGCCTACTTTTTTATAATACTGTCAGTTTGTCTTGATTTAAATCTGAGTTCCAATAGTTTGAAAGCAAAACCAAACCAAACCTTATACCCTGCTAAGTAATTTTGTATTCTTATGTTCTTTACTGCATTTTCCTTATTTGATTTCTGGAAAGAGTTTTTGAAAAAGACATCCCTTTTTGTGAATTAATATTTTTTTCTTAAAGTGAACATATACTTACACTGAAAGAGAATTTGATTTGTACATGTAAATTTTTTTAAGAAGCTTAAATTGAATTTTGAAAGTTTAAATTGGTAAAAATATTATAAACGCTTTTCTAAAAGCTTAAGGCATACAATACAGCTGAATTTGAAAACAATTTGTTGCTTCTAATGTGATTTGTTTTAGTGATGACTTAATTTTCTTACTCTAGAGTAAAACATAAAAGAAGTACAAAGATTTAAAAAAAGAAACCTAATATGATCATGTACTCCTTACTCAAATGGAGTATAATTTTATGATAAATTGAAATACTAGTAAAATTATCATTTTAATGAATTAGAAAAAGAATACCAATGATCTTCTTATAACTTTCATGTATATAAATATATATATATAATAATTTCATACAAAGTGAAATTGTTATTTTAATCTAGAAGTTAGAAGTAATTGAATAATCTTAATTTAATTTAGTGCCTCAGAAACTTACTCAGCAAAAGAGAACAGTCATGTTGAAGTCTTTGGATAAGTAAAATACCTTTCCTTTTAGCATTAGTGAGCTTTTTTTTTAAAAACTGTATTTTCACGAAGATTTCACAATAGTTCTTACCCCTGTCCTTAGTCCTGACCCAGTGACCTAAGAATCCACAAAATGTCAATTTAGTGGTTACTAATTAGTGCATCCAGAGAGCCTTTTCATTTGGCCTTTCAACCTTTTGGAGGTAGAAGCACAAGCTGTCATTCGTATCATGCAGGGAAAATGAACCTTAACTACAATTTTTTTTCTTTGTTGAAAGCAGGAGAATAAGCCCAGCTGAGACTATATGAATATGTAGGTTAGGAAGAAATTAACCCAAAATCTACTACTATTTCTGTTATTGTTTAGCAGAAGACATAGTACTTTGTCACAGAAATACAAATTAGAACTCACTTATATGCGAGATTCTTTACCAAACAACATCTTACTATTTTTATTTCATTGATACCCTTTTAAATCATGAATTTTAAGGAAATGTTAACAAATGATAAGGTATATGTGTATATATGTGTGTATGTCTTTCAGTATATACAAACTTTCATTGCTTTTATGTGTGTTTGTTAAAAATACTTGCTCATAAGGATTTAGTTATAGTACTCATTAATCATTGCTATTACTATAGTGTCTCCTGAGTGTTCTGGGTTTTGAGGGATCAGCTATTGTAATTTAAAAGATGAAATATATCATGATCCCAGACTTAGAAGATGAGACAGTTTAATGTATTGAATTGGTGAAAGTAATATTTTAATTTTTTTTCCTTAGGTCTTTAAGATAGAAGTGCTAATGAGTGGACGAAAGCATTTTGTAGAAAAAAGGTACAGTGAATTTCATGCTCTGCATAAAAAGGTAACTATTCTTTTTATTGGCCTGACCAGTATAACTTAAGATTCTCTTCCATATTTTTTATATTTTGTAGAGCGATATAATTTGTTTCATCCTAAAATAGTTTTCATACTTTAAAGTGTTCTTCATCAATCTTTTAAAGTAACTTAGATTTACTTTTTATTTAGTATTATTAGTGTATTATTTTGAATCATGTGTTCTTAAACATTGGTTAGAGTATCTTACTCATGATAAATACTCAGTGTTCTTTGAAAAGAAAAAAGTTATCTTTTCATGGAAAAAAGTTTATGAATATCAATTTTATACTATTTGTGTTTTTACAACTAGTTTTTACTGTAAATTTGGACAAAAAAAGATTATCCATATTTGCATATATAGAAACTTTTTGAAATATAAAAGGAAAATCTTAGTCTTCTTTCTGCCTACAAAAGTACTACCTCAACTTTTTTGTCCATTCTGGTTATATACTGTTTTTTCTTTCTGACTTTTACAATTTATATTTTGTTATAAATTTATTTTTGAAGAAAATTAGGAATATAATTTACTGGAAGTATCTGGACAGAATCTGAGAGTTGGATGGTACCTCAGTGACCATCTAGTCCAAACTGTGCACAAAAGAAAGCTACATTATAGCATAGTCCCCAAATGGTCATTTGGTCTCTACTTGAATAGGAGAGAGGGCAATACACCTGTTTAGGTGGCCCTTTTCCACTTTTGGGCAGATCTGATTTTTGATAAATTTTTTCTGACAATTTAAATTGTCCTCTTTGAGATTTTCGTTCATTATTTCTGGCTCTGCCCCATGAAACAGATGAAACAAGTACAATTCCTTTTCTGCATGTCAGCCCTTCAAATGCTTGAAGGTGGTTACCATGTTCTTCCTCGGGTCTTCATCTTAAATATCCTTAGTTTCTTTATAGGATCCTCATATGACATGGGCTCAAAGCCCTTTCATCCTGGTTGTCTGTCCTCTAGAGGTGAGAGAAAGGGAAAAAGCATTTAAGTATGACTATGAAACACTTTACAAATATTATCTTATATATATTTACCTGTGAACACAGAACTTCAGATGATATCTGTTGAGGGAGGAATGTGGTAAGTCTGTCCCTTTGTCCTTCCTAAAAGCTTTATCTCGTAATGTAGCCCAGTATTCCATTCGCTTTTTTGTGGCTGCCACACTATATGACTGACTGTTACTGAACTTGAAGTACATTAAAAGCTCCATATCTTTTGTAGGGTAAGTGCTGTTTAGCCAAGCCTCTCCCATCTTGCACCTGTGAAATTGATTTTGTTTTGTATCCAGCTATAAGACTTTCCATCTCCCTTGAACTTCTCCTTATTAGATTAATCTTAATTAATTTAGTTCAGGGGTTCTTAATCTTTAGTCTCATGGGCCCCTTTTAGGTGAAACCTCTGGAACCCTTCTCAGAATAATGTTTTTAAATGGATTATAGAGGAAATGAGTTTGTTAAAAAGTAGTTGTCAAAATGTAAAGAAAAGAAAAGAAAAATCATGAACTCCAGGTTGAATCCCAGGTCTAGCCTATTAAGATCCTTTTGGATCCTGGGCTGTGTGTGTGTGTGTGTGTGTGTGTGTGTGTGTTGAAAATTACGTTTTCCTATTATTTTCTGGAGGATAACAGTACATCAATTATGCAGCAGTTTAAACCATGTAGTATGGGTTTTGAATATTGCCTGGGTAATAGACTCAGCCTGTTTTTTGAAGACTACCTTGGCTAATTGTAAGTGGGCTGACCACCTGGCAATGAATTTCTTTTAGGCATGGCAACCAAAAGAAGCAAGACAAAATATAAAGTAGTCCTCAGGCCTTTGTTAGCTGCCTTTTGCTTCTGCAGTAATAGTGGGACATTTGGTAAAGGGTACTATGAATCACATGATTTTTAGACTGTCAGTGAATTTCATTTTGACTATTGCTACTCTAAATTTCAGATTCTTTGACCATTGAGTAGATATATAGCTGATAAAACTAAATTTTATCCAGCTTGACAGCTTTATTATAAATTAAATTAGAAGAAGGAAAGAAGGAAATTACCACTCTTTGGGGGCCAGGATGACCCATGGGAAATTGTTAGAGAAGCAAAGAAAGAATTTGGTATAGTAATTTTATTGTAAGTCCAAAGCAATGAAAACATTACATTTTGGGATTTTTGTTCATCCTCTATTACAGTGTTGAAGTTAAATATTTTCACAAAGATATCGTGAGAATAATACCAACTCATGTACCGACATTAATTGCTGAGGTTGAAGTTGCAGGGGAATTCTGCAGAGAAAATTGATAAGACCTTTCAAGCCCAATTAATGTACAGTCTGATCTTTGATGACTTGAAATGAAAGATGGGAGAAAGGTTGGGATAGGGAGAGTGTAGTGGTTAGGGTACTAGAGTTACATTCAGGAAGACCTGCATTAAAATTCTACCTCATACACATACCAGTTGTGTGACCTCAGCTTTCTCCCAGCCAAAAACGAGGATGCAATTATTTCATGATCCTGTGGTAGCAACGGGATGCCCATTATTAAACAAGAAGGAAAGGCAAAGACCGAAAACTTGTAGGTTGGATAGAAATCTCATGCTTCTATATCAGTGTTAAGGTTAACATCATAAACATGACAAATAACTAGACCAGAAGCAAAAGGAATTCCTTTCCTACCTCCTTAATCAATCCACAATCATACTCACTATGGCAGCTTTTCTAAAACTTTTCATTCCTTTTCAAACCTCTCTTGCATGGGCCCCACCCCCCAACCCCCACCCCTTCTCAAGAAGTTTCATATTTCACTAAAAAATTTTAGGCTGTTCTCTGAGAGCTCCGCCTTGTCTCCACTTCTTCTCACAATATTCAGATACCTTCTACCAGTCTTTTCTCTATCCCTATTACCCCATGAAAAGATGGGCCTTCTCCTTGCCAAGGCAAACCCTTGCTTTGCCCAAGTGATTCCCATTCTGTCCTGTCTTCTCCTCAAATCGCTCCCTCTATCATCCCTATACTCCTGCCAATCTTAAATCTTTTCCTATTTACGGGCTACTTCCTTATTACTTCCTACAGACATGTTCATGTCCCTTCTACCCTCAAAACAAACTCATTTTATTTGTCCATCACTGCTAGTTATCATCTTTTATTCCTCTTTCCTTTTGTAGCTATACTTGAGAAGGCCATCTACAATAGGGACTTCATTTCCTTTCCTCTCATTCTTTTCTTAACTCTTTACAGTCTTCTGACCTTCTCATTTAACTAAAACTATTCTCTCCTAATTTACTGATGATCTCCTAATTGTCAGTTCTGATGGCCTTTTCTCATTCTTCATCCTTCTTGACCACCGTGAAGCCTTTAGCACTCAAGCATCCTCTCTATTCTCTAAGTTCTTCTGCACTACTCTTATGGTCTTCTTCCTACCTAAGTGACTAATCCTCCAGCAACTTTGCTGGATCTTTATTGAGCTCACATCCAGTAATTGTGGTTGTCCTCTAAGGTCTCCTAGGTCTCCTCTTCTCCCTCCATACTTTTTCACTTGATGATCTCATCAGTTCCCATGGATTTAACTATGGTCTCTATGCAGGTAATTCTTTGATATATTTATCCAGCCCTAACCATCCTTCTGACCTCCTTTCACATCTCCAACTGCCTATGGGATGCGTCAGTTTCAAACTTACCACCCATGGGTTGCAAATAGCTTGCAAAACTTGTAAGTTTAGCCTGAACCAGATTGCAATGTAATTGGGAAATGTTTAGCAAAATAAATAAAAATCTCATACAGCATAGGGGATGTTAATTTGTGGGTTTCTAACTCAATATGTGGCTTCTGTTTCTTTGACACCACCATGATAGACATCTTAAGCTCAACACATCCAAAATGGAACTCACCTTTCCTCCCAAATCCTTCCAGAACAATGGGCAATCTCAAAAAAAAAAAAAAAAGACAGTAAAACTAAGCATCTATACTTTTTATTGTCATTCCTTTGGGATGCCCCACTCGGCTACTTCCTTAATCCTCATTTCCAAAGATAGCTCCAAAAAACTTTCTGACAACCCTGACAACTCAATTTCATACTTCATACTTAGTGCTTGCAACACTGTTTTTATAGTACTGTGCCATAGTCCTCTATTCATCCTCCATTACCTGGCCTTTCTTCTATTTTATTTACATTTCTTTAAAAGAAAATCTAAGTTGATTGGTGAGCTCCCTTTGCATACACAGTCTCTTCAGAAAAGTACCATTTTTCCTCCTCAGTGGAATTATTTCCTTTGTATCTTCAGAATTTCATGCTTGAGCATCTTTCACCCTTCCTGGGTTCACTTCCCTTACAGAATTTTCATCCTTTGGATCCTATCTATCCCTCTTCTGAACCCTTTGAAATCTGTTAATCCTATTATGCCTACAACCCTTTCTCACTATCTTCCCTCCCCCACCCTCTATCTCTTTATTCTTTCTTCTCATTTTTCTATGGCTAGTTCTGCCTAGAATTTTATATAATGGACTGCTGCTTTAGTGGCAGATGAACTAAGGTAATCCTTTAAGAAGAAGGGGGCTTTTTTGCTACTGGATGTATAAGAGGCTTAGCCTGGGGGAAGATGGTAGAGAATTGTACAAAACACCAAGATAACTGGTTGCTTTGAACTCTGATGAAGTTTTTTTTGAGATTGCCCATTGTTCTGGAATGAGAGAGAAAACGAGTAATGTGAAGTTGATATTTAGAATATATAAAGGGATAGTAAGAGAACACCTCGGTACCTTTGATATTAATTTATCCCACCTAAATGCAGTATATCCTTAGGTACCAAGAAAGTTTGTAGATGTGATTGCTGAGCCACTGTTGATAGTATTTGAAAGATTATGAAAAAGTAAAAATATTCCAAGATTGGCCATGGTCAAATATCTTGATTTTCCTCCCTTGGGAGGAAAACAAAGCCTGCAAATTATAAGTCAATGAACTTGACTAATTCCTAAGAAAATTCTAAAACAAATCATTAAAAAGGTGGGTGGTGAACATCCAGAAGGATAAGTAGTGCTGTCAAAGGCAGTATGGCTTCATCGTATTGGGAGAATCAGAAATTGTGGAATTCAGTAACTTAATGTTTGATAACCCCAACACACAGATTACTTAGGAAAGAGTTCCCTATTTTATAAGAATAGCTGGTAAGAGTGGGAAGCTGTTTTGGAGAAATTAGGCTTATTCCACCAAAACATTCAAAAGACATATATGACCTGAATATTAAAGATGATGCTATGAAAAAATTAGCAGCTTTGGATAGAAGCTAGATTCTTAACCAAACAAAAGGTATATAAGCAATCCCAAAAGATAAAATAGATTATTTTGATTACTAGAAATTGAAAGCTTTTGCACAAATGAAATTAGCACATCTATGATAAAGAAATCAGTCAACTAGGGGAAAGTCTTTAGCTAGCCTTTGTCTGATAAGGATTTGGTGTTCAGTAAATAAAGACAACTAATATATAACAAATATATAATATACATATAATATATAATGTAATATGCAACAAATATGTAAGACCAAAAATGAGACCGCCTCAATAAATAGGTGGTCAAAAGCTATCAGCAGTTTTCTAAAAAGGAATTTCAGACTATTAACAACCATATGAAAGAATGCCCTAAATCATGAATAATAACAGAAATTAAAATAAAAGCAACTTTGAGATTTTACCTCACATCCATCAAAATGTTTGGCACAGTCACCAAAAATAGGGATAGTTAATGATAGAGGGATTGTGGAAAGAGAGGCACACTAATGTATTGTTGCTAAAACTGTGAATTAGTAAATTCATCCTGGAAAGCAATTAAGCAAATAAAGTCCCTAAAATGTCTATATCCTTTGACCTAAATATTCCATAACTAGGTACCCCAAGGAGGTCATTGAAAAAAAGGAAGGATTCTATATGTAGCAAATATTTACAGCAATACTTTTGGTGGGAAAACAAAGTAGATGCCATTGACTGGGGAAATGGCTAAACAAGCTGTGGTCATAATATTGCTGTTCTGTAGGAAATCACAAACATAGTGCTTACAGAGAAGCACAGAGAGACTTATATGAGGTGATACGAAGTAAAGTGAACAGGATGAAGTAAACAATATACATAGTGACTGCTGTTTGGTCTTTCAGTCATGTTTGACTCTTCATGACCCTGTGGACCATAGCAGGCCAGGCCTGTCTAACCTCTGGACACCTTCCAAGCTGAGGGGTTCATCTTCTGATGTCATATCTTTTAATACCTTAATACTGTCCATAGGCTTTTCTTGGCAAAGGTACTGGAGTGGTTTACCATTTCCTTTTGCAGTGAATTGCCTTTTGTCAGAACTCTCCACTATGACCTGTCCATCTTGGGTAACTCTGCCACTATAGCTCATAGTTTCATTGACCTGTGAAACCCCCCCCTGCCATGAAAAGTCAGTGATACAGGACTACCACAATCCAAATGCAAGGAAAAACAAGCACAAAACAATAAAACAAGAATGTCACAAAATTACAAAGACCAAGGTGGTTCCAAAGAAGAGATATGAGAAACTCTCACTTCCCTACCCCCGTTACTTTGCAGAGGTTAGACAGATCCTTAGGAATGGAACATTGTTTATATTTTCAGGTTTTTTTCAGTGTATTGATTGATTTTGCCGAATTTTTTTTCTTGAAAATTTGTATTATAAGAAATGATTTTGGGGGAATGTAATGCAGAAAGTGTGAAAACAAAAGTTATCATTAAAATTCTATTTTAAAAATCATCACACAAGACTAAATTGAATTCTTTTTTGTTTTTTGGACAGAGGCACTAAGTAAACTGATAGGCGGGGAAATAAGTATAATTTATATTATAGCAAAGATTTTTATGAAGTATCTCATGTTGTTCTAGTGGGGAAGATAGAAGGATAAAGACGAGATGACAGTACAGTTAAATGGATTCAGAATTGGTTGGATGGCCAGGTTCCTTGTCAGCCTGGCAAGAAGTCTCTAGGAAGAGGACCCCAAGGACCTATGCACAGCTCAGTGCTGGTTAACAATTTTTCAATGACTTTGTATAAAGTCATAAGTGGTATGCTTATCATATAGACTTAACTGAGAGATAAGGGAGAGCTAACACACTGTGTGATGGAGTCATGATCAAAATGGATCAGAAACAGGCAAAGAATTTTGTTGATATTTGTAGATTTCTGGTTAAACTGTTATATACAGAGGTTTGTAATTTATGTCAGAAACAGGTGGAAAAATATGTTCATTTTCATTATAAAAAAAAAGCTTACAAACCTTTTCCCCCAAAGTTTTCCATTTCACCTAGGTTTATGTCCTGCAATGAAACGAGAAAATCTACTGTTTGGAATTCTGGTCCCTATTTCAGTACACACACGCATAGGAAAGAGTATACCATGAAAACTCAGTATTCAATTGTAGGAGACTTAGATGCAAACTATTTGAAGTAATCGTATATAATCTCCAGTATTGTTTGTAGTTGTTTCCCAGATCTAGTTCTTTTCATGGAGGTTTTAACTGTTGATTTGAACTATTGTTATTTATCTTAATATTGACTGCAGTCATTTTTCTATGAGTACCCAGCACATAATCAATAATAAAATAATGAATTTCTTGCATTTCACTTAGTGAAAAATGAATTATGAAAGAACCCAAGAAATGCCATTCTAGGTCAGACCAGTTAACCAAGTATTCTGACTCTGACAGTAAGTAACACTGAGGAAAATTGAGTTTCTTTCCATAATGTCATCATTAGCCTTAAACTCCAAATATCCTCAGTTTTCTTTATCCTTCATTTCCTGATTTGGATTTATCAATCATATTTTATATGAATTCTTCTTAAACCTATTTATATTTACCATTCTGTGTCCACAAAAGAAAGTATTTTTAATCACATTTTGGAAAATGATTAAGTATAGCCAAATTAACTTTTAAGTCAAGGTCTGTAACAGAAAGATATTTCAGAAAACAGATGTGTATTTCATAGAACAGATGTAATTGACCTAAAAATAATGCAGATTAATCACCATGATAAAATAGGGTTGTGTTTGTGTAAGTATCTTGTATATCTTTTGGTCATCCAAGTGGATGGTAAAAGTTACATAACAGGATCACAGTGTAATCCAGACAGTTAATCATCAGTAGAGTAGCAATGGAGTATTTATCTTATAAGCAGCTGAGCCCTATTGGAAACTTATATTGTTTGAAGTTTGTCTTTTTTTCATCTAAAGCAATTCATTACTCACCTACAAATGCTGTCATCCCAGTAGCTACTTGATGATAGCTTCCTCAGTATTCTTGGCACATAAATAGGGAGAGGATGTTTTGTATGCTATAACTTTGGCATAATGTAGAAAGCCTTGACTTCTCATTCTTAAACATTACCTGAGTTGTAATTTTTTACTTTTAAAAGAAACTCTTTATGAAATTGAAAATTCCTCTTGGATTGTAATAACTTTTCATAATGATGTGGCTTTGTTGGCTTTGCTTTTTGCTTCCGAAACCACTCGATCGGCTCAGAGGCAAAATGTAAATTCTCAGTCCCCTGTGGGCAGGCATGTCAAAGTGGATTTTGAGTTTGTCCTCATGTTTCTCTCCATACTTTCTCGGAGGCAGTATCAAGCAAAAAGAATGCTATACAGCACCCAAAAATTCCATTTTTTATTTTGTTATAGAGTGTTTTGAAAAGCAAGTTTACAACATGATGGTGTGAATGTGAATGAATCACATTTGTGGTTTATTGAAGACATAATGTTAAATTGTTTAATCGTTATTGCATTTGGATGCAGAGTAAAGACTTACACACTGACATATTGAGTAGAGTTTTCATATTTTTAATTAGAACATGAAAATCAGATTTTTTTGTTTGGTTTTGTTTTTTTTTAACTAAATTTACATTTATTAATTTTAAAACATCAAGTAACACATTATGTTTTCATTTGTTATGAGTCACCACCAGAATTTTTTGTCCATTCATTTTCATTCTTTTTTCCTCATGTACTGTTCCATTTAGAGTGTACTCTTTTCTTCAGTCTATTTTCTTGACTTTATTTTATTTCATATTGTTTTCTGTTTTTTTTAGTGAGGAGGCGCTAACTCAATTTTTGATAGTTGAAATAGTTTCTCTTTCCCCTTTAGGCCATTTCTGTTCAAACTATACTTTCCCATAAAGCCCTGAAAACATTGGCTTGAAAACTTCATTTATTTTTTTCTTTTTAAAATAATCTTAATAAACACCTTCTGTCATATGAAGAAAAACCGAAAAAGATTATGTAAGAAACTAAATTGGTTATATACAGCTTTTAGAAAGATAATGTATGAATATGTTAAATTTCACTGTTTAATCAAAATTTCTTCATTGTGTCTCCTTATATACTTCTTTTTCCTTCTGTGCACTTAAAAATGATTTATTGATGCTCTTTTTTCTGTCACTACCCACCAATCACCATCCCCCAACTCCCAAGCAGAAACCTTCCCCTGAAACAAATACGTATAAGTAAACAAAACAAACCTACACATTTGCCATGCCTGAAAATACATGTAATCAGGCTATGCCTTCAGTCCATTAGCTGCCAAAAGGCTGAAAAGAGGTTTCATCACTGGTCTCTTGAAAGGACCATTCAGTTTTCATTGAGTAATATTTTCAGCTGATTCTTAGGAATTTAGATGGATCATTTCTGTGGTTTTTTTTAGTTTATTCCTCTGTGAATGATCTTCAAATGGGATGGCATAGTATATTACTAAGCTTTCCCGGTCATGTGTTACTGAAGACAACATTTTGCTCTACTTTTTTCAAAATATATAAAATAGCTTATAGTTCTAACAAATTCACTTACATAAGTAAATGCTCGTATTGTTTGATTAAGGAACTATTCACATCTTTGCAGTTTTAGATTAATTCGCCTACTTCACTTTGTTTAAAATATTTTGGGAAAAATGGTCACATGCTTGACATATGTACTATTATAAAACATTAAAAGAACAGGTAATAAAATCTCTATCACTTGAGAAGTATAGAAAAAAGAAATATATTTAGGGGAATACCTTTTTATTTTTTAAATAAGTTTTTATTATTTCCCAATAATATGTAAAAAGTTTTTAGCATTTATTTTTAAAAATTTTGAGTTCCAGATTCTTTCCTTACCTCCTACCCCTTGAGAGGCAAGCATTAGGATATCAGTTATATATGTGAAATCATGCAAAACATATCCATATTAGCCATGTTGCGAAGAAAACACACACACACAAGAACAAGAGAGTTAAACAAAGTATGCTTCAATCTGCACTCGGTTCATCAGTTCTCTGGAGATAGAGAGTGTTTTGCATCCTGGGTCTTTGGAAATTGTCTTGGATCATTGCCTCGATCAGAGCGGTTGTGCCTTTCATGGTTGATCATTGTTACAATATTGCTTTTATTGTGTAAAATATTCTGGTTCTACTCATTTCACTTTGCATCAGTTCATATCAGTCTGGGGCAGAACTTTTAAACAGACCTGTATTATATCAATCTTTATGTCTGTCTGATTTATTTTTTATCATATCTCATTTTTGTAGAATTTGTTTCAAACTTGTCTTCAAAATTTTTGATCATATTCTGCAAATCTTAAAAAAGCATTTTCTGCCTTTATAGCTCAAGAAATGTATAAAAACTCCAGAAATTCCTTCGAAACATGTTAGAAACTGGGTCCCAAAAGTCTTGGAGCAGCGACGACAAGGTTTGGAAGCCTATTTACAGGTAAGGTGTCTTTTCAACTTTTACAGATTATGGAAGCAGTAATTTACCCTCTGAATTATTCACTGTATTTATCACTTATTAATGTGAAAGTGTTGTCCCCACAAAAAAAGTAATTAAAAATAATTTGATTTGGTATTCTCCCATATTACTAAGAAATGAGAATGGAAGGATAAAAAATGTAGTTTTTATATTCCAGAAATGATCATTTTAGAGATTGGAGATGATGTTACTTTTATATTACCTTTAGTTCAGAGAAGGATAAAATGACATTTAGATGATCCTACATGAGAAGAAAGATAGCCTATTCAATTTTTATTCATTTTTAATTTTAAATCATCTTTTTAGTGAATAATTTTCTAATTTCATTAGGACCCTAATCCTCATATAGGGACAAATGTTAAATGTGTATGTATTGGTTTAGAGGATGTAAAGATTTGTCCATTTTCAGTTGAGACCTGGTTGTTATAGAGTGCAGGAGATTAGAAGAGAATGAGTGCCATAGGTCTTCTTGTTGTCAGCTTGTCCAACTGAAACCCCTAGAGGAGTCACTCACTCTGATGGAGAGCCATGGTGAAATATCTGTTCCTTCCCATAGGAAATGGATTTAGAGTTAGTCTGTCTCCTTCATTATATAGATTAGGGTCACGGAGGCAATAAGTAGCGCAACCAGGATTTGAATTTACATCTTCTGGCTCCAGATCCAAAAGTTTTGAACTTTGATTGTATTCGGGGGGGTTAAGATCCTATCGCTCGAAAATGTATGAAGAATAAACTTTAAGGTGAGTGAAGGGATCACCTGTGGTTATTGGTAAGTAAAAAAGGAAACAAGGGGTTACAGCAAAGAAGCTTGAGAAATTAAAGAGAAAAAAATTACCCAAGTTCTTAGGGTGGATGGTTAGTCCAGGCACCATACTTTAGGGCTGAAGTTAGCCTAAGAGTTACAACACGGTGGACATATTTATGAAATTGTCATTTGAATTTGGGATATGATCAAGGGAATTAGACTTGCCCCTATACATGTAAGTGTTAGACTGACTGATCTCCTAATGTGAGATTGCGCATGGATCCTTGGGCAATGGCCTCCATTTGTAATGTAAATACTAGTTGGTGAAGGTGCCAGAGAGAGTCCTTCATCCTGTAAGTAAGTCCTCATCCAAGCTGCTGTATCTAGGGGAAAACCCATGTAAATACCAGCAAGAAATCCAAAAGAAGTTACAGGAAGCCATCTCTCCTTCTCTATTTCAGGTTGGCGCCTATCTGCACCTGTTCTTCTCTAGTTTAGTGTATTTTTGCTTGGCTTCTAGTTATCAAACTCTCTCTATTTATACTCCCTCCTGTAAATCAACTTCAGGCTGGCTAATGAGTATGATTGCAGTGACTGAAAAGGTTTGTGATTTCCCAAAGGGGCATTCATCACTTTGCCACCTCTTCTCTGAGGTTAAATATATCTTCAGCTTTGCCCTCCCAGGCAGACTCATTCTTCCAAATATCTTTTGGTGTGGCTAGTGTAAAATTTACCGCAGAGTTTAGCTGCATACCGTGTAACAATGGGAAAGTGGGAGAGAAGGAGTGAACTGACCATGTTGGGGAGGGGAGCAATATGTGTACTTAGGAAGGTATCAGTAGAGGACTGTTTGCTCTAAACACTTCTCCTCACACAAGAGAGAAATTGGGGCAGCTGCTTCTTTCTTTAATCTAGATTTAGGACAGAGGGAATGTTATCTTTAAGGGTAGGTAATATCATCTCACTAGACTTTGATCAGTACCAGACCCATTTGTCACAAGTTCTATAAGTCCGTATCATCTGCATTGTTGACTAAATCATCAGCCTTAATAGCAGCATTGGTAACACCTTTAGAGTCTTTGTAGAAATAGGCATAAGAGCACAAAGCCAGAACTATAATTGTGTAAAGTCCACATGGAGTTGAAATGGATAACAGATCTCCACCTCTTCATCAGGCTTCTCCCTTTTCAGTGTCTTTTATTTCTTATTTTCCAGGAAATAATCTAGTTTAATTCCCCCTATTACACAAGATAAATGCTGCTGCTGGATTCTTAGGGTGTCTTTCATCTCCCTATTAATTCTGATACATGTTCTAAATACTGTTCTGAATTCCAGAAGGATAGATAAAAAGGAAGAGGGAATAACTGTGAACAGTAGAGGATATCATTTCCCATAGAAAAGAAATCATACTTTATTTAAGAGCTAAGAACCAGCCATAGTTCTTATATAAAAACCTGACCAAAAGACACTTAAGTATATGACAGATATATCAAGGAAATATAGAAACACATATTTTCTAGTTTTTTAAATAGCATATAGAATCATAAAACATTAGAGCTGGCAATATTCTAATCTAGCCTTTTCTCTTGACCAGATAAGATTATTTCATTCCATATATTTGTATACCCAGTACCATATGCACATAGCAAATATTTAATAAATGCTTGTTGGCCAATTGAATTACAGATGAGGAAACTGAGACCCTGAGATGTAAAGCCCAAAGTTTCTCTTAGTCTTAGGAAGTAGTTTTTAACACCAGGATAATCTGTGCATGTACTTTCTAGAAAATGAGAAAAGGCAATGTGATAAGAATGTCTCACTAGAGGATCAGAAATGCAAGTTAATTTAAAAATAATAATCCAGTTCCCTGTGCTATTGATTTTTGGGAGGTTATAGTAAGCAGGATTAAGGATATTAGAATATTTGGCACATGGAAACATAGAGGATTCAGAGTCTCAGAAGTATGCGGTGTGGCCATAGCCTTTCATAGGAACAAAAGCCACTTAAGAGTATTTAAGAGGACTTAGGAGGCTCCGTTGGGTTTAGTAGAAATGAGTGTGAAAGGGGTTTGTGTGCTAACTCTCATCAGTCAAAGCCAAGACTTACAGTGAGAGAGAAGGAGATCCTGGGTGTCTGGATTCAAGAAATGGGAGCAAAGAGAGAGAACTGAGCTGCCCCAGAGAAGGAATATGCTTGCACACATGCCCTGAGAAGGATGCCCCAAGAAAAGGGCAACTTCTCACCTAACTTTTCTTCCTTAGGAGAGACAGGCCTGCCTTTTGCCTGTTTTTGTACTCCCAGTGCTTAGAACAAACACTTGCCACATAGTAGGTGCTTAAATGCTTCTTGATTGATTGATTTTCTATCTGTAAGCACTGTAACGCCATATGCTGCTTTATTACCGAATATTTTCAATAAACTGGATTTTGCTTTAGCCACAGAAACTAAGGGTTAACTAGAGAGAATTATAACTGTTACTTAAGGCAGACAGCCCACTCTCTCCCTGTGAGTCAGGAAGTTTTCCTAATTGGAGGCTTGGAGCAATTGTGATGGAATGCAGAATTTTTTATTTAAAATTCTTGACCAGATGGACCCTTAAACTTAAAATGAGCTAATTATTACAACAGGATTTCACACGGTTAAGAAAGGTACCAAAATACAGCCACTGAACTGTCTCAGTCTCCATGAGAACTCAGAACAGGGTATTCTAGAGCAGAGGTATCAAACACATGGTCTGTACTTGAGCCAGATTAAAATGTAACTGGAAAATGTTTTCCAAAATAAATGAAAATATAATAGAAGAATGATGTTGTTGATATATGGTTTCTTAAGTCATGGTCACATAAGTATGACTTTTTGGCCTTTGTTCCTATTCGGATTTGGCACCAATTTTCTAGAACCATCCCAAAGACCCATAGGCAGATTTCCATCTCTATTAATATTCTGCTTCCACTCCACTTGAAGGCAGCTTCCTTTTATCCTTCAGGATATTACTTCTAAGAAGTATAACCCCAAAGGAAACATTCAGTGTCATAAAATTATGGTCCCCCAGTTTTTAATATCTCTGTGTTAGTCTAAATGAACATGATTTTTGAAAACTACATGCAAATCTAAAATCCGAAATGCATAATAGGGCAAAAATGTTTTAAATTCAGTCAGTCATTAGAGGATTCTTGTAAACTTGCTTCATAGGCTTTGGAGTGGGAAGGAATTTGATCATTTAGTTGGACCCTCCATTTTACAGTTGAGGAAACTGAGGCCAAGAGAGGGAATTGATTTTCCCAAGGCCACATAGGTAGAAAAACTGACCTTCAAGCACATTTCCTCTAACTTCAGACATTTTTGTCTTAAGTCCTTTGAACTGATCTGAGCTTCCTTGTCTTCTAGTCATATTTTTAGCATGTCTGACCATTGAAAAGACTTAGGAATAATTATTGTTTTGAAATTTCCCATTTGTAACAAATGGTTATTACTATATCATCAGTTATTATTTAATGTTATCTCAGAAGGGACTAGTTTTTGCCTTGACTAATATGGATGGCATTGTGAGTTTCCTGAATATTAGGTCTATTTTACAATTTCAGATAAGACTATTATGTATGAATGGAGATCAAATATATCAGTTTGTTTTGATTGCAGTAAAAGACATAACAAATGTTATATTCACTCCACATTAAAATTGATCAGATTTGGGGAATTTGTATGATTTATGTATTTTATGGTAGGAAAAAGTAAACTAGACTAAATTTCCCTTTAAGAATCCTACTTAAGACTTTCTTGTCTGAGAGTACTGAGACTAGGACCATTGAAACAGTGGCCTTCCTGGTGGGCTAAGCAGAAAAAGGCTAGTGAATGTGAAATCAGTAACTGTTCCATTAGGTGGTTAGCAGACTTATGAATAGCTAACAAAGGGTTAGGGAAGCTATATTCTACTGAATCAGTGCTGTATCCGTGCTCAGTATCCTTTCTATGCTATGTCTGTGTAAGTATCCTTTTTTTTCAGAGGATCTACAGGGTCTCATTTTACTCCCATTCCAGAAATGATGTGCCAAATTGACCTCAATCAGGCCCAGACTAGAACACAGGGGATGCTTAGCAGTCTAGGGTTGGAAATGGAGGAAAGAGAATACACAATAAGTTGAATTCCAAAGTGGTCTTTGTGTATCTGGTGATGCTTGGCACATGCTATGAGAAAATTTCCCACTGCCTGTCAGCATTCAGCAACTAGACACAGATAGGAATATATTTTGTGTCTCTAAGGACCATGATCTAAAGATGGTAAATGCCACACGCTCTTCTTTGTTGTGCGGCCTGATTTTTTTATCTGGGAGTTGTGATCCCCAGGCCCAGAAGCAGTTTTGGGTTCGGGTCTAATTTGAAGACTAGAATTTGGGCCTGTCCAAAACCTGTCCTGAAGGAGCTGCTTACAACTTTCTAAAATGGCTGTTGGGGAGCTTGGGAGAGCCGCTGTATGGAGCAGTTAGGGACTTTTTGGTTGAAGGTGCTGGGAGAGAGGTTTGAGAAGACAATGCTTTCTTTCCACCGGGAGTCTGGGGACACTTCTGGAATTGGAAACATGAACAAGTGTGCTAAGTGAACCCCAGATGATTGGCTGAAGACAGTAAAAGTCTCAGCAGTTTTAGAAGTTTGAAGGAAGGACAGTTTCCACTCTTTCTCCTATGAACAGTAACTTTCCTTGTGGGCTTGATGTGGGATGAGGGGCCCCAGGCAGGCCGAGCGGCCCCAGCAGTGGTAGCATCTGAAGTAACACAGGATCCGATTGGGAGGGATATACTCAGGCCCTGGGTTAGGGGGGCATCTTTGGGACAGAGTATAGGAAAGTATCACTTAACACTCAGACACCAGCCATGACATTCCTCCAGTTGTAGCCCAGAGCAGGAGAACAGTGCTTGGCCCTAACAGAATGGACAGTGTGGGGCTCCAGTAACCATACCCTGTAATGCAGGACATTACTGCAGGCTGAAATGGGAACATGTGACCTGCTGAAAGCACATGGAAGCCTAAGTCATATGGTGGGAGGATCTTGCTGAGTGGGTAGAACAGGAAGGGTGGAGCAGAGTTTAGCCAGGCTAGTCAGGGCTGGCCAGCACAGCTTAGGCTCCTGAGTGCGTGTTTGTGGCAAGGTCCTCGGGGTGGAGGAGGGTGTAGAGGGGGAGGCTTTGAACGTGTATTGATTTCTTGGCTACTATGATGGATTTGGCTTTCTGGTTTGGGGATTTGGCATTTTGGTGTTGGAACAAATGTTTTTCTTTTGCCCTCTCTATGGAGAGTCTGTTATACTTTGTGATTGAGAACTAAGAAGGCATATTCATAGTCACCCCCAGTGCTGTGATTATTGCCTTGGTGATGCACAGGCAACAGTAGAGTAGGTAGTAGCCAGACCCTAGGAGTGATGGGTGATCCCTGCACAGAGGCAGTGACATGATTTGGGCCCCCGAGGAGTAGACGCTGGACCAGACATCAGCAAACATTGTGCCAGTGTAGTCCTTTGCTTACTTTGATCTGAAAGTGATTGAATCTGTGAGACATCTTTCTGACCCACCATTACTTACCTTGGTGAATTCACAGAGGCAGAGGGAGTCTTTTAAATAATTTGTTATATAAGCAAGATCATCTTTATTTCAAGATGTGGTCTATGAGTGTTTTATTGCTGAGCATGACTCATTGTACTGACTTGAGTTAGGCCTGATTAAATATCATTATCCTGATAATTAGCTCATAAGCAATAATTTTTATCCTTTCCCACATTTTCCTCCATCTTTACTCTCTAATTTTCTGTCTAAAAGTACTCATGTGTGTATACCTAGCTATACATGATCTCTGTAGATAATGAGACTTTTAAAATATTTTGATAATTTCATAATATATATTATAAATATATATATATATATAATATAATTTGATAAAGGGATTGACTAAATGATGAATGCTTTAGGGAAAGTTCAGACTGTCTCTTTTGTGTATATTCAAACTTTTATGCTCAGTTTTGAAATTTGAGTTCTCAAATTTCTTAGTTTGCTTTTTAGAGTAAAAACATATTTAAAAATGCAAATTCTGTCCCCTCAAAGGATTATTTTTAAATAATAGCTAAAATAATTGATGAATCCAAAGGTACTTAGGTAAAAAAAAAGTATTATAGAGTTTGGATAGTATGAAAATACTGTAGAAAATCTGTAGCAGTAGTGTTATGGATGCAGTAAGTATAAAGAGACAAACTGTTCTTTGTCCTCATTAAAGACTGTGCACAGTGTGTTAAATAATATTAATGGCTAGAATTGTCAGTACTTAACAGTACTTTCCTTGTACAAGTGATTTTATTGATCGATACAGACTCAGTGTAACAGGGGCAGATTATTTTACTGATTTTATCGAAATGTTAACTAAGTTTGTTAGTGTATCACCTATCTTTAAATAGATCTAGATGATGATGTAGATTAAGAAAAGCAGACTGCCATCCATCTTTTTTGGATTGGGTAATACCTTAAATCCATCATTGCTTGAAGCTGTTTTTAGATTCTTTTGTGCATACATGTGTCCAGGGTATCCGGTCAAGATCTGTATAACTTGGTTTCATTTGGAGTAGGTTTCTCAATCAAGAAAACTCAGACTGCTCCTCAGGAATTTGACATATAGATCTTTGATCAGGATTGGTAAGGACATTTAATGATCAGTGAAATCCTTGAGGACGTGTGCTGTTTCATTTTGTTTTGTCATCTCCAGGACCTGGCATAATTCATTGCACATAGTAGGTAGTTGGTAAATATTTGGTTTTAAGTTCATTACTTTAAATTCTTTTCATTGATGTTGTGATCTCTGACTTCTCATTTTGTTCAATTTCTATATATAACATTTCTTAGTCTTGAACAGACAGCTATCCCATCATACCAGAGACCTTCCTTTGATCTTCTGACATTTCCTGGATGTCAGGGGTCATTTAAAGTCTTCATCTGTTATCACCCCTGCCCTGTGTCTGGCCCACTTCTTTTTCTGATCTTGACGTCCCATTTGACCTAATCGTGCCCACTATTTGTCTTTCATTCATTTTAGGGTCCTCTGAAACTTTGGTTCCCTAGAGATTGTGTGGTATTCCAAGGTTTACAGCTGTGTAACATAGCATCCTCAAAAGATTTAAATATGTAGAAATATGCTACTGCAAGTTTTCTTTTATTTACCTAAGTTTATTTATTTTTATTTATCTAAGTTTCCCTAAAGGTGATATTCCTTATTTTAAGAAATAAGGAATTTAGATACTGAATACATTTTAAAATAACTGTCTAGATATTTATCCTCAGCATTAGCATATTGACTTGCACAAATGAAAAGCTTTATAAATGCTTAACTTACCTTGATTTCATAAACTTTCCAAAGCAGTACATAGAAAGCATGGATCCAGGCGAGGTTCGCCTAGCCCAAAATAGACAAATGACCCCACAAACAATCCATGAGGTTAAAAATAACAGTTTGACTAACCACTGGGACTGGGTTTCTGTTTTGGTCACGTGGCTGTCTTCTTCATTGTTCTCCTCTGCACATGCCCAGAGAAATCCCTAAGTGGAGATATCGTCAAGAGAGTAGGTGAAGCCTACTGGAGGGAGAGAGGAGCTTTCAGCAATGCCCACTTTCCAAGACTGAGGAACGAAGGAGAGAGATTTCTCTATCTCCCACCTGTAACTGCGTGAACTCATAATTCTTCTTAGGCATACATACACACGTTTATGCATCTGTATATATTGGGCAGTGATTTCATCTGTATATGGAATTCACATGACTTTTCATTCTATGGGAGCTTCTGTGGATGTGTCTACATATATATGATATAGGAGAGAAAAAGACAGAGGCAGAGACAGAGAAACATAGAATTCTTCTAGCATATATATATATATATATGAGTGTTTTGTGTGTGTCTCATTGTACATGTGTATACATATATTTAAACTAAGGGCAGATAAGTGGTATAATGGATAGAGCACCAGGCCTGGAGTCAGGAAGGCTTAAGTTAAAGTCCACTTAGCTGTATGACCCTGGGCAAGTCACTTAACCTAGTGTGCCCCAGTTTCTTCACCTGTAAAATGAGGTAGAGAAGGAAATGGAAAACCATTCCCTTTTTCTTTTTTTGTCAAGAAAATCTCAGAAGGGGTCACGATTTGGACACAACTGGAAAACAACTAAGCAACACAAATATATAAACATTTAAATGGTTAGGATTGAATATGTAGATATTACGCACATGTGCACAAAAACATACACGTACATTCCTAACACCCATTTTTTTCTGGGAGATAAATTAAGGCATTCTTCTTTATGGTAGGTCAACAGGCTAGTAGTAATTTCCTTTTATGAATGCAGCTGTACTTGTTTGCTTTTTTCCCCCCTCAAAATTTAAACTCTTAAATCTAGAAAGGAATCAAGATATAAGAATTCTTAAAGTATCAGTATCTTGTAAGTTCAGGAGACTGACACAATAATTCAAAAGACTTTGTGCTTTTGTGACATTAAAAGTTAGACAGTTTCTGGGTTATTAATAATTTTATTAATTATGGCTAACAATAAAATGGTCATTTATCTTTCTCTCATAAACCAAAGATGAATCAGAGACCTTTCAATATTGATATGCCCGGAGTGGGTGTGTGCAGTAGGCAGAAATCAGTTTTGATAGGTTAAAAATTAATGAGAGAATGAATGTTACAATGGGAAGTGGACCTGTTCTAATGAGGGGCTAGAGATGAGATTTTGATTATGTCACCCTTATTTGTCTTTTCATAGACAACCTCTGCCAAGCTTGCTCAAGTGAAGTACAATGGACCAGAATTCACCTAGATTAGATTCTCTTGGTAAGGTTTTCAGTTGGGCACGGTTTTATTCAAGTATGTACCCCAAGGATTTGGGTAATCTCATCTATCAGCAATGTCTTTCTAAGACTGGCTGATAATGGGGTTTGTTTCTGAATGAGGAAATAGAAAGGTAAAATCGTAATCTCAGTTAATAATTAGTTATTAACGTAAAAGAGAAATCATAAATTCTCTCTCTTCTATAGATTTTTACTTTGGATAGGTCCTTAGAGATTGTCTAGCTTACCCACTCACATTTTTTCAGATAAGCAGACTGAAGCCCAGAGATTTTAAATGATCTGCCCAGGGTCACACAATTACTGGGAATCAGAACCAAGATTCTAACCCAGGTCTTATGACTGTAAACTAAGTGTTCTTTCCAGTACGTGCAATTGCCTCTGTAGAGAAGAAACTTAGAAGTAAGAAAATATGACAGCTCATTTTTTTTTTTGCTCAGAAGATCATTGGACAAATGAAATCTACAGTTCAGCTGGGCAGAACTTATCCAGTATTACCAACAAATTCTAAGTATGTCAGCCAGTTAATTGGTGAGTCAGAAATTTTGACTGTTTGATATGCCAGTGTTGGTGAAAAATCTGGGCAGTCATTATGGGCCTTTTTAATGAGGCAGCGTCATAAATCTTAGAACAGCAAGTACTTGTCGGCCAGTAGCAGCAGCAGGTGAAAGAGCTGAAATTGAACCGATAGGCACCACCTGTGGTTAGACGTGGTGCTCTAGGAAACCGCAGTGTCCTTAGAGTAGCAAGTCTGGGGTTCCACTCCTGTGGAAGCAAGGTAACAGAGACCTGCCCCTTCACTTCTGTTAACTGCTGCCACATCAGACTTAGGTTGGCCTCTCACAGGTGTGTATTGTTGGCCACAAAGGACTCTGTGAAAGGGTCAGTGAATTAGCCCAGTATCGCCACAACTTCTGTAAAAAAACCCTCCAAATTCAGTATAATGATTTTTTTTGCATAAATTGTTACTTTCTTTTGTTTTGAGATTGAAAATGAGCTCAAAGGTCAATCTTCTTGTTGCATGAAACTGATTTATTAACACGTAGGTACATTAGCACCATTCAAAGGTGGAAATATTAGGGTTTTAATTGTCTTAATTCTGAAAATTTCCATTCAGATAATATTTCATAGTTGGGTTGTGTTTCACCAGGTTGGTGACCATCATTTGATTCTTAAAATCAAATTTCATGGTATAGGCCACTTAACATGGCAACTGTTTCTCTGTTGATTATGTCTGAATTTCTATCCAGTTAAACTTATTTTCTGAAATATGTAATTTTCTCCAAAGATAACTGACTCACTAAAATGGCAAGGTTTTCTCCTTCACATAGTACACCCTTTTGATCTACATGTGAAATAAAAAGTGTGCAAACTAAGCAAGACAGGAATGAGAACTGGAACTTTAATTTCATTAAACGCTTTGTAACTGGTAAAGATTAATGTATGTATCTCTTGTTAATTCTTTCCAATTACTTAGTTCATATAAATTCCCAAGCCTCGTTAATTATGCTGAAGTCAAGTGGTAATTTTTAACAGTATTTCCACAACAAGGGAATTTTACTGGTGTAACCTTGCCCTCTCTTAGAAACTCTCAACAGATTAGGCCCTCTGACTGGAGTCCATTCATTTTCTGCACAAGCCTAATTGCTGCCGACTAGCTGCCACAGGTACCTTGGATATTGTACGTTTAAGGAATGCAGGTACTTCTGAGAACAAATAAGGAAAGATTAATTGTTTGTTTGTTTTGTCCCAAGAGAAATGTGGGTGCTTAATCAAGAAAAATAATTTCTTCTGTTGATTTGGCTTATTTGGAGAAAGGATAATTGTGTAAAGGGAGATGCAAAATGATGTATTTTATAAGAAGTATTGCTGTTTACCTACACAAGAGGCAAGGGTACAGTAAAATAAATGTAAGACATTGAAGAAATTGATAAGGATGGCTCACATTTCTCATGGTAAGTAATCTGGCTGTTGGGCTTTTATTTGTACCAATGGTTGTGGGCAGTATTGTCATTTGTTTTGTCTCCTTCTTCAGAAATCTAATCAAGGAGACAATAGTGTAAAAAAACAACACCACTTTTCCAAATTGTTCTTAATTGCTGGAGCACAGAGTGAGCTAAATGCTGTGATGTTTCCAATTAAAGAACCTGTTTCAAGCAAGTACCATTAAATCTATCTTTCCCAATCTGATAAATAAGCTATCAAAGAGTGGAACAGATTAATTGAAAGCAATTAGTTTAAGGCTTCTTATAATAGTGAAAGTAAACCAACATTAGTAATGTTAGTTTTGCATGAAACAAAGTTGTGACCATTTTTGATATAACTAAGCCATTCTAGTTAAAAAAAACAAAATTTTCTTGCTAAAATTTTAATGTTTAAAAATAATTTCTAATGTTAAAAACATTTATTTCCAAAATAATGTTGTATCTCGAAGAAATTAGACATCAATGTAAGATTTATGTATACATGAAAGCCAGTAATGAATTCAAAATGGAAGGTTATAATGTATTTGATTTAAATAATGAAATTGATTTGAAAGAAAATACCATTTTCATCACTTCCTCTGAGGGTACAGGACAGGCATACACATAGAAAAGGAGAAGGAAGTTTGACTTCGCATTGCCTCAGGTCTGGGCTGATTTATACTTTGCCTTTCCTTTCTTTTTTACTTTAATACAACTGATAACTTCTCCCCCCATATTCAAGCAGACTTTCCCATTATACAGCTAATCAAGACCACCAAGTAGTAATTATTATTCCTGATGGTAAATCACCTTCAGCATCACTGAGGAACAGAAAGAAAGGATGGGGCTTTCACGCTAATATTTTGGTACCAACGTTTTATAATAGATCTAATGCATTATAATTATGTTATAGATTATATGTGTTATAATGATACTTGACCTCTTACAATTAACCTATTCTTAATCATTGACCTGTAGATTATTGTTTTAGTGTGGTGTTATCTGTATTACTCTGGTCAATGTGTATAGGCTCCTTTGACTCTCTTTTTTTAACTCTGAAATGTCTGACAAGTCTTAATATATTTCTTCAAATTTTTCATAGATATCATTCTTTATTACTCAATAATATTCCATTATATTCCTATACCACATTTTTTTTAGCTGTTCCCCAATCATTGGGCACATGTTTTTGTTTTTAACTTTTTATTATTACAAATAATGCTTTAATGAATGTATTTTACATATAGGCCTTTTCTTTCCATGCTTAACCTTCTTATGTTACAAAACCAAGAACAGGACTTTTGAAGCAAAAGTTATAAACTATTAATTTTTCTTGCATAATTCCAAATCATTTTTCAAACAACTAATGTACCTTTCTCCCCACATTCTCTTAAACATTAACATTTTCTATTACCAGCTTTGTCAGTTGTATGGGTTATTTTAATTTCTGTTTCTGTGGTTATTGGTGATTTTGAACAGTATGTCCAACTGTTGTTGATAAATTACATTTCCTTTCCTGATAGCTTCTCCTATCTTTCTGCTCGATCTTGAATGTAATAGCTCTTAATTTTTACATATTTTTGTCAAATTTTTATAGATTTTTGGATGTCAGATTTTTCAGTTGTTTTGAGTACTTTTCCCCCCAATCTTTATCTTTTTTTCAAACTCTAACTGCATTGACTTTGTGTAAAAAGTTTTAAATTTTATATAATTAAGATTATTTTATCTGTTGTAAGGATCTCATCTGGTTATGAATTCATGCTTTATCTACAGCTGTGAAAAGTGTAGACTCCCATTCTCCCTAATTCTTTTATGATGTGATTTTTTATACGTAAATCATTTATCTTCATTTTATTGTGGTGTGTAGCATAAAATGTTTATGTGAACCTAGTTTCCACCAAACTACTTTTCAGTTTCCACCAAAATTCTTGTTTTCTAAAGTCTTTTCCTGAAGAATTTGTGTTTGGGAGTTTATTGTCCACTTCACAGTTATGTGTATGTTTCTATGTCCTGATTATCTGATCCAGTCTGCTAGTCTACTTTTCTAATTTTAGTAAAGTTCTAGATAGTTTTAATAACTATTTTTAATAATTTAAGTCCTTGTATCCCAAACCTCTTTCATTCCTGCTTTTTTGTATTACTTCCCTTAATGTTTTTTGCCTTTAATTCTTCCATGTGAATTTTGCTGCTATTTTGTCTCATACTATAAAATATCACCCTTATAGTTTCATTGATATACTGATAAATCTATAGGCTGCCTTGCAGAGCAGTATGAATTTTCTTCTTTTATTTCTGTGAAAATTATTTTGTAATTGCATTTCTGTAAGGATTCTTTGCCTCTTGATAAGATATTCTTCCAGATATTGAAGCATTTTGTGGTTATTTAAAATGAGATTTCTCTTTTGATGTCTTTCTAATTTTTTTTTGGTAATTTTATGAAATGCTGACAGTTTTGTGGATTTATTTTGTAACTGATTATTTTCCTGAAAATCACATTTCAATTTTTTTATTTTCTGAAGTTTCTAAATAAACTATCATATTGTTCACAGGTAGAGATAATTTTCCTCTTCTTTTATTTCTTATATAGTATGAAAAATGATGGAGCATCTTTTCCCACAATTTTTCCTACTGGGATAACAGATTTCTTATTACCAGGGCCTCATATACAGGAAGAGTCATTAACTCCAACTTGAATCTTGCCTTCCTCCTTAACATCTGAAAGAAAAACTGTTCCACAATATTCTTGAGGGTGTTAGCCCTAATCAAAATGCACTACGTTTTATCCTGTGGCCAACAGACTCCCACCTTTAAGCCTTCTGATTCTGGTGATGCTGAAATCCCAGCTGCCTAAATGAAAACCATCCTCCTCTACACAAATTTCCCTTCATCTTAGACTTCTTTCATTCTTCTTCCATCTTTAGTTACTGAGAGGAAATTGGTCAGAGCTAGGAAGGATGCAGGCAAGCAGGCCCTTGGCTAGCCTGAGTGAGAGAGCTTGTTTTGATTTTGTTTAAGGGGAACCTGCTTGTGATTTGTTTAATGGAGCTGGTTTGAAGGAAGCCTAGAAGGGGAAAGGCTTGAGGATGGTGTTGTCCTCTGCACTGTTATTGTGTATAGACTTTTGTTACTCTGATGGATTTGGCTTTCTGGTCTCCGAATCATTGTTTTTGGTTCTGTCTTCCATGTGGAGAATCTGTTGTATTTTGCCATTCAGAATTTCATTGGGATATTCATGGCAGCTGTAGGTGCTGCGAATATTACTTTGATGCTACAACCATCCATCCCCTTTTTGGTTAAGAATTATCCCTGAACTCGTAGTTGTAAAAGACAACTGATTATGTTCTCTTCTCATTTTTTAACGACTTTTTATATCCCAATTTAGTATCCATTTTGAGCTTTTTTATAATGTATGTTATAAATGTTAGCTTGGGCATAATTTCTGCCAATTTCTATTTTATAGGTTTCCTTGCAATTCTTATCAAATAGTCTTTCCCCAGATAGCTTGTATTTTTGGAGTTTATCAAATACAGATTGATTAAGTTTGATTAGTTTTTTTTTCAAATTACATTCTCAATTCATGGATCCTCTCATATTTTTATATATTATGTTATATTATATTATATTATATTTATTATATTATCCTCAAGTATATTTTCAGAGATAAATTTTTTCTCTGAAAACTACTTTAGCTTCGTCCCAGAAATGTTAGTGTGTTGTCATTCTCTTTTTCATAGGTAATTGATTTTTTAAAAAATTCTTCTTTTCCCATTCACTTAGAATATAATTATTAAGTCTTCATTTTGACATAGATGAGTAACAATAGAGTGCCAGCCCTTTGAGTTCCATTCTGGCCTCAGAACTTACTGGATGTGTGACCCTGGGCAAGTCACTTAAGCCTTTTAGCCCCAGTTCCTCATCTGTAAAATGAGCTAGAGAAGGAAGTGGCAAATCACTGAAGGATCCTTGAGAAGAGAACCCCAAATGGGGTCATGAAGAGTCAGACACAATTGAAAAATGATAGAACAAAATTTTGATCTGTACTTTTTACATGTGTTCCATGAATTTATTACTACTACTCCTTTTATTTTCTTATGTTCTACAATATGTATTTAGTATTTCTGCTTTTTAATGTTTCTTTATAGTTGAATGGTACACATGGTCAGTTTTTATATAACATGAGATTCTGAGTAATGTGTATATATTATTTAATTAAAAAAATATCATGAGTCTTTCAGCTCTATCTTCTTCACCATTTTATTCCATTCCATATTTACCTTTTCCTTAGTTAAAGGTCTCTTCCTGTTCCTTTAGGTGGTTTATAGCATGGTAGCCATCCATTTGGAACTTATTGTTATATGCTATGAACATTTGTTCTGAAGCAAGAATTCTTCACCTCAGACCCCTTAACCCCTGTGTTCTGTGGATATATTTCAGAGGGCTCTAGAAATTTGATGAGAAAAAGTTGTGTCTTTGTTTGCATTAACTTCTAACTGAAATTCAGCATCTCCTTAAATTCTAATTTTTTGAAAACATTAGTCTGAAAAATGACTCCTGACCATGACAAAAGAAAGATTAAGAACTTTGTTCTGAGCTTAATTTCTGCCAAGCGAGTCTCCAGTTTTCCCATCATGTGTCAAATAATGAATTCTTACCCTATTACTTGGAGTCTTTGGTTTTACCAAACACTGATATTGTCATCATTTAGCTAATTTGTTTCATTGACTTCTTTTCTGTTTTTAAGTAAATTATCTAATAGTTTTGATGAGTACTGCTTTGTAGTGTACTTTGAAATCTAGAACTGCTGGCTCCTTTTTTCCCCACTTTTTTCCCCATTATTCCTGTTGATAATCTTGACCTTTAATTTGGTTTGTAGGGTATTGAACAAGGAAATTAATTTAAATAAAATTGTGATTTTTTTTTTTGTTACACTGTCATGTCCCCACTGCAAGAACTTAAAAACTTACTAATTATTTAGGTCTTTTTTGGGGGGAGGGTGTTCTTTTTCAGAATAGGCGATCTATTCTACAAAGTCTTACAGCCAAAAACATCTCTTTTACCACATAAACTGCTTTCCTGACCTTTTCCAACTTTGGGAAAATTCTTTAGGGACACCTTTTCTTTCACTTTCATTCTTTCATCGTCATTTTAGTACACTTACATGGCTCTTTCTTTATATGGCTTCTATTCTGTTCTCCCACAGCTCCTACTTTTTTTTGAAATGACTTCTTTTTTAAATTCTTCTCTTTGTGTGCATCTCTAGACTGGGTGATTCCCCCCTCTCACCATCGTCATTTATACAGCTTCTCATTATCTTAAGTTTCTCACAAGTATATTGATTTACCTATCTAGCATTATTTCATCTCTTCCTCCTTCCTTTCTTTAAGTCCTTTGGTCTTTTTGCTTGACGAGATCCCCCTTTTAATTTTTAGCTCCTCAATGAGATTTACATTCCTTTTCAAATGAGAGAAGTTATTTCATTATTTTCTTGTTATTTATTATCTTTCTTGTGTTTCTTTGGTTGAATGTTTGAAAGTTGACTGTTCTAAGCATCTCTGTTTTTTCAGGAATTCCTTACATGTCTCTCCTGTTTTGAAGGCTCATCTTGATGAGGAGGAAGCTGAGATTTTTGGTATATGTTGTGGGTTTACCTAAAACTACTTAGCTTTCTTTCCCTGTGCCGTTCCAGCCTCTTCTTTGACTTTTCATGTCCACAGAGTAATCCTGGGTTATCCAGGTGGGTGTTCTTTTATCACCGAAAGTCTCTGTCTCGGCTCCTTGCAGCATCCGTTATTCATTACTGAAATCGTGAAATTAAAGCGCTCTATCCATCGGAGTTTTAAGGTTTTGGTTTGTTTTTGTTTTTGTTCATGCCATCTTTCAGCAGTTATTACTTTTTTGTTTGCATTCAGAAATTGGGGCTCATTACATGGTTTATCTCTTTCCAGGTGGGGTTCATTTTATTTACAGATCTGTATCTTTCTGTCTGTCTGTCTGTCTTATCTATCCTGTTCTTCTGGGATACATTTAACCCTTAAATTATCTCTTTGTCACCCATTTTCAAAGTCACTCACTTAGCCCCGTAAAGAATTCATGTATTCTTCTAAGGTTGTTGCCTTTACTTCTTTTCTGTCACATTTTCTTCTTTTTCTAAACCTTGTCTTCCAAATCTGTTCTTCTCAGAATATTTCTTTGGATAGATGTTCAGCTTTGTGGTTTGTCTTTTTAAAGTTTTCATTGAGAGTTTTGATTCTTGATGTGATTTCTTCCCTAATCCCTTTTTAAACAATTGTATTTCTCTTTTAAATCATTCTGGAATTTTATTTATCAGGTACTTTTGGTTTATTTTCCTTCACGGTATAATTTTTATTCATTGTATTCTTTTCCCCTTTGAGGTTTTGCTCATTCTTCCTTTCTTCGCCCTCTGTTTGCCTGTTTGTTCATCTGTAAAATGGGGGTGATAATAGTTCCCCACTTCCAGGATCAAATGAGATAAACGTTGTGAAGTGCTCGGCGTGAGCCTGACCCGTGGTCAGTGCTGTATGATGTTGGTTACGTTTGGTGGGGACGGTGGTGAGCTGTGAGCTGTTTCATACTTCGGTGTTCTCTCCTGGACTTCTCTTCTTTCTCTTTTGTGTTCCCAGTAGCTTATCTCTGATTGTTTTTCCTTGTCTCTTTCTTTGACCCCTCATCCTTTTACCAGTGCCTAGATTTCAGTGAGTAAACGCCTTCAGTCTCCTCATGTGGAGCCTATGTCTGTTCCCTAATCAGAGGAAACTCCAGAGGGAAAGTTGACTCTGCTGAGTTTTTAGTCCCGTTTTCCTTGGACATAGGAGTTCTTTCCCATCTGTTTGACTCTGTGTTGCCTATATTTTCTGTTTCCTTCAGTTTTTCTTATTTCATTTGTGCAGAATCAATGTTTACCATCTCTTGTGAGATTTAGAATAAGGAACTTAGTCTGACTTGAGACCCCCCCCCCCACCATCCCAAAGCCAAACTGGAAAGCACAAATGTACTAGACTGTTAGGAGTTAGTTTGCCCCATCAGCACTGTAGGCGTGGGGACTATGGACTGTGAATGGGGGCCCTAAGTATCAGAGTTGTCTGATGACATTTTATGAGGTTTCTCTCACTTTGTAATTTCAACTTTAATAGTCTCATTAGTGGAACTATAGTTTTCCTCTGAATAAACTTCCTTCTGGGATACTCTCTTTTGTGCTGTCTGTCGTGTCCAGTGACACAGTGGAAGAGAAATGTGCACCTCACTATCACTCCTAGCCCACCCCTTTGCCATTTTCACCTCGAAACCTCTCCTCCTTTAAGGTTATTTCCTTCCATCTATGTGAGATTCAGGTCCTTGATATCGCTGTATCTCAAAAAATTAAAATTTCCTTTTCATCCCAATTCCTGCCCTCATAATTGGAAATTTCAATATAAATATCAATGTCCTCTTGAATAAGCTGTCCTCCCATTAAATCAACTAATTCGCTACCTCCTATGACATATGTTTTCACTCCAGTTCAGCCTCTCATAGCTCTGATTAATAATACCCTTTATCTTTTTAAAAATAGTATTTTAGTTTTTCCAATTACATGTAGACAATTTCTAATGTTCATCTGTACAAAACTTTGAGTTGCAAATTTTCTCCTTCCCTCCTTCCCCTTCTCTCCTCCTAAAACAACAAGCAATTTGATGTTGTGCAGTTGTGTAATATTACTCAGGTTGTCAAAGAGGAGAGACCACAGAAAATAAAGTAAGCGTGCTTGGATCATTTAGGGTCCGTCAGTCCTGCCTTGGACATGGATGCATTTTCTATCCTGAATCCTTTAGAACTGTATTGCTGAAAGGAGCTGGGCCATTTGTGGTGATCATCACACAGACCCACTGTCACTGTGTATGACGCTGTCCTGGTTCTGCTCATTTCACTTTGCATCAATTCATGTGAGTCTCTCTAGGTTTTTCTGAAATCTACCTGCTCACCACTTCTTGTAGCACTATTACTATTTTGTTAATGTTGTTGTTGTTACAGTTGTTCCATTGCATTCATGTTCCACAAATGTCTCCTCCATTTTCAGTTTTTTGCCACCACGAAAAGAATTGCTGTAAATATTTTGTACATAGGTCCTTTTCCTTTCTTTATGATCTCTTTGGATACAGAGTTAGTAGTGATATTGCTGGATCAGAGTATCCACAGTTTGATTGCCCTTTGCACATAGTTCCAAATTGCTTTCCAGAATTAGTTGGATTAGTTCACAACTCTGCCAACAGTGCATTAATGTCTCCATTTTCCTGCATCTTCTCTAACATTTATCAATTTCTTTTTCTGTTATATTAACTAATCTGACAGGTGTGAGGTGGTCCCACAATCGTTTTAATGTGCATTTTTGTAATCAATAGTGATTTAGAGCATTTCTTCATGTGACTATAGATAGCTTTGATATCTTCATCTGAAAATGCCTATTCATATCCCTTGACCACTTATCAGCTGGGGAATGGCTTGTATTCTTATAAATTTGACTCAGTTCTATGTATGTTTGAGGAAGAAGCCTTTATAAGGGGCGCAGGTTTCTGCTTTCCTTCTGTTGCATTGCTTTTGTTTGTATAAAACCTTTTTAATGTAAGGTAATAAAAAATATCCATTTTTACATTTTATAATGTTCTTTATCTCTTGTTTGGTCATGAATTGTTCCCTTCTCCATAGATGTGACAGGAAAACTACTCCTTACTCTCCTGATTTGGTTATGGTATCACCCTTTATATCTAAATCACATACTCATTTTGATGTTATCTTGATACATGGTGGAAGATGGTGGTCTATACCTAGTTTCTGTCATATTGTTTTCTAGTTTTCTGAGCAGTTGTTGTCAAATAGTGAGTTCTTATCACAGAAACAGGAGTCTGTGGGTTTGTCAAATACTAGGTTACTAGGTTTATTTAGTATTGTGTTTTGTGTACCTAAGCTATTGCCCTGATCCACCACTCTACTTTTTTTTTTGAGTGTTTAATAGTTTAATGAATAGCCATTTTATATTTCACTTCAGTGTTAAATATCCAAACATTTCACTCTAGGCCTATGCCTTCTGGAAAGGATCCTTACCAAGGGCTGTGGCTCATCTTTCTCGTAGTCATCTTTGAGAAGCCCTGCAGTATTTGCTAAGATTCCTAGACTCTTTTTCAGGTACAGATGACTCTAACTGAGGACCAAGGATGTTTGGGTTGCTTCAACTCCAAATTTGAATGTTTTGTTCTCTAAGTAAAACACCTTTTTATGTTTCACTTGATTTTTGTATTTGAAAGTCAAACTTTCTATTCAGCTCTGTTCTTTTCATCAAGAATACTTGAAAGTCCTCTATTTCATTAAATGTCTATTTTTTCCCCTGAAGGATTATACTCAGTTTTGCTGGGTAGGTGATTCCTGGTTTTAATCCTAGCTCCTTTGACCCCTGGAATATCATATTCCAAGCCTTCCCATCCCTTAAATAGAAGCTGCTAAACCTTATGTTATCCTGATTGTATTCTACAATACTGGAATTGTTTCTTTCTGACTGTTTGTAATATTTTGTCCTTGACCATTTACTTGACTTTCTTAGCTCTTTGTCAAGGTAGGACTCTGGTTCTAGTGTGTGAGGTATACTATCCCAAGCTTTAGGGATTTTGTGCAGCTTTTTCAGAGATACTTCTAGGGACCGTAAATTTTCAGTTGTTTCCAGGTGGTATGATCAAAGGAGAAGTGTTTTCTATTCTCCTGGCCGGTGCTTTGGTCTGTGAGTGACCACAAGTATTCTTTTTTTGCCTTAGAACTATGAGGAAAATTCCCTCTCCACCGCTGCCGCAAACACCACCATGCCAGTGCACTTCCTCATCACAGGACCATCACTTAGGACTGTGAGCCAGATCCAAGCACAGGCAAAGCAAGAAAATCCTGTCTCAGTGCCAGCAAAGAAATCCCTGCAATCCCCCTGTAATGGAAAGGGATTACATAGACTACGCAGTACTTTTACTTTAGGTTTGTACCTTAAGATGCAATGACACGCATTAAAGCAAGCTTAATAGGCAATTAAAATTTATTACTACAAATAGTGCAAGTTAGGAAATGTATATGTATGAACAGTAGATAATAGTTAAGACAGAATAGAAAAAGAAGTATGCATCACCAGCCAAACCTGAGCTCCAACACTTCGGCAACTGGGGAGGCAGAGACGTGGGGAGCAGTCAGCAAAGGGCCTGGCTGGGAGAGCAGAAGCGGGCTTCCCCACTTCTGCAGCAAAAGACCTCCAAAGATTCATCTCTCACTCAGTCCCTTTATACATGTAACTTCAGGGAATAGAGCACAGTTAGAACAAAAAAGGAACTCCAGGCAAAAGTTCTAGCTGTTGACTTTGGTGTATGTGCCCAAGTTCTAGCTTGTTAACTTTGGTGTATGGCTAGGTCTTTGGACACAGACACCTCCAGATAAGGGTCCCTTTGCCCTGGCTGCATACTTCATTAATTCTTCTGCTTCCCCTGGCACTCCCAGTTAAGCATATCAACTTTAAGTTACATTCCTTATGATAGGTCATGTGGTGGTCATGCAAGAGTCAAGGGAGAATCTTCCTCAGTTTCCTCACACCCCCCCTCTGATCAGCCACTTGATCCTCTCACCATCTGTGGTATGAGAGCTCCAGAAATAACCACTGCCACCACCCCCATTGCCACCACCTGAGTCTAGGACCAGACAGTGTTCCTCTCTCACCCAGATCTGACAGACCTTTCCTGTTGACCTTCTAAGTTGCCTTTAGTGTTTGTGGGTTGAGAAGTCTGAAAACTGCCACAGGTGCCTCTGATTCAGTCCCCTGAGGTCTGCTCTTGCCTGTCTGTGCAAGCATGGCTCATCCTGGATTGTGCTCTTCTCTCAGATGGGTGCAGCAGACCTTTCCTATTGACCTTTAGATGTCTCCATCATTTTGTGGGTTCTGCTGCTCTAGAATTTGTTTAGAGTCATTTTTTACAGGTATTCTGAGGAGTTTGGGGGAGAGCTCAAGCAAGTCCCTGCTTTTACTCCATCATCTTTCTCCACCTCCACCACTCCATTTCTTAGCCAGTGCCAGACAGTTTTCATGACTGCCACATTCATGGGATCTGGTAGTGCTGGGTCCCCTTCCTTTGCTTTTCTCCCCATTACTTCCTTTAATAATCTTGACCTTTTGTTCTTCCAGATGAATTTTGTTATCTTTTCTAGCTCTATAAAATAATTTTTTTGATTATTCACTTGGCATAACAGTGAATAAGTAAATTAGTTTAGGCAGAATTGTCATTTTTATTCAGTTGGCTCGGACTACCTATGAGCAATTTATATATTTCCGATTGTTTATATCCGATTTTATTTGTGTGAAAAGTTTTTGTAATTGTGTTCATATAGATCCTGAATCTATCTTGGCAGTCAGTATTTTGTATTGTCTATTTTAAATGGAACTTCTCTTTTATCTCTGGGCTTTGTTGGTGATATATAGAAATGATTATAATTTTTATGGGTTTATTTTTTATCATGCAACTTTTCTAAAGTTGTTCATTATTTCTAGTAGTTTTTTGATTCTCTAGGATTCTTTAAGTCTACTGTCACATCATCTGTAAACAGTGATAGTTTTGTTTCCTCATTGCCGATTGTAATTTGTTCAGTTTCTCTTTCTGCTCTTATTGCTATAGCCGGCATTTCTGATACAATATTGAATAATAGTGATGATAACGTGCACCCTTGCTTCACCCCTGACTTTACTGGAAGTCTTCCAGCTTATCCCCATTACAGATAATGCTTGCTAATAGTTTTAGATAGATATTAGTTATGATTTTAAGATAAACTCCATTTATTTCCGTTCTCTCCAGTGTTTGTAGTAAGAATGAGGACTGGAACAAGTGTTGTAATACTCTTTATCCTGCCACCCTCTATAAATGCGTCACCTTCACATTACATATTCTTAAATTCCTCTTTCTCATCACATCTTGTTCTTTCATCTTTTCTACTTCATTCTTGCTAAACTTACTCATTCTCTTTACTGTGACCTCTCATTGTGCCCTTTCTCCTGCTCTGGGCTCATTTTCCTAAATGCAGTCTGGACACCATAGTTTCCTTGTTAGGCTGTCTGCTGCCTTCTCCTTTGTCCCTTTCATTCTCTTGTCACTCATGCCTTCCCAGACTCCATTCCTGGCTTATTGCTGCTTCCTGATGAACTCTTATGGGGCAAGTCCTAGAGCTCGGGATCGGTAGCTGTGGAAGAGGCCTTAGTCCAGTGCCCTCATTTTTCAGGTGAAGAAACGGATGTAACCACAATCAGTTTTCTACAGTTTTCCTGTTTTATGATGGGGATTTCATGGCTGTTAGGCAATACTGCATTCTTTCCTGGTTGACTCTACACTGTCTTTGGTGCCTGTTCCAAACTTTTCTCCTTAAGTCCCTTAGCTCACTAATTTTCTCCTCTGTGTCTCCCTGTCCTTTAGCAAAGAAACTTGCCTTCTGCTTTATGAAAAGCTAGAGGCCATCTGTCACAAGTTCCCTTTTGTCCCCTACTCCACACTTCAAAGCCCCTCTAAGTCATCCCATGGTCTCTTCTTTGATCCAGTCTCTGAAGAACAGACTTTTCCTTTCTAAGGTCGGCCCCTTTTCTTGTTTTCTTGTTCCTGTTTCCTCCCAACTCCTCTACAATCAGCTGTAATGTCACATGGGATTTATTACATATAAAATTGACATGGTTGTAAAATTATTAATACCAAAATACAGATCTAATCATATCCCTCTCTTGCTCAGAAATCTTCAGTGGTTCCCTTTGTCTTGAGGCTAAAACACACATTTCTTATCTACAATTTAATTCCTTCACAATCCAACTTCCTTCTTTTCCTCTTATCTTTCCAACCTTATTTCTTTCTCTTCCTACATGCCAAACTGGTATACAATCTGTTCCATATGCTCAATATGCTGTTCCCCAATCCCTGAAATGTACTATCTTCACCTCTGAAAATTCAGAACTTCTTACAAGGTTCAAAGCAGTCACTATTTCCCTTACAAAGCCTTTCTAGATCTTTAGTAGTAATTAACATGTTCTCCTTCCTGAAATTATTTTATTTTTAATAAGTTTGTATTTGTTGTATCCTCCATATCCTTAAATGTCAAGATTTCTGTTTTATTGTATCACTAAGGCCTAGCACAGTGACACTTAATAAAGGTTGGTTTAATTTAAATTTGAATTCTAGTTGCTCTCCTTTGAAGGGGCTCTAGCTTTTTGATGACCTTCCAGAAATGAGGTGATGCCTCTTAGAATTGAACTTAAAATATTCCAGTTATAATCTAATCACAGTGTAGTAGAACCAACATGTAGACATTGTCTAAGATCACTGCTGCTTCAACTTGAGAGAGACCTCAGCCATCTCCATCCATTAGGGCCATTCTGGTCCTGGCTACCCCAGGCCATGTGATCAGCCTGCATCTGCAGCTGCCACTGCCACGTCCCAGACCTTAGAGGAGTATGGATAGTGAAGGAAGAACTGGCAAGCTACCCAACTGCTATAGAAGCCACCTAAACAGCATCCTTTGCACAAAACAGTTGCTAGAATGCAGAGGCTCTGGGCTCTAATTTTCTTTTTTACATCTCCACAGATCATCTTTTGCATCCCAAGGGATACCCACTCCCATCCCCTTTGAAGTTTACTCTCCCAGCACACTTAACTCTATCTTATCTACAAAGAAAACATTTAGGTAGTCTATTTTTTTTTTAATGCAAAAATACAGAGTGAAGAGAGGTGGAGTTTTAAAAAAATATGTCTGTTTCATGTTAATTTATTTAAATCAATTAAATCAGTACGCTTTATGAGAACTGCTAGAACTAAATATTGAAATTATTTTGGTAATAATAGTAATTTACATCAATGTAGCCCTTTAAGGCTTGCTTTAAATTAATTATCTCATCACATGGATTTAGTAATGCAGCTGTGTTGTTTGAAGCAAGGCAGAGGATTTACTGTAGTGTTTAGGTGATGAATTATCCTCTCCTGGATTTATGCTGTTTATTTTATATCAGCACAAAAGAGGTTAATAAGCACTTTCTGGTGAAGCTGTGTTAGCCTTCTGTAACACTAATTGCAGTGCTCTGTTTCTTTATCAAGAAACTCCTTGCCAGTGAGTTTTGGAAAGGGACAAGTGTCGCTGAATAAAAGCCACAGTGAATCCCTGTGATTGCACAAAGATTACGTTGTGCGGATCATTCTACAAAAACGTGTCAGTTTGCTGCCCAAATAAATGCCTACAGTGCGTAAAAACATGGAGCACAGTGACCCCTAGGAGAAAAATCCATCTCAATTCATATTTCCTATGTCTATAATTGCTTGTGAAGGCACGGCAGCAGTTTGTTTAGAGGGCAGCTCTCCCTCCCCTGTTGTTTCCTTTCTCTTCTTAATGGCCATGTCCTTCACATGCCCAGGATCGCTCTAGTCTGAAGCAAAACTCCTTTCTCTTTTCCACGTTACCATTCCTATTACTGCGGCTCGTACTGTATTTGATCAGTGCATTGAAGTGTGTATAGTAGTGTGCTGGCTACTACAGTAGGTTTATTTTCCTTTGAAATTTCTTGGAGGCTTTTTTGAATTTGTAAGTGCTTTTTTTCTTGTGAAGAGAGGGTCCTTGAAGGAAATGAACAAGTTCTTTTGTATGAGAAGTTTTTAATTGGGTGTTGTTATTTTGTTTGTTTGTTTTGTTTCTTTACATTTAAGCTAAATCTTTATTTTTTCACTGTGGTCCTTCTGCCATTTCTCATGCTGGAGAGATATTTTTACAGTCTGCTAATTTTGAAAATAACCGATTTCTTTTCATCCTAACAACGCCTTCAGATCCCTCTTTATAAGAAACTGCTTTAGGATTCCTATCCCCTCTGTGGACTGAGATGTCATAGGGATAGAGAAAATGCCGCTCACTTTATGGATTACTGTTAGGTCAACAAAACTTTGGCAGCATTGATTAACTTGACAGTGAGTACAGCAGTACATTTATCACTTATGGCTGTGCTGTAGAAAATCTAATAAGAGGCAGACAATTCCCTTTAGAGCAGTAACAGGTTCACTGTGGCTAACAGTGCATGCACTGGAAATTTCTACCTTTAAATTATACCCTTGCCACCAGTTGGGTCAATGACTCAGAGCTACTGCACTTTAATAATTGTGCTATAATATTAATTTGATTAAAATAATTTTTCTGATAAATATGTAAATTAGCTTGTTTTCTATATGTTTATCTCTGTTAAAATATAAATAGACATGAAATATGATGGTAAAAATATTTTAAAATAAGAGCTGGGAATGGTCCTATTGTTTGATTCTTTAGAAAACCAGGAATTTCATCAGGTAACGTTCTTATTTTGGCTATTCCATAACAAAAACAAATCTTTAAGAATATTTTGCCCTCCTTTTCTGTTCACATTATCCGTATCTTAACAGATAAACATATTTTTTATGAATTTGGTGGGGGTTTTTTTCCTCATGTTGAAAATATTCTCTTATGGACATTAATAACTGATTCATTTCCTTTCAAAATACAGTTCTTTTTGGCTATTTTTATTAATATATAATGACATACTAGTAACATTTTTTGGGGAAAAGTACCTTTGAATTTATTTCTCACATTGTGCAAATGTTAATTATCTTCAACATCTGAGTAAGATAGGAAGATTTTTATTTATGGAAATAGGTAAGAACCTCTTTTGATGGTTACAGTCATTTTAGCTGAAAACACATAGTAGCATCTGTTTTTATCAACTTGGAGAACTAAGGAGTATTTTCAGCTAGAACACTAAAACCAGTATTTTGATACTTTTTACTAATACAGCATATTTAAATTCTGAAAATATTATTGGAAGAAATCTTATCTCCTGTTTTGTTATTATATGACTGTGATTTTTCTTTGTTATGCCTGTTAGGAATGATCCATATATTTAGATTTTAAAAAATAATTTATTGTCTTTGAAACTTCAGTTCAGCAAGAGAGGAGATATTTTACATGATGAAACTGACATTTTGAGTCCTTTATATCATGTTAGGAAGCAGTCTTTAACTGAGGGTCTTCAATGCTGTAAAATTATGTAGTTTTCTTTGTTGGGAAAAAAATATTCTGCTTGAATCAATTGTCAAGAGGCTTAATATAATAAAGCAGCTTGAGGTCTGACTGAAAGGAACACTGTACAAAAGAAATTCCCACAGCAGTTTGTTTTTAGAAGAAAAACTGAGTTCACCTGAAACATGAATACGTTGGAAACCAAGACTTTAATAAGGCAGAGCTTAGAAATAGTTAAATAGACTTATGTCTAGAATCTCATCCAGTATATTCATCTTTAAGACCCTGTATGTCAGATAAAATTATTTGTTTTTTGGCTTTGGAAAAAGTACTGACTTTAAAACCTTTTGGCAATTTTTTTAAGTTCATGATATTGTTATTTTTCTGCTTTAGCACTAAAAATAATGTCTCTCATTTTCTAAAACAAACATTTTCTGAAAGAGTCACATATCTTTCTCCAGATTTCGTAGAAATACCCCCACTGCTTGCCTTGGTGAGCAGAGACCTGATATTGATTAACTATCACACTGGTATCAGAACTACTCCTAGGATTCAATTTTTTTGTTGTTTTGCATATTTTATTGATCAGAGTGGTAAATGAGCATCAAGCGTGCAAGAAGACGATGAATTGTTTACTTGCATAAAATAACCTTTCAATAAGGGAAGATGCATTGCTCACACTTTTGGTGCTGTTGTGTGGCCCGCAGCAGATGGCATTCAGCTGCTATTGATTTACTCCTATAGTTAAGAAGCAGCCTAGAGCTAGGCATGCCCATTTCATTTCAAAAGGGGGTTTATTTGGGGACCATGAAGCAAGACAGAAAGACTGACTTGACCTCTCCTAAAGTCCTAAGGAAGAAAAAAACCTTAGGAAACATTTGTATAATTAAGTGCTTCATTTAATGGCTCTAAAAGGAATATATGTAAAAAGAACTTTATACTCATAAAGGAAACATACTTGTTTCTTCATTCACACAGATTTCAGCATCGGCTAACAAGTTGAATAATAATGAACACTAATTTTTAATTTGGAACACTATTTCAAAAACCAGTCAAATAAAATTCTGATTGCCTTCTGAGTAAGATTAATTTAATAGACCTCAGAGTTTGCTGTATTTAATCAACTGTTCGACATTTAGCCTTTGATAAAAGTATATAATAGCACTGACTACCTACATTCTTCTTTACCAAATATCATAGTCTTTATTTCACTAGTGAATAGTCACATTTGCTTTCCCTAATAAGTAGGTACAACTGTTGAACTTGCAAATGATTTTCTTGAAAATGCTTCTAATTATGACATATCTCATATATGAAAGACTGATTTGACTTTTTCAGGTCTCTTCTAATGCCAGGTAACATGTAAAAACAAAACATGAACATTTACTTTATAAAGATATTGACTATGGAAGATACTTTATAAAAACATTTATCTTAAATTTAATGAAAAATTAAATGTCAAGATAAATTCTAGCTTCCAAAAATGATGATAATTTAAAAAGTGATATTTAGGTAATATTCCATTATAATTACATATAATATATAAAGTATAATTATTCCAATATACAATTACAAGAAAGTTTTCTCTTCACTAAAGCTGTTCTCTGTCGATTGTCCATAGTAATTGAATGTTGTTGTCTAGTTTTGCCGAATTTTCTATACTTAATAATGATATAAAATGCCTGCTATTCATGCTCATGTAACAACTTTTTACATAATAGAAATTTCTTTATAATATGATATTTGCAGTCCTGTATATTGCAGGAGGGATAAATGGAGATTTGGGGGAAGAAGAAAGCATCACGAGGAACTGCATTCAGCTCTATTTTTCTCTTAATCTTAGTAAAGAGAAGCACTGGGAAACCCACCTAAACTTCCCAAATATTCACGCAAATTAGACAAGCTTATGAGAAGAAAGGGGAGAAGGTAAGCATAGGGCATTGCTTCCTTTTTCCTTTAAAAGTTGCTAGAGAGCACTTTTCTTCCCTTACTAATTGATCAGAGACAAGTGATTCCTAACACTGTTATTTTCTAAGCCTGTACTCCAAAGAAAAAAAATCCATAATAACAAAAGTGTTGTTTGGTCTATGGAATTCATAGAATCATGATGTAATAACTCAAGAAACATTATGCAGTTCATCTTCCCTGGTCCCCTCATCTGATAGTGATGTGGCCTCATATTTCCTTTTATTCATTTATCTAAAATTTAAGTTTGGTGAAAACCACGATAATTTTATTTTCATCTGTGGTATCCATAGTAGCTCGTGCAATCCTTTACATGCATTAGGTAGTTAATATTTCTTTTGCTAAATATAATTCAAACTCTCATTTTAAAGGTAAAGAAATTGAAGCTCAGGGAGATTAAATAACCTGCCAAGATCACAGGGCCATTACACAGCTAGGCAGGGCCTTGATCAAAGTTTTCCCAACTTTCAGGATACTCTTTTTCCCACTGCTCTACAGAGTTTGTTGCAATATAATTTTATCTGTACCATGAAACAATCAGATATGATGGCAAAGTTAACTTTTTAAAAAATCTTTTTATTTTTAATTTTGAACTTGATAATCATGAGCAAATGTGATTTCCATACAAAAATTGTGTTGCCTTTGGAGGTATGAATCCACCATGTGCCATGTATTATTACTTTGTTTTCAGTATGCATCACCTTGAACATGGTAAGACTAACCCTGTCCTGAATATCCGTCTTTTATGTACAGTTTTTAGTTTCATCAGCACTTCTCTTTCTTTAAAATTTGTTTTTGCATCTTCATCACTATGTTTTAACCACTACCTCCTCATACCACTCCTCCCTTCCAATTAAAATCCTCCCTTGTAACAAGTAAGTATAACCAGTCAAAACACATTTGCGATGTATTGGTCATGCTGGAATATTATTTCATTCTGCACTGATTCATCATCTTTCTGCCAAGGAGTGGGAGGCTTGCTAAATCTTGAGTTTTTTTGTGTTGGTGAGTGGCGATTTTCATTAGTAATTAATGATCAGTGAGTCAGAGTCCTAACCCTAACGCTGAATTTCAAAAGATATCCTTTGTAATGTTGTAGTAGACATATAAATTGTTCTGCAGATCATACTCCCTTTGTTTGGCATCTGTTTATACTTGTCTTTTCAGGTTTCTCTAACTCAGTCCCTTTTATAATTACTTATACTGCAATAATATGACATGACATTAAGGTACCATAATTTGTGGAGGCCTTCCCCAACTGGTAGCTCCCACATTGCCTCCTTTTTTCTGGATGATATAACTATTTGTGTGCATATGCATTATTTTCCTCTATCATTGATTCCTTTGGCTAGTACTGGAATCCCAGAGTTTAATCTGTTAGTAGCATGATTTGTGGGGTATAATTCCAAATTGCTTTCCAGAATGGGTCAGATCATTTCACAGATCCACTAGCAGTGAATTAGCATGCCTGTATTCCTACAACCTCTGCAGTAATTGTCATTTTCCATTTTTGTCATCTGATGAATGTGAGATGAAATGTCAAAGTTATTTTAATTTGTGTTCCTCAATTTATGAGTTATTTGGATCAATTTTATATGATTGTTGCTAACTTCAGTTTCCTTTTTTTGGTCCTTTTAGGAATTGCCTGTTCATATCCATTTATTTATCATAAAGTTAACAATTGGTAACAACACTTATAATCTGAATAATATAGATAATAAAATTATTTAAAGTGTTGAAAATTCCACTTGTGTGATTTCTTTTAAAATGTACTAAAGGTGGGGTGGAGCCAAGATGGCGGAGTAGAAAGATGCACATATGCTAGCTCTTCCCCCATAACCCATAAAATACCTATAAAAGACTCTCAACAAATTCTAGAGCAGCAGAAGCCACAGAATGACAGAGTGGAGATTTCCAGCTCAGGGTAACCTGGAAGGACAACAGGAAAGGTCTGTCCCACTGGATGTGGAGGGGAGCATAGCCCAGCCTTGGCTGGCGCTGGGAGGAGCAGGGCTGGAACAGGTCTTGGTGGGGGCAGAAGCCTCAACCCACAGGCAACAAAGATACTTCAAAGGTCAGTGAGAGGGCTTTTTCACTTCAGTGACAAGGGAGCAGGGTTCTCCCCTACCCTGGCCCCAGGAGGCTGCCTCAGTTAGCAGGAGCAGCAGCAGTGGGCAGTTGTGGCCACAGCAGGCAGCAACCTCAGTCCATTATTCCATTGTTGGAGCACTCAGCAGAAAACCCCTGGGGGAATTGAGCCACTGATCTGAACCTCAGCCAAGAACCAGGCTAGGAGTTAACTCTTCTCCCTTGATTGTGCCACCTTGGAGAAACGGAGAACTTACTGGTCCCCAGAGTATACCCTACTCTTGACAAAGGACCCAAAAGTCAAGTAACTGGTTGGGAAAATGCCCATAAAAGGGAAAAAATAAGACTATAGAAGGCCACTTTCTTTGTGAACAAGTATTTTCTTCCATCCTTTAGGATGAGGAAGAACAATGTATACCATCAGACAAAGACTTAAAAGTCAAGATGTCTACATCCAAAGCCTCCAAAATAAATATTCAATTGTCTCAGGCCATGGAAGAGCTCAAAAAGGACTTTGAAAGTCAAATAAGGGAGATGGATGAAAAATTGGAAAGAAATGAGAGTGATGCAAGAAAATCATGAAAAGTCAACAACTTGTTAAAGGAGACCCAAAAGAATGCTGAAGAAAATAATACCTTTAAAAATAGGCTAACTCAGTTGGCAAAAGAAGTCCAAAAAGCCAGTGAGGGAGGAGTGCTTTCTAAAGCAGAATTACCAAATGGAAAAGGAGATTCAAAAGCTCCCTGAAGAAAATAGTTCTTCAAAAATTAGAATGGAACAGATGGAAGCTAATGATTTTATGAGAAACCAAGAAATTACAAAACAAACCAAAAGAATAAAAAAATGGAAGATAATGTGAAATATTTCATTGAAAAAACAAATGACCTGGAAAATAGATCCAAGAGACACAATTTAAAAATTATGGGCCTACCTGAAAGACCTGGAAAATAGATCCAAGAGACACAATTTAAAAATTATGGGACTACCTGAAAGACATGATCAAAAAAGAGCCTAAACATCATCTTTCACGAAGTTATCAAGGAAAACTGCCCTGATATTCTAGAACCAGAGGGCAAAATAAATACTGAAAGAATCTACCTGAAAGAGATTCAAAAGAGAAACTCTTAGGAATATTGTAGCCAAATTCCAGAGTTCCCAGGTCAAGGAGAAAATATTGCAAGCATCTAGAAAAAAACAATTCAAGTATTGTAGAAATAAAATCAGGATAAGACAAGATCTAGCATCTTCTACCTTAAGGGATCAAAGGGCTTGGGATATGATATTCCAGAAGTCAGAGGAACTAGGATTAAAACTAAGAATCACTTACCCAGCAAAACTTTTTTCTTGTCTTATTGCTATAACTAGCCTTTTTAGTACATTATTGAACAATGTGGTGATAATGGACATCCTTGCTTCACCTTGGTCTTATTGGGAAGGCTTTAAGTTCATCCTCTTTACAGATAATGCTTCTAATGCTTTGGTTTTAGATAGATATTATGTATCATTTAGATAGACTTCATTGATTCCTCAGCTTTTTAATGTTTTTAATAGGAATGAGTGTTGTATTTTTCAAGAGCTTTTTTTTTTTGCATCTGTTAATATAATTATGTGATTTTTGTTATTTTTGTTATTGATATGGTCAGTTATGGTGATATTTTCCCAATGTTGAACCAGCCCTCCATAGCTAGTATAAATCCCTCTTGATCATAGTGTATGATCTTTGTAATATGTTACTGTAATTTCATTGCTAATGTTTTATTTAAAAATCTTCAGTCAGTATTCATTAAAAAAAAATTGGTCTATGATTTTCTTTCTCTGTTTTTGCTCTCCCTGGTTTAGGTATCAAAACCATATTTGTAACATAAAGGAATTTGGAATCCTTCACATATTTTTTCCAATTCATATAGTATTGTGATTGTTCTTTAAATGTTTGGTAGAATTCACTTGCAAATCCATATGGTCCAAGGAATTTTTCTTAGGGAGCTCATTTATGACTTGTTCAATTTCTCTTTCTAAAATAGAATTGTTTGAGTATTCTGTTTTTGTTAATCTGGGCAGTTTATATTTTTGTAAATATCATTCATTTTACTTAGACCATCTATTTTACTGGCATATAATTGGGCAAAATAGTACTAATAACTACTTCAATTTTATCTTTGTTGGTGGTACATTCACCCTTTTTTATTTTTGATTTTGATAACTTGGTTTTCTTATTTTAAAAAAACTCAAATTAAACAGTGGTTTATCAATTTTATTAGCTTTTTCGTAAAGTGAGCTCCAGTTTTATTTATTTGTTCTATTGTTTTTTAACTTTCAGTGTTATTAAATTCTATTTTGATTTGATGTACACATACTGAAATATACACTAAGTACTACTTTGACTGTATTTCACAAATTTTGATGTATCTCATTGTCATTTTCTTTAATGAAACCATTTTGTTCTTATAGGATCTTCACCTTACTCTTTCATTCAGGTTAGATAATTTAGTTGCCAATTAATTTTTAGTCCGTGCTTCCACACTCTTTATTGAATGTAATTTTTATTGAAATATAAAAAGGGAGCATGTAAGATTTCTGCATTCCTGCATTTGGCTGTGAAGTTTTTATGCCTTAATACATTGTCAGTTTTTGTGTAGGTGCCATGTACAACTGAGAATTCAGTTTTCTCTAGAGGTCTATCATATTGATATCTAAGTTTTCTAAGATTCTGTTCATCACCTTAATTTCTTATTTGTTTTATGGTTAGATTTGTCTGCTTCTGAGTGGGGAAAGTTGAGGGCCCCCACTAGTATAGTTTTACTACCTGTTTCCTTCTGTAACTCATTTAACTTTTCTTTTAAGAATTTGGATGCTTTGTCATTGAGTGTATGTTTTCACAATTAATATTACTTCATTGTCTATGCTGACTTTTTGCAAGATGTAAGTTCCCTGCTTATTTCTTTTAGGGTTTGTTTTTAGTTTTGCTTTCTCTGAGATCGTGATTGCTACCCTTGCCTTTTTTACTTCAGTTGATTTGTAATAGACTCTTTTCCAGCCCCTCATTTGAGCTCTGTGTGTGTGTGTGTCTCTGTTGCACGTGTGTTTCTTGTAAACAACATATTGATGGATTCTGGTTTCTAATCCAGTCTGATTTCTACTTCTATTTTATGGGTTATCACATTTTTAGTTACATTTGTAACTGTACTTCTCTCTCTCCACCTTTTTTCTTCTGTTTATGCTTCTCTCTCACTTCTGTTATCTCTCCTTTGAAATGTGTTGTGCTTCTGATCATTGCCTTCCTTTATTTTCCTATTTATCACACTCCCCTTCTTGTATCTCTTTCCCTACTTCCCTGTTGAGTGAGACAGATTTCTATACTCAGTTGAACATGTATATGTGTGTACATTTTTCCTCCTCTGAACCAGTTTAGATGAGAATAAGGTTCAAGCGCTACCCATCCCTGTCCCCACAATGATCCTCTCCATTGTAAAAGTTTTTCCTTGCAAACCTCCTTTATGTGAGATAGTTTTCCCCAGGGAATCCCTCCTCAGCCATCTTTTCTTTTTTTACATGAACCCAACATAATTGACTCCATCTGGCATTCTCTGTGTATGTAAGAGTCCTTCTAACTGCTGTAATACTGATACAGTTCTTAGGAGTTACATATATCTTTTTCCCATATAGAAATATAAAAAGTTTAACCTTATCAATTCCTATGTGACTTCTCTTTTATATTTATCTTTTTATGCTTCTCTTGAATCTTGTATTTGAAAGTCAAATGTTCTGTTCCACTCTTGTTCTTTTGTCATGAATGCTTGAAAGTCATCTGTTTCATTAAATATTTATTTTTTTCCCTTGAAGGGGTACACTCAATTTTGCTGGTTACATAATTTGGCTGGCTGTAATTTCAACTCTTTTTCCTTCCCAAATATCATATTCCAAACCTTCTTCTCCTTTAACATGGAAGCTGTTAAATCCTTGTTATCCTGACTGGGGCTCCATGGTATTTAAATTGTTTCTTTCTAGTTGCTTGAAGTATTTTCTCTGTGCACAGAGCTCTAGAATTTGATTATAATATTCCTGGGAGTTATTATTTTGGAATGTCAGGAGGGGATTTATGGATTCTTTCAATTTCTGTTTTACCATCTGGTTCTAGGATATTGGGCCAGTTTTCCTTATAATTTTTAAAAATATGCTATCTAAGTTCTTTCTTTGATCATGATTGTCAGGTAGTCCTTTAATTCTTAAATTATCTTTCCTTGATCTGTTTTCCAGGTCAATTGTATTTCCAGTGAGATCACATCTTTTCTATTTTTAAAAATTCTTTTGACTTTGTTTTATTATTTCTTGATGTGTCATGGAATCATTACCTGCACTTGCCCAATTCTAATTTTTAAGAAATTACTTTCTTGAATGAAATTTTGTACCATTTGGCCAGTTTGCTTTTTAAGGAATTATTTTCTTCAGTGAAATTTTGTACCTCTTTTTACATTTGGCCAATTTTCTCCTCCTCCTCCTCCTCCTTCTTCTTCTTGTGTATTTTTACTGGCGTTTAATTTTGTAAAATAACTTTCAACAGTTGCTTTAATTTCATCTTCATTAGTGGTGCATTTGCCTTTCTCATTTTTGATACCTTTGCTTTTGAAAAACAGTTTTTAGCTCTTCTAGGAATTCTTTTGGGGTTTGTGTCCAATTTGTATTTTTGCTTTGAGCTTTTTTGCTTGTAGCTGTTTTAACTTCATTATCTTCTTCTGAGTATGTTTTGACCTTTCTTGTCACCATAGTAGTTTTTTTATGTTCAATTTCTTTTTTATTGTTTGCTCATTTTTCTAGCCTATTTCTTGATTTTTAACTTTTCATTAAAGTTAGTCTCTGTTCCCAGCAAAGGTGGATAGGACAGTGTCCCAAGCTTCAGGTCTTTTCATAGTGCTGTTTATAGAGCTAGTTATGGGAATTTGGATGGTTTTGGTGCTTCCACGGTGATGTGATCTAGGGAGAGATGGAGTCACTGCTCTCCTTCTCTGGCTCTGGTCCTTACTCCAAAAGGCCTTTTACTCTCCTGGGATTGCAATTCTTACCACTCTTCAGCCCTACCCCCTGCCTTCCCCTCCTGTTCCTTGGGACTGGAAGTGCTAGTCCTCCTCAGGGCATCTGTTATCTCTTGACCAAAAGAGCTCCCTCCTGTTGTCCTTGAGCTGTGATTTAGAAGTTGGTATAGATAACAAGTTGGTATAGTTGGTATAGATTGCCAAGCATCTTCTAGTTCTGTGTCCAGTGCTAGGCCATGTATGCCCTGTAATCACTTTCTGAGCCTTTACCACCTCTGGCTTAAGAGCTCCCAAAGCTGCCACAACTTCTGTCATCATCAATTAGTCTCAGTTTTCGTAATGCATCCACATGAGCTCTAGGCCAGCCTCCATGCCTGTGTCTCAGATCTCTCTTTGTAACTTCCAAAATTGACTTTGGCTGAAAGAATGTCTTACCCTAACCTTTTGTGGGCTCTGCTACTCTAGAGTTTGATTTGAGGCATCATTTTAAAGTTGTAAGGGGAATGTTGGGAGAGGTCAGCCATTTGCTTTTTCTACTCTGCCTTCTTAATTTTGCCTTGGCAGACCCATTTTCTTGTGTCATAAGGTACAGTTATATTCCTTTATTTTCATATACCACAGTTTGTGTAGTCATTACTGAGTAGGAAAACTCCTCCGTCCCCACCCTCAAACCCGGGTTTCTATTTTTGGCAGTTGTAAAAGAGCTACTTTAAATATTTTTGTACATAAAGATCTTTTTCTTCTTTTTGATGTTTTTTTTGAGGAGGGAAGGATGAGGCTTGTGGTGGTACAAATAATTCAGAGGTTATCCATAGTTTCGTAACTTTCTGGGTTTCATTCCAGATTACTTTCCAGAATGGCTGGAACAATTCATCACTCCACTAACAGTGTTACCTTTTTCCCCCGCAGCTTCTCCAGTATTTGTAATTTTCTTCTTTTCTCATCTTTGCTTTTCTAACAGGAGTGATACAGAACCTCAAGAAATTTTCCTTTGGTTCTAGGTCTACACCTGAATGATGGAGATAAGGCCTGCCTGGTCCTGAGTACAGTGTGCCAAACTAGCCCCCTTCCTTCCTAGGTCTCTGAGAAAGTTCTGGTGCTAGGCTCCACCTCAGTGGTCCCTCTTTTTACAGAGCTACCATAAACTTTCCTTGGGGTTCTTCCTACTATTAAAGTGTCAGAACTATGACAAGATTTTGCCTGGCATGTTTTTTTCTGAAGTTTCTTGGCCTATGACACTTGTACTGTGTTGGACCTGGTTTTGAACCTCCCTTGCCCCTTCCTCTCCCTTTATATGGCTGCTGTCTATGCACTTGCTAGGATGGCATTCAGGTTCTGATGGGATTTAGTCTGTTTGGGAGAGTGCTTTGCTGGCTCACCACCAATACACTTTGGACTAGGCTCAGGGAACCAGTCACAGACTTCTGGAAGGCTCAGGCTAGACTTTCATGCCCAGCACAGAAGACCAGGGCCTAGGGGCCCTTTCTACTCTGCTCTCTATACTTTACTCTCTGCCTGTTTCAGATTACCTATCCCAGGAAATCTACAGTACTGCAGGATTTTTGGGATGAGGAGGAGAGTCTGAGTAACGATCCTTACTGTCACGTAGCCTAGACAGAATATTTGAGATATGGGGTCTTCTGTCCTAACGTACTGCCATCTTCCCACAGTCATCCTTCCTAATATAAATAATTGTGATTTTTGCACCAACATTTTTTGTAGGGATGAAGATATAGAGAAATTGTAAGGCCTTCCAGATTAAATCACCAAATACTTTGGTATTTAGTGAGTTAAATAGAAAGATGGAAATGGGGAAGGGGGCGGGGTTGAAAATGTTGAAAGTGAGTAAAGAATGAGAGAGAGACCAAAGATTTGCAAGCCAAACTGAAGTTTCAAATCTACATATCATGAATACATTCTTTGAGAAGAGTATTACTAGATACCAGACATGTTTAATATTGAATAACATCACACTATCTTAACAGAAAATGACTCATTATTAATGTTGGAGATACTCTTTTAAGTAAAATTTATTTTTATTGCTACTTTTTTGTTTTTTACAGTATGTTGATTTCTGAATCTGTCCCTGGTAAAACATAAGGGCTTAATAAATACTTACTGAGTGAGTGAATGAATGAATATCCATATTGTTCCCCCACACCCTTTCAAACCAACCCTTGTAAGAAAGATTTTATTTTTTATTTTTTTATTTTTTTAATACTAATTTTGTTTTCATTGTTTTACAATCACTATCATATAATTTAGATTATTTTTCCCTCCCTCCCCGCTATGTCTTCCCTCCCTCCCTGAGACAGCGTGCAACTTTATAAAGGTTCTATACATACATTCCTATTAAATACATTTTCACTATAGTCATGTTGTGTAGAAGAATTAAAATGAATGGGAAAAATCATATAACAAACCAAAACGTAATACAAAAGAAAATGATCTGCTGTGTTTTATGATCGAATTCCAAAGTTCTTTCTCTGGGTATGGAAGGCATTTTACCCTAAAAGACCATTGGGAATTTTTTTAAATCCTTGCATTACTATGAAGTTCCTAGTCTTCCAGAAGAGACTTTTGCACACTGTGGTCATTGATGTGCACAAAGTTCTCCTCGTTCTTCTCCTTTCACTCAGCATCAGTTCATGTAAGTCTTTCCAGGCCTTTCTGAAATCTTCCTGTTCATCATTTCTTATAGCACAATAGTA
>CM053772.1:131276101-131290726 GCA_028658325.1 Potorous gilbertii
TCTCTCTAATCAATAGTGATTTAGAGCATTTTTCATATGATTATAGATATCTTTAAATTCTTTCTCTGAAAACTGCCTTTTCATATCCTTTGACCATTTATCAATTGTAGAATGACTTGTATTCTTGTACATTTGACTCAGTTATCTATATATTTTAGAAATGAGGCCTTTATCACAGACACTAGTTGCAAAAATTTTTTCCCAATTTTCTGCTTCCCTCCTAATCTTGATTGCATTGGATTTGGTTGTTCAAAAACTTTTCAGTTTAATGTAATCAAAATTATCCATTTTACACTTCATAATGTTCTCTGTCTCTTCTTTAGTCAAAAATTCTTACCTTCTCCATAAATCTGATAAATACACTAATCCTTGCTCCACTAATTTGTTTATAGTATCAATCTTTATCCCTAGATCATGTACCCATTTGAACTTTATTCTTGTGTAGGATGTCAGACATGGGTCTATGCCTAGTTTCCACCACACGTTTATCCAGTTTTCCCAGCAATTTTTGTCAAAACAATGAGTTCTTATCCCAGAAGCTTGGGTTCTTGGGTTTATCAAACAATAGATTGCTATATTCATTGACTACTGTGTCTGGAGTACCTAATCTATTCCACTTGTCTACCCTTCTGTTTCTTAGCCAGTACCACGTGGTTTTGATAATTGCTGCTTTAAAATACAATTTGAGATCTCATAGAGCTAGGGCAGTTTCCCTAGCATTTCCTTTCATTAGTTCCCTTGCTATTCTGAACCTTTTGTTCTTCTGGATGAATTTTGTTATTATTTTTTCTAGCTCTAGAAAATAATTATCAGATAGTTTGATTTTGTACGGTGCTAAAGGTAGAATTGTCATTTTTATTATGTTGTCATTTTTATTATATTGGCTCATCCTACCCATGAGCAACTAATGTTTTTCTACTTATTTAGATCTGACTTTATTTGTGCAAAAAGTATTTTGTAATTGTGTTCATATAGTCCCTGGATTTGTTTTGGCAGGTAGACTCCCAAATATTTTATAGTGTCTATCCTAGCGTAGCTCTTTCTGTCTCTTGCTGTTGGGCTTTGTTAGTAATATATAGAAATGCAGAAGATTTGTGTGGGTTTATTTTGTAACCTCCAACTTTGCCAGAGTTGTTCATTGTTTCAAGTAGTTTTTCACTTGAATCTCTGGGATTCTGTAAGTATATCATCTGCAAAGAGTGATAACTTAGTTTCTTCTTTGCCTATTCTAATTCCTTCAATTTCTTTATCTTGTCTAATTGCTACAGCTAATATTTCTGTACCATATTGAATAATAATGATGATAATGGACATCTTTGTTTCATCCCTGATCTTATTGGAAATGCATCTAGCTTATCTCCATTGCATATAATGCTTGCTGAGGGTTTTAGATAGATACTGCTTATTATTTTATGGAAAGTTCCCTTTATTCCTATGTTCTCCAGTGTTTTTAATAGGAATGGGTGTTGTAATTTGTCAAAAGCTTTTTCTGCATCTTTTGAGATAATCATGTGGTTTCTCTTAGATTTGTTGTTATGATCAATAATGCTAGTAGTTTTCCTAATATTGAAGCAGCCCTGCATTCCTGGTATGAATCCTACCTGAACATAATGTATTATTCTCATGATAAGTTGCTGTATTCTTTTTGCTAAAATCTCATTTAAAATTTTTGCATCTATATTCATTAGAGAAATTGGTCCATAATTTTCTTTCTCTGTTTTGTCTCTCCCTGGTTTAGGTAGCATCATAAAAAGAATTTGGGAGGACTCCTTCTTCCCCCATTTTCCCAAATAGTCTGTATAGAATTGGAATTAACTGTTCTTTAAATGTTTGATAGAATTTACTTGTAAATCCATCCGGCTCTGGAGATTTTATTCATTAATGGCTTGTTCAGTTTCTTTTTCTGAGATGGGGTTGTTTAAGTATTCAGCTTCCTTTTCTGTTAATCTGGGCAATTTATTTTTTTTAAATAATCATCCATCTCATTTAGGTTGCCAAATTTATAGTCATAAAGTTGGGCAAAGTAATTTCCAACTATTGTTTTAATTTCCTCCTCTTTGGCGGTGAGTTCACCTCTTTCATTTTTTATATTGGTAATTTAGTTTTCTTCTTTCTTTTTTTAAATCAAATTGACCAAAAGTTTATCAATTTTATTGGTTTTTTCATAAAACTAAAGCTTTTATTCATTAATTCAATGGTTTTCTTAATTTCAGTTTTATTAATCTCTCCTTTGGTTTTCAGTATTTCTAATTTGCTATTTACTTGGGGATTTTCAACTTGTTCTTTTTCGAGCATTTTCAGCTGTATGCCCAGTTTATTGATCTCCTCTTTCTCTATTTTATTCATGTAGGCATTCAAAGATGTAAAGCTTCCCCTAAGAACTGCTTTTGCAGTATCCTATAAGATTTAGCAGGTTGTCTCACTATTGTCATTCTCTTGAATGAAGTTGGTGATTGTTTCTATGATTTGTTGTTTAACTGACTCTTTTAGAATTAGATTATTTACTTTCCAATTAATTTTTGTGCTATCTTTCCATGGCCTTTTATTACATATGATTTTTATTGCATTATGATCTGAGAAGGATGCATTGACTATCTCTGTCTTTCTGCACTGGATTGTGAGGTTTTTATGCCCTAGTACATGGTCAGTTTTTGTATATGTGCCATGTACTGCTGAGAAAAAGGTATATTCCTTTCTATCCCCATTCAGTTTTCTCCAGAGATCTATCATATCTACATTATCCAGAGTTTTATTCACCTCCTTAATTTCTTTACTGTTTATTTTAAAGTTTGATTTATCAAGTTCAGAGAGGAGGAGGTTGAGGTTCCCCACTAGTATAGTTTTGCTGTGTATTTCTTCCTGTAATTCCTGTAACTTCTCCTCTAAGAATTTGGATGCTATACCACTTGGAGAATATATGCTTAGTAATGATATTATTTCATTTTTGATGGTACTTTTTATCAGGATATAGTTTCCTTCCTTATCTCTTTTCATTAGATCTAATTCTTCTTTTGTTTTGTCTGAGATTAGGATTGCTATCCCTGCTTTATGTAAGAAAGATGTTAAAAGAAAGAGGAAAAAGAAAAGAGTAGTTTAAGAAAGCCTCTTAGTACATCAGTGGTATCTGACAGTGTAGGCAATATACCATATCCATAGTGCTTTCACCTCCCTAATTAAAGGTAAGCTTTCTCAACTCATACCCAGGGTTAATCTTGGTCTTTATAATTACATGGTGTTCTGTTTTGATTTATTGTCCTTTCCACCTACATGTTTTAGTCAGTGTCTGGGTTGTTTTTCTGGTTATGCTTCCTTTCCTTGCATGAATTTATAGAAGTCTTCCAAATCTTCTCCAGTTTCTTTATATTTATCATTTCTTGTGATTTAGTAATATTTCATGGAATTCATATAACAGTTTGTTTAGCCATCCCCCAATTGGCAGATGCCCACTTTGCTTAGTTTTTTGTTGTTGTTATTGTTTTTTCCATAGTGCATAGTTTAGTAAATATGAGACTCTCTATCTTGAACTCCCTTATGATATGTGCCTTACAGGAAGAACTCTTTGTCAAAAGTTGGGACATTTAATCACTTTTTAGTACAATTTCAAATTATTTTACAGAATTGTTGGATGAATCATTCGAGTAATTCACAGCTCCACCAACTGTGTATTAATGTGCTCATCTTCCTGTAGCCTCTCTAACATTAACTATTTCTACCTTTTGTTATCCCTGAGTGAGAGTCAATCCTGAATCATCTGTCCTTGTACAGTTAGTCTGCCAGTCAAAGACTGATGCAAAGGTCAAAATTAATAGAAAGTTAAAGTGAGACTTAAAAGAAGAAAAATATTTTTTGCAGTTAAAACAATTACAGCTTGACCTAGTTAAACTGGCTATTGATATAAAAGTAGGATACAGATGGAGAAAAATATCTCTACAATTATAATAATTTTGTGCACAAATTTAACCAATGTTAATACTCATGTTAAAGAAATAAAAAGAATCAAAAAGTGCCTTACGTGGCAAATCCTTGATCTGCTGGCCTAGTAGGAAAAGATGAGGGACAATGATTTGGACCTTGCAATAAACATGAAAAGGAGAACAGAATGACTTACCTTTGTGAAAATGCAGGGGTGTGTGTGTGTGTGTGTGTTTAATGATCACAGACTTTCTGCCCCCACCTCTTCCCCCACAAAGGCCCATCTTTTTAATACTAATAGTCTTCCAGTGTTGTTGCGGGACTACAAGACCTGGAACACTATGATCACCAAACAATTAAAAAATAAGTATCATCCTGAGGGCAATGGAAAGGCACATAGTGGATGTGAGTATTCTGAAACATATTACATACAGAGAATTGCAAAGGTAAAGCTGAATAAAGGATTTAATTAAAGAAATATATAAATGGAAAACAAAGGGATAATGTAGTGATAGTGAGGATAACTAGTATATGCAACTTATGTGCTCCATTAACATTCTCAAAATGTCAACAGAGAGTGAGCATTTCAGCTGTATCCCCTGTAGTGAATTTGTGGGAAAACACACACAAGAGTCATATGGAGATGGATGGGTTACAGTCAGCATCACTGGAAGGGAATAGCCAGATTCATGAGATCATACTGTAGATCTGTGTGAGTACTTGAGAGGAATACCCACCAATTCAGTTTAATTCAACAAACATTTACTAAGCACCTGTGTTTTTCCAAGCACTAATATACATATCATGGCATTTCCATTAGTTAATTGATATACACCTTAGGTAATTGCTTAAGGAAAGTAGAGGTTAAATGGTCACAAAGGTGATAAATATCAGAGTATAAATAAATAAGCATTTATAACTATCAGGATTTGAATGGCACCACTTAGAATATGAATAGAAAATACCCAATGGTCATCCCAATCAATAGTTCTCTTCCCCCTTGAAGCTCATATCAAGCTTGATGGTTTGTTTCTTAACTCCCCTAAATATAGATTTATCTAAAAGTAAAATTTACCTAAGCTTCTTAAGTACTGAGAACTGGTCTTTTGCACAAGTCTAACATCACCCACAGTTTATATTCACATATGTGTTGGGTAAAATAATAAATGACCAAAGTGCTTAATGAACAAACTGCTTGCTTTCAACCTTAGAAGGCAAGAGTGTCAGCTTCTCTCTAATGACTGACTAGAAATGGGATGAACTTGTTCCCTTTGTAGCCAAACCTAAACCTCACTGTATTTAATGCTAACCCTAACACCAAATGAGAAGCTTCTAAATTTATGCCTTGAATCAGGCTTCCAATTAATAAGCCCTCATCATTTTTGAGGAGAGAACCATCTTTCTTCACTTTACTGTGGGGGCAAGGACTACTGGTTTCACATTTATGAGCCTACTCTCTCTCATTAGGGAATATCAATATATTCTTATGGGAGCGCAGGCATAGCAATAGTACTAGTGTTTGTATCTCTTTCTGTGTTCCCCTTAGTTTCCATCTGGTAGCTTTCTTTCCCATGTCTTTTTAAAAAAGTTTTTGAATAATAGTAATATTCATATGGAAAGGCAGAATACTTCCCAAGGGGGTTTTATGACCAAGCTAGTGGTGCAAGTAAGATTTTGTAGGGGAGATACCTAACCTAGCTAAAATAAATATTTTTCCCTTAAAATCTTTGAAACTACTTTAGCAACATTCAGTTTACCTGTGAATCCCTCTGCTGGACTTTTGTCTGATTCCTAAGACCTTGGTCAATAAAAGTACACAGAAAGCACTTAATAAATGTGATTGAATTAGACAAATAATATTGCATCTAAAAACATTTTTCTCTTCATTAAAGCTATCAAGAGGTTTTCTCTTCGGCAATGTTTTCAAGATACAGTTTAAATTACCATATGTAAAAATACTTCGTAAATCTTAAAGTACACAAGTGTGAGGTGTTATTAATAGGAAGTAGGAAAATATTTCTTTTAAAAATATATGCTTTAGACTTTTCATTAATTCAGGAAAATATTTACCTTTATTCAAAATTAAGAATGTACTACTAAATGTTTCAAACTTTCATATGTCCATACTTGAAGCAGCTTGTTAATTGTTTTTCCTTAAGAAATTTAGTTCCCCTTCATTTTCTGAGCATAACTGACATAATAGCTCTCAGTTTCATGTAATAATCTTTCTGTTAAATCATGGTTTTCTGGGTACTAAAAAGATAATGAGTAGAAAACTATATCCCAGCTTCTGTCAGTTACACTGAAAGTGTTATGTCTCTGTCAAATAAAAGATCACCAGACTTCATTAATTATCATGGTAGTTTTAATAGATTTTGTTACATGCTTAATTTTTTAAAAAAACATATAATTAATGAATTAATGATAGTCTTCCCTTTCTTACAAATTCGTCTGTTTTGTCTCTAAATTCACCTTATTCTTTTGAATGGATATCCTTTCATCCTTGTAACTTATGCTAAAAATTAGGATGGCTTCTTAAATCCTGGATTTAAGTCTTACAGCACGGCTCTGAGAAGCTTATCTTTTTCATAACTAGTGTTAACAAACATTTAAGGAAAAAGAAGGAGGTGGGAATAGATAGAACAGAGAGATAGGGAGATTGTAATTTAATTTTTATTTTATTTATGCCTTCATCATTTCTGTCGTTGTACAAATTAATTTTGTGGGATAAACTGCTATTATGTAGAAGAAACTGTTTTCTCTGTTATCTGTATAGTGAACTTTTCAGATGCTGGAAGAATTGTGACATTTGTACCAAATTCTATTATAATTCACCTTTCATTGTTGAAAATCTGAAGCACTTTTATTTAGAGCTGATTTCTTAGCATCTAAATAATCATTCCATCTAACACACAAAGCAAATTAGAAACTTTTGAGGCTGTTGCAGTTCTTTAATGTGGTAGACAAAACCCTGGGGACGTAAAAAAAAATTATTAGCACTAAAGGAAATTATCAGGATCCAAAATGACAATGTACCTGTGTTGTACTTTGCAATGTCTATTTCTGCTTGTATTGTCTGTGAGTATACAGTAGGTGATGAATGTGAGGTATTTTAGCAAAGCAAGTACTTAAACTACTTGAATAAAGCAGTAAATTTGAAAATGAAATTTGTCAGAGGTAAACTAAATTTGAGTAAATCTAAACTTTAGTTTTAGTGGGTACACAAAAAAATAGTCCTAAGTGAATTTTCCTATTTGTGGAGCTATTTCTACAAAAACATTCCAAAAAATCATAATTGTATGTATACGCATAGACATGTATGCACAAATTATGTCCATAACAAAATTATAGTCATGATTATGCAATAATAATTCAAACCTAATTTCCTTACTCAGAAAAGGGAATCACACTGTGTTCAAGAAATGACATTGAATGGACAATCCAGTAGTCAAGTCTCCGTGCTAAAGCACATTTATATCCCATTTACTCCTTTAATATATAATGGGCCAGGTGACCTTTTATTACAAATTATATGTACTATAAATTAGGTTGGAATTTGGACTATCATTTTGTCTTTGCAATCTTCTATTTTCTCAGAATAGACCACTGTTTTAATTTCATTTTCGTATTTTCTTCTAGCTGAAGTAATCAACATTCATGAGGTAATTGGGTATTCACAGATCTCTATGTATTATATTTTTAAATGATTATCATTATAGTGTATTATGGAATATAATGTAAAATTTAAATAATCACATTTGTATTGGAATCCAAGTACTTTTAACTACTGATTTCAGCCAGATTAAAACAAAGAGTTACATTTTTCTTAAATTTCCTAGTTATGCTTAGGCATATTTTAAATGTAAGAGATGTATTAAGAAGTAAATAATGTTTTAGGGTTTGCTAAATATACATAGAATACTTAATCGTCTTAGTCATAATAAAAAGTCCCTAGACATATTATTGAGATTCGCAGGATCCCTCAAGTTTCAGCATTAAATTGTTTCCTAAGTCATAATTTTAGACAGCACTTGAATCAGGGTAAAAGCTACTAGTCAGTAAAGATAGGATTTACTGATAATTGTTTTGATGGAGAGTTGCACACACAAAACTTCTCATCAACAACTTAGGAGGTTGCTGAAAATTACATTCTATATGTAGTATTTTTTCCTTAAAGCATGATTAACCAATAACTTATAAAATACTTGAGATATTTCAAATTATTCACTGAGAGCTAGTCTTGCAAAGAAATAGAATATTTTGCTATAGTTTATAATTTATTTGTTGGGTGATCCCTTTATTATACTAGCAAAATTAAAGTAGAACTGTGGGTATCTGCTTGTAAGTAAGCAGCTAAAAAATGAGTACATTAACTCCAAGTGCGCTGAATTCCCTGTGCATTTTGCCTTCACCTGCTCTTGACTATAACTGAGCACCTGCTATTTACTGTAATTAGTTTCAGAGGGAATGTCAGATCAGTCCTCAGGGGTTCAGTCTGACCCAGAACCCCTCATAAGAAAGTACCAATGAGACCAAGAAAAAAAGTAATCCCCTAGCAGAGTAAAATCATTTTACTGAGGTGCTGTGTTATCCAGGGGCCCCATTTTCTGCCTAGTCCTGTTTGCAAAAATTATGTCCAGGATTACTCATCCTATTAAATGTCCACTTCATCTTACAAACTGCAGAAGAGGCAAGTTTTAGTCATCGAAAGGTGGAGGCTTTTCAAAATTCAGTTCTAGTTTTTGGTGATTTTTTCGTTTCCATGGCAAAAATTTTGAAAAGAAGGCAATGTCAGATAAATAGTTTTCTAGTTTTTATCTTTACATTAGATTGCAGTTTTATTATATTAAAGGTAATGTCAAAGTTTCAAACTTTCTGTTTTCAAATATCAGATTGTAATAGTTGTTTTTAAAGGTTTCAAAAAGTCATTATCTTTTAGTCAGTGCTATTCACGTGCCACAACAACACTAGTAGTCATACTGACATTGTTAAGTTGTGCTTGTCCTTAAATTTAAGTGTTAATGGTTTATTTTGCCTCACAATTTGTCAAAATTTGAATAAATTTTGCTAGAAAATGATAGTAATTATGAAATATTAGAGTTGCAAGACATATTAGAGGTCCCCTAGTTCAGTCTCCCACCCAATATACATTTTTGGGGAGACAAAAATAGATCTACAGGCACAGAAGGGATACAGACAGTGCAAAACTGCTGATACAGAAGTATCAGATTTGTTGTTTTTTTTAAAGCCACGGATATCCCACATTATTTACAAAGGCTATTGCCAGTGTCTCAGTTGAAGCAGCCTCCACTTTAAAAGTGGGGGGCAGCATGAGGAATGAATCCTTTTGGGGAACTGCCTCTTCCCCTGGTGTAACAATTTCTCATGTAGCAACACCTGACAGTCATTCAGTCTCTCCTTAAACACCTGCCAGGATTATAAAAGCTACATACAGCTCATGCACGTGTGACCTCCACCCAGTGGTTCAGATTCTATGTGTATAGAACAAAAAAAAAAATCTCTTCCTTAAAGAGATTATATCCAGGATTACTCATCCTATTAAATGTCCACTTCATCTTACAAACTGCAGAATATCTGTAAACCCTACAGATGTCTGTAAACATCTGTCATAGCTCTTCTCCTTCATCTTATTTTCTTCGTGTTAAACATTTCTGGTTAATCATTGTTCTCATGTGGTTTCTTGAAGACCTCTTCCTTCTTTTGTTAAATTTTGCCTTCAAATGTGGCGTTCAGAGTAAGTCACATTACCTCAGGAATACCCTATGTATTCTATCAGCTAACATTTCTGAAGTGCCTAGCATGTTCGTTGTAGGAGGTGGGGTCCAAATATTACATTGAATAGTCCCTTCATCTAGAACCTCACAGTTTGTAAGGTATGAGAGTAATGGATCTGATATATACATAAGCTAAGAATGATACATGATAGAGTGTGATAAGGACAGAAACGGGGAGTTCCGGACAAAATGATCAGATGTGTATTTGAGGAAAATTACTTGGGTAGCGTGATGTAGGATAGACTGGAGTGGGGAGAGACTTGAGGTAGGAAGAATAATTAGGAACTAGGCTAGGCCCTCAGTGAGGGTCTGAAGAAAGGTGGATATGAGTGGAAAGAAGGACTTAGATGCAAGAAATATTTTAGATATAAATGAAAAGATATGACAACTGACTGGAAAATGAGGAGAATAGGATGATGCTAAGATTATAAATCTGAGATACTGGAATGGTAGTGGTTCCTTCAACAGATTTAGGGAAATTTGAGAGGGAACTGTTTAGAGGGAAAGGTAATGAGTACAGTTTTGGATATGTTGAATTAAGATGTCTTCGTGACATCCAGTTTGAAATGCCCAATAGGCAAATAAATGGTGATGTAAGACTGAAGTTCAGGACAATAACTGGGGTTGTATATATAAATCTGTTAATAATTTGAATTGAGATGATGGTTAAACCCATGGGAGCTGCTAAAATTTACTGAGTGAATGTAGAAGGAAAAAGTGAAGACAATCTAGGCTAGAATCTTGGAGAATACCCACAATTATGGGGGGCATAATATGGATGATCCAACAAAAGAACTTGAGAAGGGAGTGGGTAAGACCGGTTGGAGGCAGGGTAATGGAAAGGGTAATGTCATGAAAGCCTAGAGAGAAATGAGTATGGAGGTGTGGTCCACAGAGAGGCCAGAAAATTAGACGATCAGACCTGCATGTGAGGAAGATCACTTTTGTAGCTAAGTGGGTGATGAATCGGAGTGGGGAGACACTTGAGGCAGGGAGACCAATCAATAGGCTATTGTAGTAGTCGAGGCTTAAGGTGATAGGAACCTGTACCACGGTAGTTGCTGGGGTCAGAGGAGAGAAGGGGATATATAAATGGGGAGGGAGGAGCTGTGAGGTAGTGTGAGGAGTTGAAGGTGACACCTAGGTTTTCAGGGTAGGTAGGTAACTGGGAGGAGGATAATATCCTTGAAAGCAATGGGGAAGTTAGGAAAAGTGGAGGGCTTAGAGGGAGAAATAATGAGTTTAGTTTTGAACATGTCGAGCTGAAGACATCCGTGGGACATACAGTTTGAAATGTTGAATAGGTATTTATAGAGGTCAGGAGACAGGTGAGGGCTGGATATATAGGTTTAGATGGTATCTTCATGGAGTCAGTAATTGAATCCATGGGAATTGATGAATACTAAGTCAGAGTATGATTTTCAACATCTAATTGAAGACCATTACAGCAGAAGTCAGAACCAACTATTGAGAATTGTGCCAAGAGGAGACAGAGGACATAGGTCAGCACCCACACTGGACCCCCAGAGAAGGAAGCAAAAGTCAGGCACAGGGCAGAGGCAGTGGACGAGGATAAAATCTAGTTCCACCCATTCCATTCAGAACAACAGTTACAGTAGCAGCATCCATATTACAGAGAGTGTAAAACAAAATAGGGCTTATCTATGCCATCTGTGCCATCTTTGCCACCTAAGAGTTTAAGAGGTAGTAGAGCCTACTCTGAGCACAGCCCCAGTATAGAAACTGAGCCTGGAGAGAGAAGCAATCAGAAGAAATCATCAACCACAACAAAGAAATACTATGGGCTAAGAAGAGTCCAAGAGAGAAATCTGAGAGTAACTCCTGAACAAATATGATTATTGAAATCAGAACTCTTTAGGAAAAAAATGAAAGGAGAATAAATAGTGTAGAATACTCAAAAATGTTACCAATGTAGCATATCTAAGGAAGATGGAATGGAGCAAACTCAGTATGAATCATCAGTTTAATGTGGCAGCCAAAGAAGCAAATGTGACTTTGTACTATATTAAAAAGGATCAGAGTTAGTAACACTTTAATTAATAAATAGAAAGGGTGGATCATTGAATTGGCATACAATAAAAAAAAATCAAAAGCCCCAAATAAACACAAAAGTAGAAATTATGAAAACCCAAGAAGAAATAAAATTGAGAACAAGTAACTATTGAATTGACCATAGATTAAGTTAATTTTTGAGGAATAAATAATAAAATAGAAATATTATAATAAATAAGAGAAAATCCAAATTATACTCATAATTGAAAAAGAATAGCGGTATTCATCTGGGGGAACAAAAAGTCAAGAATCTCAAGGAAAATAATGAGAACACAGGAATGAAGGGGACCTGGTAGCACTAGTTCTCAAAACTTCATCATAAAACTTTAATCATCAAAACTGTTTGTCCTGGTTAAAAACATTTTTAATTGATCAGTGGAGCAGATAAAGAACTCAAAATCCAACAGTAATTGAACATAGCGCGTGATAAACAAAAGGACACCAGTTCTGTCTGTTGGAGCAAGGACTCCCTATTTGAAAAAACTACCTAGAAAACTTAAAAAGTTTTCTAGGGAAGAAGCTGGGATTAGACCAGTCAAAGCTCCAAATTGGTAGATGGCTTAAATTTAAAAGACCATATCATATAAAATTTAAAGAAGAAGAGATGCCTTTCACAACCATGGATAGAATTATTGACCAACAAGGGACAGAGACAACCATAAAAGAGAAAATGAGTTTTTATTAAAAAAAGGTTTTGTACAAGCAAAATAAATAGATTTAGAATTTTAAGGGAAAAATATTGACCTGGAGAAAAAATCTTTACAACAAATTCCTCAGGTGAAGGACCAAAGACCAAAAAGGAAATTGACAGTTGTTGGAGAAGTTATGAGAAAACAGGCATACTAATACACTTGTGAAACTGTGAATTAGTGCAACTATTCTGAAAGCAAATTTGAAACTATACCCAGAAAGTAACTAAACTATGCATATCTTTTGACCTTGAATCAATAAGACTGTATTCCCAACAGTTCAAAGATAGAGGAACAGCACTCATGATGTACAAAACTATTTATAGCAGCACTTTACCGTAGCAAAAAACTGAAAACAAAATGGATATTCATCACTTGAGAAATGGCTGAATAAGTTATTGTATGTGAAAACAATGAAATATTATTGTTCCATTAGGAAATATGTGAAGTATATATAATTGGGACAGTTAGGTGGTGCAGTGGATAGAGCACTGGCCCTGGATTCAGGAGAACTTGAGTTAAACTTTGGCCTCAGGCACTACTAGCTGTGTGGTTCTGGGCAAGTCACTTTACTTGCCTTTCTCCCATTCTTTCCTCCCAAAAGAAAGTATATATAATGGGTATCATTTCTTGTCTTCCTCATTGGATGGGGCACAGGTTGGGGGATGGAGAATTTAGAACCAAAAATAAAAGAATTCCCAAAAGAAAGAAAATATGAAAGGGAGAGCATCAGAGAAGACTGGTATGAGGTGATACAGAAAGATGAGAAGCTGGAGTATAGTGTATCAGAGGACAACACTATAAAGACTTTCAATATTCCGAATAATGCCCTCCCATCTCTTTTGGGGAGGTGATAGACTAAGATACAAAATGAGACATACATTTTCTCATAGAGAATGGATAAATTTCTTTTCTTGACTGTGTTGTACTTTACAAGATGGGGCTTTTATTTGAGGGTGAGGCAGTTATGGGGGTGAAAGGAAAAGTACTAAAGGTCAAGAAAAGAAAAGTTTCAGTGAAATAGTTTTAAAATACATAGAAGCAAGCAGAAGGTAGCTCAGAAATGGACACAATGAGGGTAGTATTGTACCATATTGTTTAACATACACTTAAAAGAAAATCTGTACATATTAGAGATTCAATTTCGTATCTGTTTTCTTTTTGGTAGATGGATATGTTTACATTTGTTGAGGTTTATCAACTTATTTATTCATTTTTTTTGGCTAGTCAGTCATGCGTAAGTGATTTACCCAGGGTCACACAGTGACTAAGTGTCAAGTATCTGAGGCTGGATTTGAACTCTGGTCCTCCTGACTCCAGGGCCAGTCCTCTATCCACTGCACCACCTAGCTGTCCCCATTATATATACTTTACATATTTTTTTAAAAAGAAAGAATAGGTGGTCTAGGACAGAACATTGGCATTGACTTAGCTTGATCCCAATGATGATCAGGCAGTGGACATTAAGAAGGACCAGACAGGCAGGAGAAACTGAAATAGTAGTCGCTTGATGACCCAGACAGGAGAGAGTATCAACTAGGAGAGAATGGTCAGTAACGTCAGATGCTGAACATAAGTCAAGAAGGATGAGGATTGAGAAAGGTAACTTCAGAGAGAGCAATTTCATTTGAGTGATGAGGTTGGAAGCCAGAGTGCATAGGGTTTAGAGTATGAGAGGCAAGGCAGTGGAGCCAACTAATACAAACTGCTTTCTCAGGGAATTTGGTTGTTAAAAAGTGGATAAATTGAAAGAGGACATAGAAGTAAATAAGAGCTATTATTTTGTTAATGTTTGTATACACTTTTTTGATAAAGTATAGTTTGGGATTTTTGGTTGTATGCGTAATTTTATTATAATTGGTTGTTGAAATGTTTGTTTTTGTTAGCAGAGAAGGGGTCTCTTATACAGTACCACTCCAGTGGTGCCCAGGCAGTCTGTGCTAGGCTATCCCCTATGTCATGTTTTCCTCTGCTTTGTAGTCTTGTTTATTTTCAGTGAGTTTGACAATATTTCCATTCCAGAGGCTTGGTTTGGTAGGACATTTTCCCCATTAATTAGTCTAGTTTTGTTGGAAGTTTTTGTTCTTGGTGGTGGTGGTGATTGTTCATTTGTTGTGGTGACCCCATTTTGGGTTTTTTTGGCAAAGATACTGGTG
>CM053772.1:131290826-131359470 GCA_028658325.1 Potorous gilbertii
TAAGGCAAACAGGGATAAGTGACTTGCCCAGGGTCACATAACTAGTAAATGTCTGAAGCCAGAACTCTATACACTGCACCATCTTGCTTAGTTTCTTCTAATTACCAAAGGTCAATTTCACTCACCTTCTATATTCTCTCCTCCTACTGAGTTTTACACACTGTGTATACTTTAGTAAATAATATCTTTGTTGCTATTTTTTGACAGTTTAGTTCATATAATTTTAATTATGCCTTGGTTTTCCATACCAAATTTTTTCACAAAAATCACTTTTTAAAATCAGAGAGAAAGCTTTTGTAAATCCCTAGTGAACAAGAGGCAGTACAGAAAATTCTTCTTTGTCTTACTTAGAAATGCAGCAGCACTTTCTTGCTTCTTTGAGAGCCCTTGGGATTCTTCAAGCAAGAGTGATAACATTTGATTTCTTCAACATTTTTAGAAATATAGATGTTTAGATAACCAATTCAGTGCTAGAACCAAGTTTAGATTTAGTTTCAAAGCTTGGTCTAAGAAAAGTAAGAGTAGTCTCTATGCATTCCTAAAATTCAGTCTCAAGATCGAACTGAATTTTTCTCTTATTACAAGCTGAATTGCCCGCTTATATTTTTTTTCTGCTTTCATATTCACAGTCTCCCTTGGTGGTTGCTTTTGTCTACTATTAACTCGTTGGTCTTTTGCTGCCTGTATACTCTCCCTGACCATTTTCATTGACTGTACATTTTTTCTTGGTACAGTCTAAGGTCAGATGTTCATTCCTCACCCTTTTTTGTCATTTCCTATTCAGATTTGTTTTTAACTTTAGTTCCTTGAACAAGCTCCATAAGGGTCACTTTTCATTCTTCATATTATTTCTCTGAGAGCTTGTTAGAAGTATCTTAATAATAGTTTCTTTAGCCATCTCCCACTTTCATGTGTTATGTTATTCTGTGCCCTATAGATTTTTATCTTCCAAACTTCTTGAACTGTTATGGAATTTTTGTTGGTTAATTTTCTAGTAAAATTATTGGTTAAATGATAGATTCCATTTCAACAGGAGTAATTTACATTCAGTTAATGTACCTTTAAAACTCTAAATTGGTTATTAAACTTTTAGTAGCTCTTTTTAAAAGATTAGCACACCACCCAAAGATCAAAGCCATTGGGGCACAAACTCAGTATTTGACAAAAACTGCTGGAAAAGCTGGGGAATATTACAACAGAAATTAGTTGTAGATCAGCATCTCACAACATTTAGCAAACCACATTACAAATGAATACATTATTTAGATATAAAGATATCATTTTAAAAAATCTTAGAAACATTGTAAACATATTAGAGAAATGTGAAAGAAAAGAGCTGTCTGATCTCTAGACTGAGGAGGAGTTCATGACCAAACAAGGGAAACATATATATATATATATATATGCTAAATTCACAGAAGGGAAAATAGATAATTTTGATTATGTAAATATTAAAAAAATTTAAGCAAAAGTGAAACTAATTCATCTAAAATTAGAAGAGAAGCAAACAAATGGAGGTGGAGGTGTGAACCTTTGCAGCAAATTTCCTTAATCAAGATCTCCTGAGATATATAAGGAAGTAAATTAAAATAAGAGCCATTCCCCAAAACATAAATGATCAAAGGATATGAATTGGCAGTTTTCAGGGGAAGAACTCCAAGCTATCAATAACCATGTGAAAAAATGTTCTAAATCTGTAGAGAAAGGAAAATTGCAATAACGTAGGTACCATCAGATTGACAGCTAACAAAAAAGAAAAATGGTGAATATTAGAGCAGCTCTTGGAAAATTGTATGTTAATATATAATTCATGGAACTTTGAACTGGTCCACCCATTCTGTAGGGCAATTTGGATCTCTGCCCAAAAAGCTGTTAAACTGTGCATGTCCTTTGACTCAACAAAATTAGTATTAAGTTTATATCCCAAAGAGATCAAAGAAAGAGGAAGAAGATCTCTGCATACAAAAATATTCATAGCAGCTCTTTTTTATTGAAGACTGAAAGGGTACCCACCGATTGCAAAATGAATGAGTTGTGCTATATGAACATGATGGAATACTTTTATCTCTTCTCCCCCTCCTCTTTTTGGGAGGCAGTTGGCATTAAATGACTTGTCCAGGGTCACACAGCTAGTAAGTGTCTGAGGGTGGGTTTGAACTTGGGTCCTCCTGACTCCAGAGCTGGTGCTCCATCTACTGTGCTACCTACCTGCTTCCTATTTTGTTTTAAGAAATAATGAAGGGGTTGGTTTCCAGGAAGCGTAGGAAGACTTGTGTGAAGTAATGCTAAATGAAGTGAATGGAAACAAGAGTACTATTTATAAATAGCAACATATTGTAAAGACAAAGATTTTGGATTTGCAAACTGTGATGAACACAATGACCAACCACAGGTCCATAGGACTCATATGATAAATCATGTCACCTGCCACCAGATAGCAAAGGGATGGCCCCAGAGTGCAGATTGGGCCATAAGCTTTATTTTTTTATCTTATTTATTTTATTTTTAATTTATGAAATAAAACAAACATTTCCCTAACATAGCAGAAAAAAAGGTGATTGCCCATGAAACTGTTTATCTGTTATGTATGACTTGTAATTCCTTTTAAATACATAATAAAATTACCATCTATATTTTTTCCATCCCCAATATGACTGATGCAAGAATTTGTTTTTCTTGATTGTATACATGAGAAGGAAATGGGAGAAAAAAAAATGAAGATGAAATAAAATAAAGACCTTAAAAATAAAATAGAATTTAAAAAGTAAAACCTGTTTTGAAACACTTACTTCTCTGTGGTCTGTTCTTATAGTCATGTATTACTAATTGGAAATTTACCTATCATTTCCTAGGAGCTGACTCAATTTTTTTTAGTAACTTGTAAACAAAACAATTGCTAAGCAATCTTAATGTTAACAAGATTATTAGAGAGATCTTTAAACTAGTAAAGAGATCCAGTTGATGTTGAGAACCTTCAGCATTTTAGAATCATTTCATCACATATATCTGTATTGGATACTTCTAAGAGCCTGTGATCTCATCCATGGGACACGCCCTCCAACAAAGTGGATTATGACCCTTTAATGCCTGCCTGTCTTGTACAGTTCTTGTCTATGAATTTCTGTAATTGTTGGAGGTGTTCATTTAAATCTTTTTACGTTGTGTAGCTACCAATAAAGCACTTAGACTGTCTGCTGATTATACTTTGCTGATTTTTCCTGGTCATGCATTTCCTTAATATAGCTTTTGAAATTTCTCCTATGCGTTTCCTATTTGTAATATGTTACAATCTGGTTATGACCACTCTGTGCATCTCAGTGATATTTCATTACAGCTGTATGTTACCCAAAAAAATTGCAATCAGGAAGGGAATCTTGGGGTCATTAAAAACTTCATAATTCCTTACTAAACAAACATATTGTGCTGTTAAGCTAATTATGTGTTAACACTTGTGTTAACACAAATTCCCTAAAAATATCTCCTAGACAACTAGTTTCAGTTATCACATGTGCTATAAAGTAATAAAAATACAACTAAAAAACTATCTTCCCTTAAAATCCTAGTCAAGTACTTTTATCTTATTACTAAGAACTGACCACAGAGAAATAAGTGTTTCAAAACAAGTTTTATTTTTTAAATTTTATTTTATTTTTAAAGTCTTTATTCTATTTCATCTTTAGGTTCTGTAAGGCTATGCCAGATAAACACAAATTGGAAAGACTTTTTGAATTTAGACTGATCCTGGGACTACGTATTGTTGTCAAAGAATCTCATGTTTCCAAACAGTATTGTAGTGGGGAAAGCATGATTTGAGAATTGGAATATTGGAGTTTTATTTCCAGTATCTTTAAAATGAAGGTATTAGACTAGATAATGTCTACAGTCCCTTCTGGCTCAAAATTTCTATCTTTTGAAGGGTACTGTTGTGTTTCATTTGTGTGGATTTGGAAGTACATTAGTGGAAGAAATTAAATCAGTATCTTCAAGTTAGTTTTTATGTATTAGGAATAGTTAATAGAAAAATTAAAGTGAATTGAAAACCCTAAGGAAAGGGAGTAAGAAATTCTATGAAGTAAAGAAAATAAGTTTCAGTAAAACAAATTTTAATAAGTTTAATGGGAATATATATTTTGGGGGAGAGACAAAGGGCTCCAACATACACAATATTTCTCTTTAAAGAAAAAAGAATGGGTTTGTTCAGATCATATATTCCAGTTTATATATCATTAGAGAAATTAGGCTCATGTTGTTGAGGCATTGTTACTTTTGAGAACTCATGGAAGACACAAGAGAAAATATTTAATAATAAAATGTTCCACCATTATGTCAACACTGTTCTTAAGTTTTGTTTTCTATATTGTACATTAGGGCCAGAAAACACTACAGAAAGAGGGAGAGAAACACACACACACACACACACACACATGCTTTGGGGTAAGGAAGGAAGTAATGAGAATCCAGAAATATTGTGAAAGACCTTAACCTCAATCCAAGGATGGAACTGGTGGCTTGGCACAGTAGGTACTTAATAAGTACTTGTTAATCGGGAATGACTTATTTGTCTAGCTTTCCCCACCTGTTCCTATACCAATATTAGAAATGAGGAGAAAGGAAGCACTGGTATTAAATTGGATTAGCAAGTTCCCAAGGGATTCTCAGTTTTCCATGTTTTGCCATGCTTCCTTTTTGTTCTTTTAGCCACCTTTTCAATGAGTTCACATTCCTTCTAAACTCATCCATTACCATAAAAGAGAAGCAAGATATCAAGGAATTAGACATTCAGTTTTTAGGGAAAAAAAATCTTAAAAGAAATATCTTAAAAAATAAAGATGGAAATTCTAAAAATAAGGTAAGAAAAATTGGAAAAAATGACTGAGTAAAAGTAGGAGTTGTGTTTCAGAAAAGCCTAGTAAAATAGACAAACTATCAGCTAATTTTTTTTTAAAAAGAAAAGCCAAATTAACAAAGTCAAAGGGGGAAACTCATTAAAAAGAGGAAATAAAAATTAATTCTCCTCAATTATAAGCTAACAAAATAACTAAATGCAAAATGCATTGATAAACAGACCAAAAAGTAGACAATTTAAACAATCTTTTTAAAAAATAGAATGAGCCATAAATTCCCAAAGCTAAAAATCCCCAGTACAAGATGGATTTATAAGTTCTTTCATATATTCAAAAAGTAATTAATTCCACTATTGCATAAATCGTTTTCTAAGAGAGAAAAGAGGTGCCTTTCCAAATTCTTTCCATGAAACAAATATGGTCCCAATATTTAAGTCAGGGAAAGCTATCTTAAATGTATTTGCAAATATTTCACAAAGGACTGCGAAAAAGTCTACAACAGCATATTCAAAAGATTATTCACTACAGCTAGGTTGGATTTTTACCAGAACTGCAGGGTTGATTCAGTATTAAGAAAATGTAAACATGATAAATCATTAATAACAAAAATGCTGAAATTCACATCAATAGAGGCAAAAAAAGAACCTTATCAAAATATAGTTCTCATCTCTGTTAATGAACACCATTAAGTGTGAGGTTAACCATACTTTTTCCTCAATAGGATAAGCCATATCTTTTATAAACCTAGAATTACCAATATCTGTAATGGAGAAGTGTAGAGGTCTTTCCAATAAGAGCAGAAGTAAAGCAAGAATGTCCATTGTCACTATTATTTTTTTCAAGTAGTTCTAGAAATGCTAGCTGTAGCAATAAAAAAAGAAAAAGAAATGAAAAGAACAAGCAAAGGAACACAAAATTATTATGCCTTTTTTCAGATGACATGATAGAAAAAGAAGTAGTATAGTGATGTCACTAAAAACAAAAAGAAAATAGTGTCAATGAAACATTTTTTCTAAATGCATGGGAGATCAGAATGAAGTTCAGAAGGAAGCTGAGGCAAACAGGTAGCTTTGGAGTAACTATGTTGAATTTGATAATCTTCGTTAATTCATAAGAATCAAGAAATTTTTAAAAATACAGACTGTGTTGAAATATCGGGGAGTCTACATACTAAAATACACCCCAAACTTACACACTACTACATATCACTGTCTAGAGAAAGAAAAGAAAACTTAAATAATTAGATCACATAGTTGCTCATGGTTAGGTTGCACCAAAATAACAGAAATTATAATGTTACTTAAATATTTTACAAATTTCATGTCTTATCATTCAGGTTTTAACAGGTCATTTTGTAGAATGAGACAAAAATAACAGAATTTACTTGGAAAGATAACAGGTGAAAATATAAAGGAAAATAGTGACATTGTAGGGATGGATGTAGAGATGTATTGCATCTCAAACTATACTACAAAGCTGCTATCACAACTCTTTATTACTGCTTAAAAAATATAAAATCTGATGAAAAGAGCAGATTAGGTAAACAAAATTTAGAAATACTCTAACAGTTCAATCATACTTGATAAATCCAAAGATGCCAATTGCTGTGCTAACGACATCTTTTTTTGATAAAAACTACTGGGAAAACTGGAGAAAAGTGTGGCTGAAAACTAGATATGGAGCAACAACTTATTTCATATATCACAATAAATTCCAAATGAATATATGACCTAAACATAAAACTATTCCTATTATAAACAAAATACAAGTGTGTAGAAGGAGATAACTTGCCTAAACAAGGAATGGAAATGATTATAAATGATGTACATATGCTTCTACTTTTTCACCCATTCTTGGCCACTTTTGAGACCGGTCTCTTGTGCTGAATTTTAACTCTGCCTTGGACCATTTCGTGAACTATAAGCGTCTGGTAGAAAATGGATAAATAAAAGATTATAGACTCTAAAGCACTCTAAAAGCATATGGTTCTCAGCCCCCAAGGAGAGTGACACTGCGGTCTACTTACAGCAAAAAGGTATTGATTTTCTTCCTTCCCTGTTTTTAGCTACACCTCTGAAATAAAGCCTAGTAAGAAGCATCTCTCAGTGAGGAGAGAAAAAACTGTCATGAACTTTTTCACCCTAATATTGGGCTTTTCAAACCAAACCAGATAGAAAAAGAAAGAGCTTTAAGAATTCTTAGAAACTCTACTACTTAATTCATTGCATAGCTTTTTGTACACCCTGGTTTTTTTTTTTTTAAGAAACTATGGTAGGCAATGGGAAGAAATGTATTTTTTAAATGTTTGAAGAAAGAGTAAAAGAATCCAATCCATGAAAACAATGCAGCCTTGTGCGGTGATCTTAGAAGGTTAGCAAAGTGTTCTTGTTCAAGTTTTCAACAAGATGTTCAGATACTGTTATAATTGGCTGCTGAGTAGGTTTGGACCTAACTAGAATGCCAGTGTTCGATTTCACAGTGTCCTCTGTGAAGATGTGTCACCATTTATGCTGGCTTTAGTGACAATTTTCTAAAATGGAAACTCGTGGGAAATCATTACAGTGTTTATATGTCTCCCTGGTTGGACAGCATTATCTTGTGATATTTTATCAGTGTTTTCCACTGCATGATGGCATCTAGCTAAGGTTAAGGCAGAACAAGTCCCTCTGTAATTTTGTGACTATATTTTACTTAGTGAAGAAGAAAAGATACCTGACAATTAAGTACTCGGGATGTCACTAAAAGAACATATGCAACTAATCAATGGTGTCCTCTGGGAACATGATTTTATAAAGCTGATAAGGGAGAAAAATTGGGATTTTATGATTTGTTTTACGTGATGATAATTGCACCTTTTCAAGAAAAAAGACATTTCTAGTGGAGTAAATATTGGGCTTTCAAGGGACATGTTCTATTTGCAGGGCTTTTATTTTTCCACTCAATCATTTATTAAACAGAGAAGTTATTTACAAATTTTCTTTTCTAATCTGTGAGTTTGGTTCTTAAGGAGAAGTAGCCAGTTTTTCTGACTCCTTTTTTGTGCCACTTCAAATAATGAGAACTTATATTCTTGTGAAAATGGTATAGTTTGAGAAGAAAAATTTACATTTTTGTTTCCAGTTCTTAAACCTTGTTGATTTTCAATTGTTTCCATTGTGTCTGACTTCATGTCCCCTTTTTGGGGTTTTTTTTGGCAAAGACACTGGAGAAGTTTGCATTTCTATCTCCAGCTCATTTTATAGATGAGGATCTGAGGCAGATAGGGATAAGTGACCTGCCCAGGGTCACCCAGCTAGCGCATAGGGGAAGTTGTAAACTCATGGAGGTGATTTCTCCTGATTCCCAGCCAGTGCTGTATCCATTGTGCCACCTAGGAGAAACTAACTTAGTTTTAATATTTGACAGCCTTTAACTACATTGGAAAGTCTAAATATGCCTCTAAATCTTCTAAAATCAAATCCAGTTTTCACTGTATTTCTTGAATAACTGAATAAATAAATGATTGAAAATGGAAAAAAAAATTCTCTCCATCAGTATGCACTGATGATGATATACAGAGAGGCAAAAGACAATCCCTGCCCTCAAGAGTTTACTATCCAGTGTCGAAAACAATGAGCAAACAATGTATAACCAAGCTATATACAGGATAAGTTGGAAATAATAGAGGGAAGGAACAAGAATTAAGAGGAAAAGCTTCCTGTAGTAGGTGGGATTTTATGTTGGGACTTAAAGGAAACTGGGAGGCAAAAATAGGAAGAAAGAGCATGGAGGAGAGCCAGTGAAAATGCCATATTGGCAAGTAAAATGTCTTGTTCAAAGAACAACAAGGAGGCCAGTGTCAGTGGATTGAAGAAAGGGGGGAAGTAGACAGGGTATAAAGTACAAGTGGATTGAAAAGATGGGGAAGGCTAGGTTTTGAGGGGCTTTGAACTTAAAGCATTCATTTAGTGTTAGGAATACAAGTATAAAAGTATATACAGTCTTTCCTCAAGGAGCTTTCATTCTAATGAAGCAAACAATACATGGAGGGCATCGGTTGCCCGGGAAGGGAGTTTGAGTCTAGAGAGGCACAGTGATAGCAAATTGTTCCCTAGAGCAGCCTATTGACATGACTTTTCCAGCAGCAAGATAATATGGATTTGGTCATTGATCCCAGAGCAAATGAAAATATGGAATGAGAGTGAAGAAGAGGGAAGGAGAGTTTAAGCATATGGCAGATGGCAAAGTGACCCTGGCTGTATGGGATCTGAAATGTGGTCTGGTCTGGTCTAGGGTGGGCTAGATAGTCTAGTGTATTTTGCCTTCATTTACCGATCGAGATCACTCGGCTGCTAGGGCAGGAATTACGAAGCTGAGTAGAATGAGTCCCAGGGACTTAGGGTCATATTTTTGGGGGGTCTAGTTCAGAGACTACAATTGCAAATAGGACAGAAACAGGGCCAATGGCAAGATGGTTCAGGTGGACAGTTTGATGGGATGTGGAATGCTGTGAAACAAGCTGCATCTGCCATATAGTCTAGATAAAATTGTTTTTAAGAGGTATTGAAATCATGCTCAAGTCAAATGGGTCAGGCAGTTAACATAGCTTTCTGGTGGTCTAAGCATAAAAGCTAGCCCGTGAAGAGGCAGGAGTTGCTTTCTCTCAGACTAGACCATCAGTCCAGCATGGCCAAGACAGAGGAAGGGAAGCAATGCCTAACTGAACTGTTCTCTGTCCTTGCTGAATATCCTTTCCATGCTCTGGTTAAGTAAATGAAGTCTCTTTTGATTTCAGTTCCAAAAGTGAAGCACTGCATTGTTTGCCTAGAACAGACTGACAGATTGCACTCATTCTCCAATCAAGACTGCTTAATTCTAGGTTGGGATTTCCAAAGTTGAATGGATTAATAATAACTTCTTTTTAAGTGTGTAATTTATTTTTGCATTTTATTCCTTATTACATACCATTATTTCATAGCCTTTTTCTCAAGAGCTGTTGGTAGATATTTGAAATCCAAGATAATTATATTTCTATAAAATGGCTTCATTCAACCATAAAATAGATCACCATTTATTAAGCAAATATGTGTGCAAAGCACACTTGCATATACTATAGCAGGTGTAAAAATAAGACATTATTTTTGCCCTCAAGAAACCAGTTTTGTGGCTGTCTGTGAATCTCCTTTTTTATGATTATTTTGTGGCCCCAGTGTAAGTTACAGACAACAGTAATTCACATGTACTTTAAGATTTATTAAACACTTTCCTCATAGTAGCCCATTGAAATAGATAGTACAAGTATTATTTTCCCCATTATTTTGCCATTAAGTAAACTGAGGCTTATAGGTTTAAGGTGCTTACTATGATTTTACAAGTATGTGTGACAGCAAGAATTTGAAACCAGGCATCTTAACTCCATTGGTAACAGAACTTCTTCTCTTTCCATTTCCTTTTTATAGATAAATAGATGTAATGAATATGTACCTATTTTATGTTTTTATTTTATGGTTCTAACCATGGAAATGGAAAATAAATTCATCATCCTCAAAATAACCTTTCATGTACTTACAGATCACAGTTTATACATCCTCCTTTCTTATCTCTAGAGAGTCATATTGGTGTTATAGAAGTCAGAACACCTAGGTTTTATCACTGTCTTTTATACTTAACAGTTAGTTGTGTGACATATGAAGATATGGAAATGATGGTAAACTACTTTCCAGTAATTTTGTATTAAAAAAAAATCCTGAAGAACCCTAACCAATGAAACTCTCCTTTCAACTTCTTTTAATCAATAGTACAGAGAACTAGGTTATTAATAAATCTAATAGCACATTATCCAGTAATGTTTTAACTGACAAAGTAAAGAATGAAACCAGAAGTCAAGCATCTTTTTTGGAGGGCAGGCATACTGTATGGTACCAAACAAGCTCAAGACAATTAAATAATTTAATAGCTATGTATTAAACACTTACTGTATGCATTGACCTGGGCACTGGGTCTATAAAAATAAATGTTTGTTCTCCAGAAGTTCTAATTGTGTGTGGGGAGCAGGGAGAGAACATCTAAACAGACAAAAATATTGATACTAGGGGAATGTGATAATTACAAAGGAGAGGTTCGAGTAAAATGCACTGAGGCATTTCTGTCTGCTGTGTTCGTCCTTTGCTGCCGAAGAAGCCCAGGCCACCAGAGAAGTGATGGCCCGGCTTGCGCTTGGCTCTGTTGTGAGTCAGGGAGGGCTGTGCAGGTCACCAGCCTCACTTCCCCTCCAGAGCCATCTGGGTCCAGTGACCAGATACTCCTCAGGATGATTGGAGAAGGCCCAGGATGCACCGGGAGACCTCGGCCTATTCAGGTACTCACTTAGAGTGAGGTAATGCCCATGTGGTGAATAGGCCTATTTAAGAAGGAAACTGGGAATGGCCCCTTTGATGAGCAAAAGAAAGAAACAAATAAATGGAGCTTGGAGAGAAAGGGCCGCAGTTACCGTTGATAATTATTCTGAAACCAGGAGTGTCCTGAAAAGAGCCTTCACGTGAAGTTTGGGCCGGAACTTACTGTTGTGCAGTGTACAGGCTTCGGAGTGCGCTGGGTTTGAGGGTTTGACAAAGAGAAGGAAGGAAGGAAGGAGGGAGGGAGGGAAAGAAAGGAGGAGGAAGGGAAGGAAAGGAAGGGAGGGAAGGGAAGGGAAGGAAGGAAAAGGAAGGGAAGGAAGGAAAAGGAAGGGAAGGGAAGGAAGGAAAAGGGAGGGAAAGAAGGGAAGGGAGGGAAAGGAAGGGAAGGGAAGGAAAGAAATGGAAAGGGAAGGAAGGGAAGGGAAGGAAAGGAAGGGAAGGGAAGGAATGGAAAGGGAAGGAAAGGAAGGGAAGGGAAGGAAAGGAAGGGAAGGGAAGGGAAAGGGAAGGAAGGGAAGGGAAGGGAAGGAAAGGAATGGGAAGGGAAGGGAGGGGAAACGAAAGGAGAAAGGCATCCTCTGGCCATCCAAATTTACCTTTTTTTGGAGAGGAGAAGAAGGTGTGGGGGTTGGGGCAGAAGGGAGCAGATGAGCCGAGTTACCCAGTAGGACAACTCCGTCTACTTATAGGACTGTCTTCATCCTTCATTTTTGAAGAAGACCATGACATCAGAGAAAGGATGACATGACTTGCACTTGACTTTGTTTTGAGGGAGGGAGGGCTGTGCAGGTCACCAGCTTCACTTCTCCTCCTGAGCCATCTGCAGCCAGTGACAAGTTATCCTTCAGGATGACTGGAGATGACCCATTGGCCTATTCAGGTACTCACTTAGAGTGAGGTAATGCCCATTCAGTGAATAGGCCTCTTTGCTGTTTGGTAATATGTTGTCTTGTGACTCAGATCAGGATACAGGGTGGGAATGTCTGGAAAGCTTCTTGGAGGAAGTGGTATCTGAATTGGGCCCTGAAAGAGGAAAGGAACTTCATCTGACCAAGATGAGAAAAGGCAGTCCATTCCATATGCATGATAAATGATTTGAACAAAGAAATGAACATAGTGGAGTTCAATGTATAGTTTGGCTAAAAGAGTGTTAGATGTGGACCTGACCCTGTTCTTTGATGTTTAGTGTGGGATGAAATGTGACACTTGGTCACTAAACATTTAGAAAAGGTAAGTTTACCTAGCTTTATCACAGAAAGGATATATAGTAGAACTTAGCTTTGGTAGACTCCACCCTGCACAGTCCAATCTCTTAAGCTTTAGGAACTTAAATACTGAACAAAGAGTAGTTCATATTCCTATGAGACCTGGAACATCTATTGTTATTGCATTTGACTCCTGGGGCATATTTACAACCTTGTACTGAGGAATGGAGTGGCTCTAACAAAAATTTCTGTAAACAGTGTCCAAAAGACTATTTCACCAAGTTCTGCAAGTAGCAGGTGTAGGCTACAAGCCAAGGGGATGGACTGCTGTTCTTGTATCAGTCAGTCTTTTTAGTCTTTCACAGATAATGGTCAATTTCCAGTAAGTTAGGCATTTTCATACATATATTGATGATAACTGATTTAATTAATATTTGCTTTTTTCTCAAAACTATCTTGTATTTGTATAAGTAGAAATGAGGGATGAATATTTTATGTTGGTAATAATATAAAACCTGGCTAAATTTAGCTAATTAAAGTAGCCTGTATTGTCTTTTAAATTTATTTTTAATGTTTTCCAACAAACCTTTCCAGAGAGAACCCAGGAAATTCATTGCTCTCTACTGGATTGAATATTTATCTAACTGAACATTACCTCTCACCAGTACAGACTTCCTTCTATCTTCTTTAGCATTTTCTTTGTAATCCTTTTACAGAAAAAAGTGACAGCATGTTCATTGTACACTAAAAAGTGAATATCCTAAAGTCCTTTTATTAGAAACAGTTTTCATTATACCTTACCTAAAATAATACAGCCATATATTATTCCTCATATTTAGATTTAGACCATTGAGGTAGGACTCAATTTATTTTAAAAATAAGGAAACTGAGGCATAGAGAGGATTTGCCCAGGGTCTCACAAGTACCAAGTGGCAGAGATGGGATTTCAGCTTCAGTCTTTGACTCTTAGACCAACATCCTATCCACTGTGCCATGCTGCCTTTCATTGAGAAAATCAAGTTTGTAGAAGCTACGCAAAATTCATTCCAGGCATGTTGCAATGATGTGGGATGGTATCAGAGATATAAACAGTTTGTTTTTTTTTTTTTTTGGTCTGTCTTCTCTCATTAATGATCACATTCTGACTGTAACCAGTACATTGTAGCCAATCCATCATGAAAAATAAATAATTCACCTTGTTAACATTCCCTAAATCTTTCATTAATAAAACCAAAGTGGCCCTCTGAACACGTGAGAGATGTCTTTTTACATACCACAGTGATGGATGACACATCTGAAGATCCTGGAAATGAAGTAGTTTAGGTCATTTAAAGTGTCCCACACTTGTTATTGATTTAATTTATTTTAAAAGGTGAGGGTAGAGATAAGACTGTTACACTCCCACCACCCTCAAAAATAAAATTATTCTTCAATGTAATTAAATGAATGCAGATTTCTTGACTGGATGCTTTTGCGATTTTGCCGCATTATGTTTGCTTATTCAAGTAATTGTTTTCTGATACACTTAATGGCTATCACAAAATAAAAATAAGAAACCTGAATCACTGCAGCTTGCCACGAATAATACAACTCTTTGAAATGAATGCATAAAGTGGATGGTAGTATTTTTCAAGGATGGTCGATGAAGTTTGGCTGTTCAAGATGTAAATTCTGTTGTCGTAAATTCTGTGCAGTTTGATTCACTTTGTGTATTCTCTCTGTGTTGTTTATTGTATTACATATTTCCATGTACTTCCACCATAATTCTAGAGATATGTGCCTACCCTAAATATTTGTGCTACAATATATGATAACAATCACACTTAAACGTTCTAACATTCGTTCATTTAGATTTTCATTTAAGTATTTACTGTATTCAGGGCGCTGTTCTAGGTGTTTTCGTTTCATGAATCATTTTGCCTGTCATTGTGCACCTCACATATGATGCCTAGTACACAGTAGACCTTTAGTAATTATTGCCATCTGATAAATTCCAGTCAGGGATTGTGTGAAGAAAATAAATGTGTGACTGGACAGTGACAAAGGCAGCATGCTTTAATAACTGAACAAATTGACAAATAAGAGTTTCAGACTGATTTGTCTGACAAAAACATTTCCAGGGTTGACTGAATTTATAGTAGTCTCCCATGATCATGGTATGGAGTGTTTATTCAGATGGTGGCATCATATATGTAAATCCAATTACCTAAACAAATACATATAAATTTTTCTGTGTTAAGTTTAACTTTGTCTAATAGTACTGCTAATTTATAAGTCTGAGGGGATTTCTGAAATATCTCTTGATATTTATGTAAAAAGGAGTATCTGTGAATCATTAGAATTCCTGGTGGTTGAGGTGTGCAGGAGCAGTTTAATTTGAATTTGCAAACAGTAATGCTTGTGAATCTGAAAATGGTGAGTGGATAGAAACTTTTGTGAACTATACAGTCTTTTAAGAATTTTTCAGATACTATGACTGATACTTGAAATGACCTATGGTTTCTTTTTTCCTTTTTTTTTTTGATGGCTTATGATTTCTAATTCTTACTTCAGTCACTAATTCTAACTATATTCTGCTTGCACAGGCTGTCATTTTGGAAAATGAGGAGCTTCCGAAATTATTTCTTGATTTTCTAAATGTACGGCATTTACCCTCTCTACCAAAGACAGAAAGTTGTGGGTAAGATTTGTTTTTAACATATTTGTTGTGGTTTTGAAGTATATTTCCAATTAAGGGATTTGGCAAAACAATATAATTAAGAAAATAATTTGAAACTATAGAATTTTCCAATTTAGACATTTAGGTTCATTCTAGAGTATGATGTAGAGATGTATGTAGTTAAATTTGATTTTCCCAGAAATTCATTTTAGTGTTTCCCTTTACCTCTGTGAGGACATGAACAACAATCTGCCTTAGACACAGAAGGGGAAAGGCCTTCCTTTTCCCCCTCTATTATCACCCTTTCTTCTTTTACCCCTAGTTTTTTAACAGTATTCAGTTTTATTTATGGTTTCATCTGGATAGTATGTTGACCCTTACCTAAAGTGGGCCGGCCTCCTGCTGAATGGTGGTGACAGGCAGGACAGCAGGCTTTGTACAGTTTTCATGAGTAGAGCGAAACTCGTGAATGTCACAATTAGAATCAACTCTGTTGTTAACTTAAACTCTCTAGCCCTGAGTTTCCTCATTTGCAAAGTGAGAAAGGTAGACTGAATGATCTCTGTCTCAGTGCTAAATCATATGAAATTTATGAGCATACCTACTCTTAGTAGCTCAGGACCCATTCAGGATGTAGAGGAAAAAAAATAGTTCTTTTGCTCTCTACATGAGGGTACTCCTCAGAGGCCTCTTAAGAGACATAGCCATTAAGTCATGCTTATTATTTGGGAAAGAATCTACAAAGAAGTAAACATTGACATGTTAGTTAATTGAACTAATATCTTTAATTGGATAGCACAGGGCAGAATACCTGAGTTCAGATCCAGCCTCAGACACTGACTAGCTGTGTAATCCAGAGCAAGTCACATAATCTCTATTTGCATTAATCCGCTGGAGAAGAAGATGGCAAACCACTCCATGCCCAAGAAAACCCCATGGACAATATGAACACAAAGAGGTGGACACAACTGAACAACAAAATTTACTTAAGCTTAGTTATTAAGGTCCTTTAGCTGCCTCTTTTCCCCTATGAAAATGTTTAAAGGGAGAAGGATTGAGATCCTAAATCTTAGATGCCAGGTGACTGGATGGAGTAGTTCCAGTGAGATCGTATTTGAAACAACCCAGATACTTCTTAGCTTTGTGACCTCGGGCAAATCACTTTGACTAGATAACTTACAAGATTCCTTCAAACTCTTAAGTCTGTGGCCCTACCTGCCCATATAGCTATACCCCCTAGAGTGACCCAGCTATACCTGTCAGTCACCATCAGGCCTAAACCATCATTTATAAAGAAAACCAATTGTCAACATCTCTGTAAATCCAAGCAGAGCAGACAGATTGCTTTTGATTAACCCATGCACAATGGATAACTCTGTAGTAGGAATTTTGTTAAATCGGAATGACCTCTCTGAACCTCTCCAGTAGTCAACAGAGGGAACGCTAAACAAATCACATATTTACTCAGAGGCTTTCACAACTTTATGCCTTTGTCCATATGCCTCCAAACCAATACCTAGGTAGTTTTCTTCAAGGTTCATGTGTGTTTTAGTGTGCATCACTAATATATTTGTGAACAAGAGTTTACTGGGAAGTTGAAATATTTGTGTTAATATATTTTCATTAAAAGTTGATAGACATATCATTGTATCTCCAAAATTTTACAGAGAGAATGTTTTGAAACCATTTCTTCTTGACCCAAAACCATAATTTACAGTAAAACTAGAGTATTTCCAAGTAATTCTGTTAGGCAGAAGTGAAACTCAGGAAAACTCCATTGTTTAGGGTCCAGCCGTGTATTGAAAGCAAACATGTGTTTGCTAAGTTATTCATTCTGTTTAAGGGATTCCTTACTTCAGTGCCCTATAAATGCATGTTGCTATTCTGTAATTTATGGACAATGATGTGGTCTCTCCATGCTTTTATTTTTATAGCTCTTTTGAGGAAACAGAATCTGAAGAGTCTAGGTGAGAGCTAATCGAGTATTATGTACATTCTTAAAGGACTGTTATTTACTTCAATATTTTAAATGTTAATGACTTACTTCAACATCCTGTTATTTGGTGGTTTTGGCATACTATTGGTCCCTGTAATAAAGACAGTGAAATAATTGGTTATATATGAAAGAGTATAGATTCCTACATCATTCATGAAGCTGATAAAAAAACTGCTTTGCCAGTTAATTATGCTGCAACAGAGACAGTTTTGTGGTCTTTTGTTTTGCCTTTAAACTTTTTAATACTTGTTTATAATAAAGATTGCACGTTTGTTTCAAATTACACAGGCATGGCAATGTTAGTTTCACCTTTCTAAAATTAAACTTGTTACATAGTTGCAGCTACATCTGCCTGTGTTACATATAGTATGTACGTGTGCAGATGTATATACACCTGCCCTTCTTGACGTTGTTGCAGAGCAGTTTGATCCCCTCAAAGCTAGTTTGTAGTATTTTCTGTTTACTCTCCCTTGACGCTGACATTCCTGTTCTTGACCTTTCCAGCAAACTGTCCCACCAGCCAGTGCTGCTGTTCCTGAGGGATCCATATGTCTTGCCTACAGCCAACGGTAATCAGACCTGTCATGTGTTAACAGCTCTTTACTGATCTGACCATGCACCACATAAACCAGGTTTTTAATATAGGACTTACAGAGGGACGTTGGTCCAGAGCCTAATGATCTGCCAATAAAGTGGGGCTTTTTGTGTAATGGACATTAAGAATACACATTGGGGCAGGTCTTTCATGAGAAGTAGTCATTTTTTTTCTCTAACAACAATATTATTAAATACAACAGTTCACTGAAAATACTATTGTTTTAACTGTGGTTGACTATCGTTAATTTCAAGTTTGAAATGAAAAGTATAGTTTTTTTTAAATGAATTGCTTCTAAAGCTTCATCTCTATATTGCAAATGTACCCTTATTTCCATTTAGATAATATTTTTGTGTCATTGATAGCCTTTATGGTTTTTTTTCAAGAATTCCTTTTTAAATAAAATTCGTTAGATTAATCACAAACCGCCACCAATTTCAAGAGGATTCATCAGAAGAAATAATTGCCCTCATTCATTCATCCCTGTCAGGAATTCTTTAAATTCTCACTCTGCCCCCTTAAATGCTTTGATAGTAATACAGCACTTTACAGCTTACAAAGCTCTTTCATATTCATTGTCTTCTTTGGTCTTTCCAATAGCCCTGTAAATAATACACGTAAAATTATTCCCATCTTACAGAGGAATTAAATGTGCTGAGAGATTGCTTGGCTTGGCCTCAGTTACACCTGCCAGTTAGGTGACAGACCTAGAACTAGAATCAAGTCTCCTGAGCACTGAAGGTTACAAAAATGTCATTTGTATAGTTAGGTGACACAGTGTGTAGAGCACTGTACTTGAAGGTAGAAAGACCTGAGTTTGGGTGCAGCCTCAAACACATACTACCTGTGTGACCCCGAGCAAGTCAGTTAACTCTCTTAGCCTCCATTTCTTCATCTGTAAAACGGGGTAGTAATAGCACCTACTTCAGAGTTGTTATAAGGATCAAGTGAGGTAACATGCATAGTATTTTTGCAAATTTTAAGACACATTATATATATGTGCATATGCGTGTATACATATTTTATGTGTATATATGTATGTATATGTAGATATGTGTATACATATATGTGTATATATACATATATGTATGTGCATGTGTATATATGTGTGTGTCTACACACACGCACACACATTATGGGATCTGGCAGGTGGCCAGCTAGAAAGAATTGTTGCTACCTTACCTTTAACAGTATCTGTCTCTACACTTCTTCCAACTATGTTTAGGTCCAAATGTTAGCACTGTTCAGTCTAAAAGCCCTATAACACTGTGGAGAAGGAAAAGATATTTCCATGCTGGTGTAATCTGGTTTCTTGAGTGAGGTTAGACTTGTATTGGACTTTGAAAAAAGTATAGAGCTCAGACTGGCAGAGAGGGCTCATAAAGACATTCCCAAAAGAGGAAGCAAGCGGAACAATGACAAAAAGACAGGAATGAATTGGAAGGATTAATAAATCTGTTAGCAAGAGTGTGCCTTGTTCATGTTGAAGAATGATGGAAAATGAGATGAAATCAGTAATGTTGGACTGGATGACGGAGGGCCTTAGAAGCAGACAATTTCACTGTCACAGATTTGTTCATTTTATTCAGCAATAGTATCATTGGAATTCTTGGTCTTAAAAATATATTGTTACCGATGGATATTCCAACATCATTAATCTTACAGAAATATTAACAGGAAAAAAGGGCTGCTCAGATCTTCAGCACTCAAAGTAAAACTTTTCTGTGTCATAGTTTAATGTTTAGCTGTACCTCAATAAAAATTGTTTTCACAATCTTGCCAGAGAAAATGAATGAAGAAATAGCTCTTGACCATAATAACCCTTAAATATTAATGGAATACACAAAAATAGTAGCAATAGCTAGAATTTACATGGTACTTTCAAATTTGCAAAGCACTTTACAGATCTTCTCTCATTTTATTTCACAACAGCCCTGGGAGATATTATCCTCATTTTAATGTTGAGGAAACTGAGGCTGACAGGTTAAGTGTCTTGCCCAGAGTTACACAGCTAGTACATGCCTGAGGCAGGTTTTGAACTCAGATCCATTTAACTCCAAATCCACTATCTAATAAATCCAAATATACCGTGCCACCTGCATTCCAACAACTATACATTATTGTGTTATCAGGAGAATATTCTCTCTGGATTAAAAGGCATTCAAGTCATATCTTTTTGCTTTATGCTTTGATTTTTTTCTAGCTATTTTCAAACTTTTGCAGCTCTAATTTAGGTCAGGCATCTCTTAGAATATTATTATTCTATTAGAATTAATCTATTAGAATAGAATCTCTTCTTTTACAAAGTGCAGTAGTGATGCTGGAATATTTCTCTATAAAAAGTGGTTTTTAGAACTCATTTGTAGAGTTTAGCACTTAAATATTAAAGTACTCCTAAACAATTTTTCACTAGTTGTTAAAGGAAAAAAGAATTTTGAAGATTAGGTCCATATAAAAAATTATTGAACAGTATAAAACCTTGATCACTAGAGTATGTCCATAAACAGATATTTTGTAACCTTTATAATTGAATAAACCGTTAGCTCAGATTGTTACTGATTTAAATACATCTCTCTCTCTCTGTCTTTTATGCACACACACACATTTATACACATGCACACATACACACACACATGCACTCACACACACACACACACACACACGCACACCCTGTACCCCATGGTGCAAACAGATAGGCACAGAACTACAGGCTTTAGTCTGATTTTGTTGTGCTGCGCTTCCTGCAGGAAAGAATTCTGGTGTGAATCAGAACTCAGTGACTAGCACATATCACCAATGCTACTTCTAGTTTACTTTTTTCAACTGGAAATCAAACCCCTTAAAGTTAGAATTTTTTTCTTTATACCTTTATGCATACTGAATAGGTTGACCAGATAATTGAAAAATCTCCAGTTCAGGGTTATGATTTGATCCAGTTATCCTATGTAGATGGAAAGCAAAAAATAATTATAATCTTCCCTTTAGGAATTGATTTCCAAATATTATCATGCTTCTTCAAGTCACATGAGACCTACTTTCTTTACTGTGAATGACATATCTTTTCTGAGAGTGACAGAGAACAAGAATAAGACGTCAGAAGGACTTGATCTCACATCTGACTTTTGTGACCATGGGCAGATCCTGTCACCTTCCTAAGCCCCAGTTTCCTTACATGTGAAATGCGGATTATAATACCTATATTAAGTACATCACAGTGTCCTATGGAGTAGCATATGTATGAATGGATTTAAAATGGAAAGTTGAGTGCTGATAAATTAGTTCACATAATCCATTCATATTCTGCCTGCTCTGAGAAGCAGCATGTAGGAAAAGGCTCTAGCAGTGAGTTTCCTTTGCATGTACTCTGGAAATGTGCCTGATTTTTCAAGTATGACAGGTTGACTTTTTTAGGAAATTTGCCCTTTTAAGTTAGGAAGACAGGATAGCATCTTATTGCTCTAAAGAAGCCTATTTGATAGCACCAGCATCCTCAAAATGACTTGGACTAAATGCTGCTGTAAACCACAATGGAAAACCTGCAGTGAAGTATTCCCAGTAGAAATCTTGGAATTCTTTCAAGTATATTGAGATTTTGTTAGAAATTGAATTGCCAGTGTAATCCATCTTCCTTGTGAGAAAAGATTCAGATAAAGAGCTGGAGCCCAGCAGCATTAAGTATTAGAACATCCCTTAAATCAATAAGCTACAAATCTGGTGGCGCATTCATGTAGTGCCTGGTGCTGAACTGAAATGGCTTTAGTGCTGAAGCAGCATTACTAATAGCTCATCCTGAACATGGATGAACAGGAGACGAATGCCATTTCTTAAATTATAGTGAGTCTTACCTTGTTTAGTTTTTTCCAAAAAATGTTGTATTGATGCATATAAGAAATAAGTTTTTTTCTTTTGTTTTTCAGATGATTTTCCAAATGTAGTTATTGAAGGAGTTCTCCATGGGATATTTTACCCTCATCTACAGCCCAGGTAGAAATCCTGTGTGGCTAAAGAAGCTGGAGCAAGTTTCAAAGTCTTAGTCAAGGAAATCAATATCTCCCAAATTACCTAAACTCTGTGACATAATAGCTATAGTCATTGCTAAAATTCATAGTCCCAGCTACATTCAGGGAAGTGTATGTTTCCTTTAAAATTGTGATTTTTAAAAATAGATACTGAACTTGGGATTTGGTCAAGCAAGGGCAAAATTTTTAAGAAATAGGATATAGCAGCCTGCCTAGAAGTACATAAAAAGGAGGCCTATAGAGAAAGTTCCTATGAATATTGCCTCCTTAAAAGCTCTTGTGCAGTATGAATGAACTCGTCTGCATCGGCAACACTTTAAGTTAAGTGAGGGTCACATACTGAAGGCTGAGACAAACTGAGACTGACAGAATAACTTTGCAAACTTGGTTTAGTTTGGGTTTTGCAATACACTAATCTTATTACCTTGGGATTTTCCCAGCTGGCTAAAGTTGTATACTGAAGAGCCAGCACTAAGAAAGGTTTGTCACAGAAACATTGCAAAAAATAAATGTGAGAAATTGGTTAAACTGGAAATTAAGAGGAACTTGAAAATATTAATATATTTATATTTGCTCTCCACATCCCCCTTCCCTGGCCCCCACCCCCTAACATATCCAATTCATATTTGATTGGTGAAAAGTAAAAGCATATGCTTGCCACCTGTACTTGGGCACTTTGGTTGAAACTAAATAGCAACTCCATGTTAAGGTGGTTGGTTTTAGTAAGTTCCTGGGTGGCAGTGTATGCAGAAACAAATTTAGAATTCTAACTAATGAACTCCACTACTGCTAATAATAGTCTAATTGCATAAACTGAAGACCTTCCTGCATTTTAAAGATAAATTATACAAAGGGCATTTTACGCTGCTTCATGGTGAAGATAAGAAGTATTGCTAAGTAATAAAATAGCATCCACTTAGAATAACAGGGCTTTTCCAATGTTGGAGATACACTAAAATAGTTTGTATATTACTGAATACTGGGCTGTAAAATAAACTTAAGATACAAGAAAATATTTGAGTTGATCTTTTCTGCTTGAAATATGAATAGTATTTTATAAATATATTTCCATTTGTACAAAATAATAGTTGTTACCTTATAGTGTGGTAGGTACAGAATAGGGGCTCATAGTTAGTGATTGACAGTGGACAGATTTAAAAATAAAGTCCCAAGAAGCTATGACAGCACAGGGGCCAAGCAATACTTTTTTATAAAAGCAAAAAAGGAAACATGTTTAAACTTAAACTTAAATTTAAATTTTATTTATTTCTATAATAACAGTTAGCCTAAAATTAATAATAAACTCTGGATTTAAATGTCTGTAAAATGTCCTAGACTTTAGAGTCTTCTACTACTTTTGGGTTTCATTTGGGAAATATGACAAAGTCCATTATGGAAAGGAATATAATTTGAAATAATGAGAGAGGTAATAAAAACTGATAGAGAAAAAGAGGAGAGAAAGAAAAAAAATGAGATATAAATAACAAGAGAAGAAAGAAACTAAGAGAAAGAAGAGGACATATAGAATATATTTGATGGTTCCTTTCTCCACTAGCTCTGGGAAGCTATGATATCTTCTGTATACCCCTAACTTTCATACTGTGGCCACCACTAAGCAACATCCCTCTTCTTGCAGCATTTGGTTCTGGGCTCATGATCTGTTTCTTGAGTTTCTCATGTATTTCCTCTTTCTGTTGAGGTGAACAGTATATTCACATATCAAAATGACTTCTTCTGTTCTCTCTTCACATAGTATTCTATGCCATGCTTCTTCCCCTCAGGTTCCTATGTTTCCTCACACATGAGTATACTTTCTGAATAGATAATGCTACTACTTTATCTCTCCTTCCTTTTACCTATCCTGTTTTCTTTTGAGTAAAGTATACCTGTCCAGAGCCATATTACAGGCATTGTTTTCATCCCACAAAGTCTCAGTGATAACCAGTGAAGTCAGATTTGCCTCCTTGTTTTAGAGTCTGGTTCTTTTTGCATGTTGTTTAAACTGTACACATTTTTATAGAAATATTTGAGGTCATGGTCTTATTTCTCTAGTATATTATAATCTCAGTCATCCCCTCCATCATGTTCAGCCTCTCCTTTTGTTCTGGTCTCTTTCTTACTACCTTCAAACATGTACACATCTTCCCTTAAACGTCTTTTACTAGACCCTCAAGCTATCTTCTCTATTTCTCAACCAAAGTCCTTGAAGAAGTTATCTACACTTGTTGCCTCCACTTACCTCTCTTTCATTCTTCAATACTTTACATTCTGACTTCCAGCCTCCTTGCTCAATTGAAGCTACTTATTCCAAAGTTACCAATAATCTCTTAATTGTAAAATCTTTTTTTCTTAGACCTCATCCTTTTTGACCAACCGCCTGTATTTGATACTGTTGACTACCCTTTTTCCGGGATACTCTCCCCTCTCTGGGCTTTCATCATACTCCTCTGGCCTGACTTTCCTCTTTTCTGTCTAATCACACTTCCTTAGTCTTTGCTGACTCATCATCCATATCATGCCTCCTAATAATGAGCATTCCCCAAGTTTCTGTCCTATGTCCTCTTCTATATCTACACTCTTATTTAATAACCTCATCAGCTCCTATGTGATTATCACCTCTCTTTAAATGATTCAGATCAGTATATCCATTCCTCTGATATTTAGTTTCGCATCAACTAATGCCTCTTGGATATTTCAAAATAGATGTCCCAGAGACATCTCTCATCCAGTATGTCCAAAACAGAGCTTGTTATCTTTCCCCTCAAAGCCCTCATTTCTTTCAGACTCCCGTATTTCTTTCAAAAGCACCAGCTTCATAACCTTGGCATTATACACCACTTTTCCCTCTTCTCATCCCACGTTTCTGATCACTTGTCAAGCCTTAGTTTGTAGGGCCTTGTCTCTCCCACATCCTCTCTGCTCACACAGGTGCCCCCTTCATTCAGATTCTCAACATCTCTTGCCTAGATCGCTGCAGCAACCTCCTACTTGGTGTCCTGCTACACCCCAGTGCATTCTGCATATTGCTGCCTATATAATTTTTCCTTAAATACAGATATAACCATGCTATTTCTTTATACAGTCAACTCCAGTGACTTCCTATTACCTGTAAGATAAACAATAACTTGCTCTGTTTAGCTTCACAACTTGACCCCAGTCTCAAGTGACATTGTAATATAGCCAAATGTTCTTCTCTTTCTAACACACAGTATTCAATCACTTAGTTCTTTTTTGCATAGGCCAACCTCATATCTCAAATGCCATCTATATATGCCATACAGAATCCTACTTTTCCTTCGAGACATAGTCTACATGAAGCCTTTCTTTATTCCCCCCCAACTGCTAGTACCTTCCCTCTCAAGCTACCTTATATTTATATGTACTCATCTATGTAATTGTCTCCACCTGTGAATGTTTGTCTACTAAATATTATTTCATCTTTGTATTTGTATCCCTGTCACTTAGCTCAGTACCTGGCAGACAGTAAGTGCTTGATTAATGGTTGATGATTAATTGATTCATGATAGGCTCCTTTCTTGGATTTTGCTTCTCATGAACTTCTAGGTATCTCAATCATTTTTCTTCTTTCATTAGAGCCATTTGCTATTACATCTTGCTTGGTAGATATAAATAGGAATTTTTCTCCTTCCCCCAATATCTTTGCCAAGAAAACACCAAACAGGGTCATATAGAGTCAGACATGACTGAAACAACTGAACAGCAATGAGAGGATCATTGGGAGAAGTAGTTTCAGTTGAGTTAGAAGATAAAAAAACAGATTGCGAAGGTTTGTCCTCAGTGAGAGGTCAAGTGTAGTCAGCTTTCTCTGGTTTGACTGTGGGAAGGGAGATTGAGGATGATAGCTTGTGGGTACACTATGTTGAAGTTTGGGGCGATTTGTAAATGTGTGTAAACTCTAGGGAAGGAGCAAGTAGATTGGGAGGCAATATTAATGGAGAGTGGAGAAGATGGAAGGGTCCGGAAAGGAGAAGAGGTGTGAGGGGATGAGACATAAAGCACAAGCAGAGGCCTCTGCAAGGAAAAGTGATGCTTTTTGCTCTAGGATTAGCACAAAGAGGGAAAGAATGGAGCGGTGCCCTGTTGCCGAGGGGATGTGTGGTACAGGATAGGGCTCAGAGCTCTCGGCAGTCTCGGTGTTTTGTTTTTGTTTTCCACAAAGTATGTGGCAGGTAGCATCTGTGAGGAGCTGATAGAGGTGATGAGAGAAGGGAAGATGCAGAACGTGGTGGAGAGGGGAATAGACAATCAGGGAGAATAAGGAGACAGGCAGGCCCCCGTCGGGACCTGTTTGAGACTGTGTCACACGCTGTTACCAGCTTTAATCTAATTATGATCAACATTCAGCGCCTGAAGTAGGACCAAAAGTAGAGAGTGACTTTGCTTTACTCATCATTTTTTAATCTCCTTCACCTTTACAACTACATTCTACTTTTCACTTTCCTTTAACCGTTTTCAGTCCCTGCTCTCTAATTCTTTTCTTTCTTTGAACTGAGAACTTCATCTCGTCATTCTCCATCTTATGCTGTTTTCTGAAATGTCTTCTCTCCCATACTTAGCCTCAGTTTTTCCTCACATATCCAAACCCTTCAAAATTACCTTCCTATTTTTCCTTTCTAATTCAGCTCACGTTCTTATCTCAGTGCCTGCTTCTTTTCGTGAAACGTTTTGAAATCTGGTCCTGTAGTTTGCCCTCCAAGTACTCCTCATTTTCCCCCAAATTTCATTAAACTTTTCCTACCCAAATCCAACCTCTGACTTTACTCATAAATCCATGTGCCTACAAATCTTCGGAGTCAGTCAACCAGTATTTATTAAGCATTTACCTTGGACCAGATATTTAATATTTAAATATAATTACATAATACTATTTAAAGAAATAACAACTGAATTAAACAATTGGAGGGATAGTCATTACTCATGTTTGGGCTGCATCAATATAATAAAATTTAAAATACTACCTAAATCTACAGATTTAGAGCTATGCCATACTTCCAAGGGGATAATTTATTAAGCTTGACAAAATAATAAGGAAATTCATTTGGAAGAACATGAGGTCTGGAACCTCAAGGGAAATAACAAAGAAACAAACAAAAGTGGCACGAAAGGGAACAGTCCTTGCAAACATCAGATTATAAAGCCGTTATCAAAACTTTTTGCTTCTGATGAAAAATAGAACAGAAATAAGCCACACAAGCAAGAATCTGAAATAACTGAACCCCAAAATTCAGTGTTTAATAAACCTAAGACATAAGCTATTTGGGCAAGTTATTGATAAGTTCTTGATGAACTGGAAAATAGTTTAAAAAAAGGTTTAGACCGGTATCACATACTGTATGTAACGATACATTCAAAATGGATACTTAATTTACATATAAAAGTTTTCATCATAAAAACAATTAAAAGATAAATTATTTATATTTTTGTGTTTAGAGAGAGAGTATTATATACAATCATAACTATGGTTAGGGGGGAAATAGTTAACCAAATAAATAATAGAAATCATAAGAAATTAATATTACTCAGTAGCATACCTTCTATCCAAGGAGGGAGGATAGATAGATAAATATATAGACTACATACATATAAATGTTTATGCTGAATATATACAAAGTATATGAGGTGGGGGCCAAGGAGACTAGTAGCTCAGTGAATCAGGAAAAACTTCACATGGAAGGTAGTCCTTGAGCTGAATTTTGAATAATGTGAGACAGTTCAAGAGAGGAAAGTTAAGACTATGCATTCTAGACAGAGGGTACAGACATCCAACCTGGATTAGGGACTAGAACGTCATGTGGAAGGAACAGCAAAAACAGGAGTAATATATAAAGTAATATAATGGGGCTGGAAAGGCATTCTGGGGACAGGTTACAAAGGGTTTTAAGATGCAAGGCAAAAAAATTTATATTTGATTCTGAATGCAATAGGTAGCTATTGGAATTCATTGAATAGGAGAGTAACTTGATCAGAACTTAGAATTGGGAAAAAAATCAATTTAGTAGCTGTGTGGAAGATGGATTACAGTAGAGGGAGACAAGGCAAAGGGACCATTTCAATAGTCTAAGAGAGACGTTATCAGGGCTTGAAGTAGAGTAGCATCTGTGTGAATAGAGAGAAGCGAGCAGAAGCAAAAGAAGTTGTAGGATGAATCTGAAGTTTACCTGATCCAATAAGTTAGTGTTCTCTTCTTTAAAATGCAATAAGCATGTCAGCCATAAAAATCCTGTTAAAATAACTTTGCTATTTAGTTTTTTAAAAATAATACTAGAACAAAAGTCTATAAAATAAGAACACTTCTGAAATGGACATGGAATTATCTTTACACAGGCAGTTTAATGGAAAACATTTCTCAGTCCCATCCTGACCCTAGGGCCCATTTAAAATTCAAACTACCAGGCCTGCAGAGTACCAGGTGGGGTTATGCCAGAGATCTGTGCAGAGGACTTCCCTGGTTCCAGTAGCTACTGCAGCACTCAGAAGCCAACCTTTGCTCCCCCTACACAGGCTGAAATAATAAGATTTGACAAGTTTATTGGTTATGTGGGGACAGTAAAGAGTAAAGGATAACATCTGAGTCGTAAACCTGGGAGACTAGAAGCATGGTGTTGTCCTTAAAAGAAGTGAAGAAGTTCAAAAGAAGGGAAAGTTTGGAATGAATGATAATGAGTTCAGTTTTGGAGATGGTGAATTTGAGAGGCCTGTGCAGGAGGGTATTAATGTCAGCCCACGCTGCTTTAAGGACAGATTATGAAAATTTACATCTCATACACATACAAATCAGGGTTTGATTAGTTGTTTTGTCGATTGTCTAAAGAAAGTGGTGAAGAAAATGTTAATACAAATTAAACTTAATATTCACAGAGCTGGTATCCACCCTGCTATGGGGACATCCACTTTGAAGTGTCCAATAGACATGAAAATGCACAATTAGAGCTAGATACAGAGATCTGGTAGTCATCAACATAGAGATGATCATCAAAGAGATGGAAGCCAAGGAGGGGCATAGTATATAGAAAGGATAGATGGATAGTATATGTATATACATAGCTAACAAACATATAGATATACAGAGTATGAACTATATAGATATATAGTATATATATTCTGTATACATAGAATATAGAAAGTATGGAGAGGAGAGAGAAGAGAGTCCTGGAAAGATTCCCACAGTTGAGAGGTGTTGTATTAATGTTGAATCAGCAAAGGACATTGAGGAGGAATGGTCACAGAGGTAGGAAACTAAGAATGGTGCCATGAAAAGCCAGAGGAGAGGAGGGTCAACAGGGTTAAGTGCTTCAAAGAAGTCAAGCAAGTTGAAAATTGAGCACCAAGAGATCGCTGGTTACTTTGAAGATAGCTATTAAAGTGGAATGATGAGATCATAGTCCAGATTGCAGTGGGTTATGAAATGAGTAAAAGCAGAGGCAAAAACTGATCATTGTTGACCTGTATATAGCACTTACTGTATGTTATTATTTAGCATATTATAATTATTATTTCATTTGATTCTCATAACAATCCTGGGAGGTAATGTTTTATTCTCTGCATTTTATAGATAACGAAACTTGAGATAAGCACAAGTTAAGTGATTTGCCCAAGGTCACACATCTAGTTAGTCTCTGAGACCAGATTTAAACTCGAGTCTTCCAGACTTTATACCTGGCACTCCACTACTAGTTTGGATATGAAAGGAAGGCAGGTTATGTGGCAGTAGCTCAAGGGAATAATAGGATCCAGTAGTGAAAGTTTTTTTTTTAATGGTAAGCCTATATTCCACCATGATAAAAAGAGAAATATGCCAGATTTACCAAAATATTCATAGTTGCATTTTTTAATGGTAAAAAAGAATCGAAAACAATGTAAAGGTACTTCATTTGGGGGGCAAGGTTAAACAAATTGCTGTGCTTCACCACAACAGAACGTGACTACATGATAAGCAATGGCAAATACGAAGAATTCAGAGAAGCATGGTCAGACATACTGATGTAAAGGAGTTAGGAGAACCAGGAAATGATCTACAACAGCCATAACAATGTAAAGGAAAAGCTCCATAAAATGAAACTGAGCCATGTATAGTTATAATGACCAAGGCTAGATCTAGAGAAGAGCTAAGAAAAGAGGCCCTTCTCCCTTTAGTACAGACACAGGGGTCTGAGTCTGTAGAATCTGTGCAATAGTGTATACTATTAAACATGGTCAATGGTGCTTTGTTGAACTAATTTTTTCCCTCTTTTTTTCTTTCTGGGTGGGAGAGGGTCAAGGGCTGTGTTAAGAGGTGAATATGATTTAAAAAACAGAGGCATTAATTAAAAAAAGAAGGAAAAGATAAAAATGGAATTTACAGTGATTCCCTTATGCCTGTTCAACTTTACTCAGCCTGGTATTAAAAATACTGCTGTTATCCTTCAAAACTCATTTAGAGATCCACCTCCAAAAAGCATTCTGTCTTTAATGCCATCTTTCCTTTATCATTGCTTTACTTATGCAGTGGCTTTGAGAATTTTACTTCTATTTTTTCTTTACATAAGTACAATGATTTCTATCTCAACTAAGTTACAAGTAACTTGATATAGTTGATAAAGTAACTTGATAGCAAGAATTGTGCTTTGTTTTGTTTTTAATGTTTTCTATACACAGTAACATGTACAGTTGCTCAATAAATGTTTGTTGACATGGTGCCAGTGTTTAACAGCTTTTACAAACATCAGATTTTCCCTGAGTTAAATATAAGTGTTTCCTAACAGTAAACTTGAAAATCAGTCATCTTATTTTGGACTCCATATAAAAACCTTTGCAGCAATTATGGTATTGAATCAATTTTTGGTTCTCTTTGCTCTAGACAGAATTATAATTTACCTTTCATTATTAAATGACACTGTAGTTGAGGCAATGTAGATTATGTAATAAAGGAGAAGAGTATAAAAGGACAAATAGGAGGGTAGAAATTAAAGCATCACAATTCAACTTTCCAAAATCTTTCTGGGCAGAGGGGTTGTCTTAAATTCTGTGGTTACATTTAGAATAAACTTGGAAATAGTAGTGTAAGGTGGAAAGGGAGGTATGATTTCCCACCTCCTCCACTTGATATAAACACAGAATGGGATCATACATGATGAGATTTTAACCTGTAAACATTATACATCTATGCCCTGTGACCCTTTATATGGTTTGAAAATTTTTGAATGTGTCTAGAAGGGAACTGACACATTGGTTGAACAAAAAGCTAGCCCTAGTCCCCTGGGGACTTTAAATAGTTGGATAAATTTTAGCAGTTCAAGTTTGAATTTGAGATTTGGAAAAATCCAGGCTTAGGAGCATTTTGTAGAGGAGTCTCCTCTTCCCTACCATCAGCAAAGTCATCAGAAGTTTAAATTCTCTGGGACTTATATATTTATAATATATTAGTATATATTAAGATGCTAAGAAAAATAAAAAGGGAGATCGTTTATGAAACTGAACTTCTGACATAAAATTTGTGGCTTTTCACTATATATAACTTCTTTTTAATGTAACTCAAATTGGGCATGGTCATTCTAACGCAGCCCTGCTTATCTGTGTCCTCTTCTGAATTTCCTTCTCCTTGCTTTTCTTTATTCTTTTTAGTTATATTTAATTGTTGCCCAGGTCAGTATCCTTCATCTGCTGCAGTGGATCACTCAGAGCCCAGGGGCTCAAACTACCTTTTACTAAGAATATGTCCCAGTACCCTCAGGTAGATCAGTTCCTTAAAGCGATTCAGGAAGATATAAAAGCCTCTGTGAGGAAGTTCAAAAACAGCTGGCCAGGAGGTTCCTTAGAGTTTCTGAAACTGCCAAATTTATGAAAATGACACTTTCGCTCCTTTTACCCAAAGGGTCCACAGTTGGATCCCAGATCAGTCCACATGGCAGCAAATTTTACCCCAGCTGCCCTACTTCTGCACCACAATTAGCTCACATCTCCTAAGCTCCACCAGTATAGTGTCTCACAGCAATTGTGGATGCTCTTTTTTCTTCCCTTTGTTTTAGATTCATTATTTCTTCCTACCCATTTCATACCAACTCTCCTCTCGCCCTCAAAAAGAAAAAATACAAGCCCTCCTTTGAACAAATAAGTTATTGCCAAGCAAAACAAACCCACCCAATATTTATGTCTGAACATGTATATGTGATTCTCCACCTCTGTTCCCTCAACCCATTGTCTCTGAGTGGTGGAGCAGCTATAGCACTGGACCTGAAGTCAGCAAGAACTGAATTCAAGCCTAGATTTACACACTTTCTCCCTGCGTGGCCTTGGACAAGTCAGCTACCCTCTATCTGCCTCAATATGCTCATCCCCAAAAGGATAGTAACACTTACCTCCCAGGCTTGCTGTAAGGATGCAGCGAGGCAATGGTAAGGTACTTTGCAAACCTTAATGTGCTTTTATAAATGTGTTTTGTTATTAATGTTGCCACCATTACCATCGTTATTAATACTTCTCTACCAGGAGATGAGAAGCATAGTCCCTCATCAAACTTCTGGAGTTACAGTTACTCACTTTCTCCATCATAGTTATTAGTCTTTCTCAGTTTGTCTGCATCATGTGATAGTTATTGTCATAGTTCTGTTGGTTTCATTCTGTACACATTGGCATGTGCACTTCTCCCCACGTGTCTCTGAATCCAGCCATCCATTTCATCATTTTATGGCACAATAATCTTGTTACATTTATATATCATAATGAGATATTGATAGATATATCTCTAATTGATAGATATCCACTTTGTTTCCATTTCTTTGCTACAACCAAAAATGTTGCTATAAATGTTTTTGTACACAACTATTCTCCTCCCTTTTCTTTGATCTCTTTGGGATATAAACCTGGCAGTGCATAATTGTACGATGTACAATTTAGTGACTTTCTGAATCTACTTCTAAACTAATTTCCAGAATGCTTTGATCATTTTACTGCTCCAGTGCATTAAATTTCTGTCATTTCATAGTCCCTCAAATAATTATCACCTTTTTCCCCTTTTTTTAAAAAACCTTTGCTAATCTGATGGGTGTGAGTAAAAACTCAGAATTGTTTGAAGGAGCATTTTGGTGATTGATGATTTGCTTCACTTTTTGGCTGCGTAGAACTGTTGAATTGCCTACAGGGCGGGAGCTTAGGGAGAGATTAGGACTAGATATATGGATCTGGGAGTCATCTGCCTAAAGATATTTGAACACATGGGAATTGATGAGATGCATAAGAGAATATGTAGACAACAGAGCCATGGGAAACACCCACAACTGGGGTGGATCATGGAGAATGGTCTGCTCAAGAAGACTGAGGAGTAAGACATGGAGAAGAACCAAGAGAAAATAATGTTATAAAAACTCAGGAAGAAGTATCTAGGAGGAAAGGGTGGACAGCTAGGTGGTAGAATGGGTAAGGTCCTGATCCTGGGCTCGGGAAGATTTCTGTTCAAATCTTTCCTTAAACATTTATTAGCTATGTGACCCTGGGTACTTAACTTAAGTTCTTCCTGTCTCAGTTTCTGCAATTGTAAACTAGAGAAAACACCATCTATCTCACACGGTAGTTGAAAGGATCAAACAAGACAGCATGTAAAGCATTTTACAAACCTTAAAGCACCATATAAATGTTAGCTATTATTTTTAAATGGTAGTTATGAATAGTCTGCAAAGAAGTAGAGGATGAGAAATAGAAGGGAGAATGAGAATGTGGGATATAAACTAGGCCAGATGAAAAAAATGGATAATTAGCTCTTTTTTTAAACTTATTTTTTATTATGAATTTCATAGTTGAAACAATGAATATTTTAGTGCTGATGAGGAGTTATTGATAAAGATCTTATACCTATCAAGATAAATAATGCCATGATGGGGAATTTTTACTACTTGCATTTCCAAAGGACACCTTTCTATTAAAAGCAGAGCAGCTGATAAATTCTTGACTTGTTAAACAAGTTTCATCAGCCAGAAGATAAAGAAAGAAACAAGGCAAACTACTATTCTTATCCTGATTCTGGCCAATAGAGATACTTGAAGTGATAACGACATGGGACCTTAAGAAGCTGTGACCATGTGTGGTATGAGCAATATTGTCTGCCAGAGTCTCACCCACTGTGGGGGTCTGGGCTAGTTTTCCTAAGATCTTGCCCCATTGGCAAAAAAACTGTGTTTGCCTTTTTTGGTATCCTCAGCACTTAGCAGAGTGCCTGGCACATGGTAGGTGCTTAATAACTACTTACTGACTGCTTCTGCAATCCACACAAACTGCTCACCTCTCTGTTCCTCACACATGACACTCTGTCTTCCATGTCCAGGCCTCTTCCTTCCTTTGCTGCCCAGGCCTAGAAAGTGTGCCCTCATCACTTCCATCTCTTAAAGTCCTTTTCTTCTTCCCATATATCATTCAACCACCGCCTTCCATTTGAAGCCTTTTCTGACCCTCCCAACTACTAATTCCTGCTTTTTCAAACTACCTGGCATTTGACTATCTTGTATTTGTTCTCTATATGCCTACCTATATGTTTGTCTTCCCAATTAGAAAGTAAGCTCCTTATGAGAATGGATTACTTCACTCTTTATATTGTATCTTTATGTTGTATCTTTCACACATGATTGATTGATAATATTGCTGTTGCCAAACCATGCTATCTGAGAGTTTGTTATGGATAGGAGAGAATACTGAGCAGGCTTGTGTGGCCCCAAGACTTGGGTAGAACACACTGGAAAGAGCTCAGACAGATAAACTAACGAGATATGAGACTTGAAGAAACAAAATTCCGCCAGTGAAATTACAGACTTCTCATGAGAGAAAAAACTGTTGAGGCTTATGTGGAACTTCTAATGCACACATGTGACATGTCATTTTACTAAAAACTGTTACCATTGTTGGAATTGTGGAATGATGGTGGTGTGTTAGGACCTGGAGGGCAATGGAATGCCCTCAAATACCCCAGTAATACTACATTAATGTAACAGGAAGAACTATAATAAAAAAGAAACAACTATAAAACCTATTCCATCTATTTTTGGACTTCACAAAAAGGTGGCCAGAATTCTGATGAAAACAGCAGAGGAGAGACAGAGCAGGGTCAAAGCGGAGTCCAAGTAGGGTTGCAGTAGGAGTCAGAGCCAGAGAAGCACACACATAACCCAGAGGCAGCCATGTCCACGATGGAACAGGAGCAGGAAATCAGACCATACAAGGTCCTAGACAGTGCAGCTTGGCATGTGGGCAACCCCACCCAGGACACAGCAACCGAGAGAGCACCTGAGAACTGAAGCACCTCCCCTCTCCCAACAGGTCTCTCCATATCAGGGCATTGCCCTTCAGGCTCAGAGCTAAGAACAGAGTTGATTCTGGGCTCAGAACTGTGTAAAGAAGAGAAAAACCAGGACTAAAACCCAAGAGGAAATGCCAGGATATTGAGCCAAAGTACAGGAGTGCCTGCGGAAGGCAGGACTTGATTTTAGCTACCACATCCAGGATCAAACTGACCCAAACACAAAGAACCCATCCATAAACCGAGACTGAGGATAACAAACAAATGTTGAGGACAACGAAGAAAAATTATAAACAGAAATCCAAAAGGTAAATCCAGAAAAGAGTAACGGTACAGCAATTCAGAGAAAAGAGTGCTGAGAAGAAATGAAAATATCTACAAAAAGTGATGTTATAATCAAAGATAGGTCAGAGGAAAGAATGGCAAGGAGAATTTAGAGCTTAGAACAGATCATTGTAATGCTTACCCAAGAAATGAAATCAGATTCTATGAAATAACAAGAAATGGATAAGAAACCAAAATCACAGAATTAAAAAATAGACATAATGTGAGTTATCCACTATAAACAATTGACCTATAAAACAGATCAAGGAGAGATTATCTAAGAATTAGCACACCACCTGAAAATCATGACCAAAAAGAGGGGGACTAGATACTATAATTCAAAGAATCATGAATGAAAACTGTCCAAATATATTAAGACCAGAAAACTATGTCAAAATAAAATCCACCACTTACCTCCTGAAAGAAACCCTGAAATGAAAACTCCCATTAACATCATTACCAAGAAAAATAAGATTAAATAACCAAAAGAAAAGTGCAAATAAGGAGTCAAGTTCAGGATCACACAAGAATTTGGAGCAATAAAAGAGTGAAGAGCATAGAGTGCAATGTCCCAAAAGGCAAAGGATAATAGAACTTTAATGAAAAAAATTACTTCTAAACATTCTAAAGGCCAGAACCAAGTAGAAACTGTAAAATGCATATACTCCAGGAATCAGGAGAAACCTAGGAAGGTAAATACACGTAACCACTTATAAAGGACTATATGATGATGAATTGTTTATATTCTAATGGAGTGATAAAAAACTAATTTCCTCTCAGAATTCTAATATTTGCAAGGGTCAAAGAGAAAGTTAAATAAGACAGAGGACCTCGAAATGGTTTTGTTCCATTTTGATGCCCTTAGGAGAAGGAAATGAGAGCTGAAAAGGGAATACACTTGGGAGGAAAGGAGAAAAAGGAAAGAGAGAATTTACTACCTCCCATCATAGGAATGCATGAGATAAAAAGTGGAAGCGTCTCCTGAACCTCACTGAACCAAGAACAGGAAGATAAAACAGAGCTTAGTGTAGAAGGCACATTGAATTCAATGGGGCATGGGAAAGTGAGAGGGAGGGTAGGTTATGTACAGAGTACTTCTAAGCAAAATGAATTCCAGAATCAGAGGGTGGAGTACGAAAAAAAGAAAATAAAGACCTTTGATTAAGGGCATTCATAATTTTATGAATTAATTCAATTTAATTCATTCAAATTAATGTTATGCCAACGTTTTCATTTGCCACCTGCTTTGTAAAGATGGCAGCAGGGGGCAGAGAGAGGAAAAAGTATCAAAGGACAGGATGGAGGAAAATATACAATTTAACAACCAGCTGTGAAAATGAATGCGAAGACATCATCTAAAAAATGGAAGAGGATAGTGGAATGGATTAGAAAACAATCTTGTTTGCAAGGAACACAGATGAAGCATAATTCTAACAGGAAGGGTCTTGAACAAACCTGCTAAGCTTCAGGTGAACTCAAAAAACCAAGGATAATAACCATTATTTCAGACTAACAATAAAAATAGACAACAAAGAGATAGACAAAGGAACTACTCTAGATGAGTCACTATCGCTATTTAATGTACATGGAATAAGTATTGCATCCAAAAACTTAAAGGAAAAAACATAATAGGATTTTAGGGGAAAATAATAAAACTTTAATATTGGGTAATATCAATATACTCCCTTTCAGACACAGGAAAAACTAACAAACAACAAAAAAAAAGAGATAAAGACTTGAAGAGAAATTTAGAAAAGTTAGAGGTTTCTCTCTGATAATTACTAAATGGTAATACAAGTTTACATTTTTTTCAGTTGCAAATGGTACTTTTACAAAAATTGACTCTGAATTGGGTGTAAAAGCCCAATCTAAAAAACATGAAGAAAAACAGAAACATTAAATATATCCTTTACTGACCATAATGAAACAAAAATTATATTCATTAAAAGACTTTTAAATGAAACTTATTTGGAGGCAGTTAAGGTTAGGTGACTTGCCTAGGATCACACACTAATAAGTGTCTGAACCTGCATTTGAACTCAGGTCCCCCAGACTCTAGGGCTATGCTCTATTCACGGTGCTACCTGGCTACCTTTCCTTCAGAGACTTTTAAAGAAAAGTTAAAGATTTCCTAATTGGATTCTGAAGAATTAATGCATCAAAGAACAGATCATAAAAGCAGAAAATTTCATTAAAGAAAATGGCAATAATGAGACAACATACCAAAATTTATGGGATGCAGCTAAAGCAGTCCTTAAGAGGAAATTTATATATCTAAACCAGGAGTATGAAAGATTTCTTATCACAATTTTTTAAAATTTATTTTTTATTTATGGAATAAAATAAGCATTTCCATAACATAATAATTTTTTAAATTGGATAAATAAAATTGGATTGCAAAGGAAATCAATTATATCGAGTTTTAAAAAGATACTATGAAATCTATCCATGAACTCAGATTAAACATCACATGTCTATATTCTTTCATCAGCAGAAGAAAAAAAATCAATGCAATTTAAAAAAAAAAACTAAAAAGGCAACACAAAATCTAAATAGTAAAGTAGAAATTTTGAGACTCAGATGATAGAATGATAAACTTGAAGAAAATAAAACTAGTAACAATTTTTCAAGTAATAAAACAAAAACAGCTGGTGGAGTGAAGAGAAAGGAAAAATAAATGTGTCAAAAATGAAAAAAGGAGAATTTTTGAGTGAGTATAAAATAAATGAAACTACCATACACTACTTTGCCCAACTGTATATAGCAAAACCAATAATTTAAATGAAATGAACCAATGGTTACAAAAAGTTTAAATGTACACATTAAAATAGGTTATTTTAAGTTGCATATTAGAAAAAGAAATTAAGCCACAAATAAACTGTCAAGGAAAACACTCCCAGAAATGGATGGATTTACAATGCTTTCTATCAAACATTTCATTGTTTGCATTACTATGTAAACTTTTTTGTTAAAATAGGAAAAGAAGGGATTCCTTCAAGCTATGCCTATGATGTAGATATGTTCTTGATACCTAAACCAACTAGGGAAAAATCAAATAATTTTTAAAAGATTGATATCTCTGAGTATCAACACAAAAAATTAAATAAAAAACTAAAAGACTGATTATATACTATGAGCATTTTGAATTTATACCAGGAATTCAAGTGGATCAAATATAAAGTAATACTATAAACACAATGGACCATATCAGTATCAAAAATAATAAAAACCACACGATCATATCAATAGATGCATGTAAAACTTCTGAAAAATCCAACATTGGTCTTTAAAAGCATTAGGAAACATAAATGGACTTTTCTTTAATATAGTGAGTAGTAGTTATATAAAACCAAAAAACATTGTCTGTTAGGGAGAAAAGGCAAAGGACTTTCAAATAAGATCAGGAGTTTGGCAAGAATGTCCACTTTACCATTACTATTTAGAAATTATTGTTGAAGCAAAAAGACAAGAAAAGGAAATTGAGGGAATAAACATAAACAAAAAGGAAACCAAACTATCACTTTTTTGGGAAAAGAACCTAACTAACCCAAGAACCCACTAAAGAACCCAACGCAATTAACTGAAAAAATAAACAAAATTGCAGGATATAAAACAAATCCCAACAAATCAATATTGCCATCAAAATCCCACAGGAAGAGAGAAATGGAAGTTCCATTTAAAAGAAAAACCTACAGAATGTATAAAATATTTCAGCATCTAAATAAGCAGGAACTATATGAATACAACGACAAACCACTTTTCAGAAATAAAGACTTAAATAATTGGAGAGCTATTAATTGCTCATGGTTAGGCCATGTCAATGTAGTAAACAGTACTACCAATTCTAATTAATCTATTTAGGATCATAAACTACCAAAGAATGTAGGACTAGAAAAAATGATAAATAAGTTCATCTGGAGGAATAGCAGGTCAAGTATCTCAAGGAAATAATGAAAAAATATTGAATAAAAGGTGTCCAACTAAAATTCTCAAAATGATCTTGTACAAATTAAATAGAAAATAGATCACTCTGTGCAATAGATTAGGTAAAATATATATATATATATATATATATATAGAGAGAGAGAGAGAGAGAGAGAGAGAGAGCGAGAGAGAGCGAGAGAAACGAACACAGTAGCCAAGTCCAATTCCAATAAACCCAAAGGTCCTAGCTATGGCAAAAACTGCTGGGAAAACTGGAAAGCAGTCTTGCAAAAACTAGATTAGTATCTCACATCTTATACCAAAATAAGCTCCAAATGGATATGACATATAAAAAGTCATATCATAAATTAGGGGAGCCATCCACAAAAGCCAAAATTGATAATTTTGTTACTCAGAATTAAAAAGGTTTTGCATAAACAAAACCAATACCGTTAAAAGAGAAACAGGAGGGAAAGAATCTTTGCAGCAAGTTTCTCTGATAAATATTTCATATGAAGATACATAAAGATCCCTTAGAAGAAGAGCCATTTCCCAATAAATGTTCTTCAAAGGAAGGTCTCTGGGAAATTAGGCAAATTGATGCATTGATTTTGTTTTGCAACAACTTTTTGAATTCCATGTAATAAAAATGTTCCATGTTGTCTGTGAATTGGTCGAGCCATTCTGTAAAGCAATTTGGAATTATGTCCCAAAAGTCACTGAGCCATTCCTATCTTTTTTTCCCAATGACACTGTTACTAGGTCTTTATTCTAAAGTAATAAAAAGAAAGCAAAATGTACCACATAAACATAAATAATCACAGCAGTTCTTATTGTTATAGCAAAAATTTGGAAACTTAAGGGGTGTCCATCAGCTGGCAATGACAATAAATAATTTTGATATTTGAATTTTGTGCAATTATGATGCTATTTAAAAAAATAATGAAGCAATTTCTGGGGAACCTTGGAAGATTTCTAAGCACTGAGGCAGACAGAAATGAGTAGGACTTAAGAGAACAATTTATACAAGAACAATATAGTACATACTCTGAGGTAACCATCCCAAATACCACCCACACTGGTGAGTTGGGTCCATATACCATGGCTTCTGTCTCCCCTTAGGATTGAGATTATCCTTTTGGGAATGAGGGTGCCTCTTCTAATACGCAAGAGTTTCAATGAGTGTGCTCTTTGACATCATTATCAGTTAATATAATCTAGCCAGCCAGACTTAATTAGCTTTTAGAAAGGAGTGTATCCAAGGAGTAGAATAAGAATAGTTGCTATAAAACATTTCCACCCCCCCTCCAAAAAAAAAAATGTGTGACATAACTTCCCAACAGTACATACAGAATCCAGGGGAAAGTGGGATGAAACTTAGAGAGAACATGTGACAAAAGTAATTTCATAGCTCTTCAAAGTCCTTTTTGCTGGAATCCTAAAGATGTTCCCCTTAGACATGGTGTCTTTTTTGTGGAGTAAAAGCCTCCACATAGAACCTTGAATATGTATTCATCCTGTCCTTGAATTTATATTTAGCAAATTCTCTCCACATAAATAAACATTTCTGTATTTTACCAGCATAATCCAGCAGGAGATAGAAAACAGGAGTTCCATTCAAAATAAATATGGAAAGTAAAAGTATTGGGGAATCTACCAAGACACTAATAGGAACTGTATGAATCTGTCCCCAAAGCTCATGAGGTCTTTCTCCATCCAAAGTGGGGTGGGAGTTGGAGGGGAAGAGACCAAGACTGACCACTAATCAATTCCTTTTCAGGGATGGCTCTTCTGCTAAAAGTTCAAATCTCTTAATTCCATCTAATTCCATGATTTTACACAAACTTCAGAGGATGTAACTAATTCCCTCAGAGTTACTCTGCAAGCTAGGGAGATTTCCAGACCTTGTTCATATCTAATGAATAACTGAGATGTGTTCTCACCTGATAATATATCAGGATCTAGCATCTCGACACTTAATTTGGGTAAGGTTAGATCTTCTCACAACATTATCAAGGGGGAGGTAGGCAGGCAAAGGGGAACTTTGAATCAATGTCATGACTAGGCAAGATTCTAGAAGACATGATGAAGCATGCTACCCTACCATCATACTAAGCAATTTCAACATTCTTATTGATACATCTTCAAATAGCCTAACATGCCTCTGATGGGATCACTAATCTACCAGAGTTCCCCACCTCTTGTACATTAGGCTACTTCTTTCCCTAAAAGGAAAGAAAGCTGTTCCCAAGATTAATAAGCCTAGGAGCTAAGGTTTAAACTGTGTCCTAGTGAATTCTGGTCAAACTGAGGTAACTTCCCAGTCACCAAGGGATAAAGGCTAACCCACCTGGAGTTGGTCTTTTTGGATTTGTTGTATGGTTCAAGGTCACAAGTCACTACAACTTGTCCTGTTGACCAGACCCAGTTCCATTGGAATCAAGGGAACACATCTATTCAAGTTAAGCGCTGCAGTATCCTTGTTTAATATCTTTTCTATGCTATGGCTAAATAAATTTCCTTTTATTAATTTATTGAATGACATGTACTACCAGTGTCTCATTTCATTCAAATATCAAACCCAAACTAATAAGCTTGAATCAGGTTTGCACATTACATTCTCAGTTCTTCAGTTCCTCCACTCCACCTCAGCTACATAAAGGTGCTCATACCTTTAATCTTGCCATCACCCACAAGTATCTTATTTTATTCTTCACCAGCTCTGAAATACATTTATCTATTCATTTTTAATGGTTCTGTCTTTCTTTTCTATGCTTTATGGCCCCTATCCCTGTTCTTCATCTGCACTATGACCTGTCTTCCCCCCAGTTCTTTCCCAGATCATCACCCTTATCCCAGCTCGTTCTCCTTCCTTCCCTATCTTGATCTTTTTTTAAGCCAGCTCTATTCAGTATTATTCTCTGTTGACAAGTCCTTTTCTCCCTTGTCCCGTTGATTATCCCTTGCCAAATTCTGACCTTGGATCACTTGTACCATTTGCCTTCTTTACTCCTAGTTGTATACTTTTGAGGGAACTGGAAGAAATTACTATGCTTCTCCCCTTCAGAGGTGATGGACTCGAGATACAGAATAAGGCATATATTTGTAAACATGGCCAATACAGGACTTTCATACTTATTGATGTTGAGGGTTTTGTTTTTCACTGTTCTTTTCCCACCAGGGTGTGAGTGGAAGGATAAAGAGAATTGAGAATAGAATAGTAATAAAAAAGTTAAAGAGAATAATTGTATTAAACACAGAAAATAAAACTGAAGGAAGGTATAATGAGTCACAAATAGGGTAGCATTGAAAGTTACATATTGAATTTATTATATGTTTAACATTATATGTTTATGTAGTATATAATATGTAATTTGTTTCTACAAATATATATTTAGGAATAAAAGCATGGTGTACACAGAGACAGTTTCATATCTAATCTTTTTCTGTTCTTTTGTTATGAAACTATACATTTTTTGTGTTTAAGTTCATAATAAAACAAAACTTTTAAAAATTATTTAGAGCTGTAGTCTTCAGTATTTTTGTTTATATATTACTATCAGTACAAAAAAATTTGAACATATCCCTACTTTACATATTTGTTAATTATTAATTTTATTTCTACTATGTATTTGATATTATGTTTTATTTTATGTATATGCATGTTAGCTATACTCCACTAATAATTATAGAATTATAAAACTTACACAAAAATAGAAAATAAAAAAGAATAGGATAAAGGTGAAATAATATTTAAAGTTAGACTAAATAAGGAGCCACTGAAATTCATCGATTACACAAATGACATGAATAAACTTGCATTTTAGGAAATCATTTTGGTAATGTGGTGTGGTTTGGGTCAGAGAAACAATTCTCTCCAGGGACTGAAATGATATAAGAGAGTGTGTGTACCTAAAGATTGGGGTGAAATGTTTGTACATCTGTTCTTTCTATAACTTCTCTGTAAATATCTCTTTGTAAAAAAGCTAATTGATAAAAATTGGTTAAATGATACTGGGGAGCTAATCATTAGGACAGTGATATAAGAGAGATTCTGACTGTCACTAGTCATAGATATTGGGGAGAACACCTTGGACTGGGTGCTTCAGCCACAGTATTAAAGAAGAACCCACAACCCCTTAAGGGTAACTGGCCATGAACTTATGGTGACCTGATTTGTCAGTTCAAGAAGGTACTGCAATAAGGACCTCCATAGTTCAAAAGACTATATAATCAAAATCAACACATGGAAAGCAGCTAACAGGGCATTCAACATTCCAGACTGCTAGTCCCTCGTATCTCCAACAAGTGGAGGGAAGTGTATTCCCCCTCTTCTCCAGATGGGCTAAGGTTTTCCAATTTACCATTCCATTACTCCCCTTCTTGAATCCTACATTCCAGTATACTAAAGTACTAGCTATTACTAGATCTGTCATCCTGCATTCTCCTACCTCCATGTATTTATTCAGACTTTTGCTCATGTCTAGATTACCTCAATTTCTGTGATTGTCATTATGATCCTTGAGAGAGCACTCTTCCTAAATTTTCTTTGTATAGACTTTTCTTTTGTCCTTGTTATATTTTACCTTGGGTTATGCCTAGCTGTGTATTTAACAGATTTCCCTTTTTGTATTACTGATTCCTCCCAGGCAAGGAACTGGGCAGTTTTCCACCTCTGTATCTTTAGTATTAGCAAAGAACTTTACATATAGTTGACATGCAATAAATGCTTGCTATTAAATTTAATTGATGTATAGTCCACATAAGTGCTGAGGATTCTTATTCCAACTCCAACTCTCACGGATGAGTCTCAGGACCTAGAACAAGGCTAATTTTCCTCCTCAAGGTCCAAGAGTGAATCTCTAATGCCATTAGCTGGAGCCCCCATTGGTGTGCTTAACAGGATTTTTAGTGAAGAATCATTTAGGTAGCCAGTCTTAAAAAGTTTCAAAAGGAATATTTACTAAAGTGATACAGTAAGGACAATTGGTACACAACATTCCTTCCACCCCAAGTCTGTGATGCTTTCTTACAAGTACATTCCCTCCCTAGAAAGAATAGATGGAATCCTGACAAGTAAGAACACCCTTAGGCAAATTAAACTCTTAACATTATAGCAATGAAGGGATAAAACAGTAGATGCTGCTAGGGAGCTAGGCAAGCTAAGCTGTCAACCAGGCAAAATGTAATAAGATGAAACTTGATAGAAACAAATGTAAAGCCTAACACATAGGTTTAAAAAAAATTAACTATATGAATTTAGGGGAGAGGAAAAAGGAAGGAATTGGTGGCATCAGTGGACTATGGGATTAATATGAGTTCATTGTGTAATGACTACTAATAATGGTAAGGTCATCTTATATAAATATAGTTTCCAGCATATGTAGTGTCCAATTGTAGATGCCACATCTTAGAAGAAGTATTTTCTTCCTAGAGTCCAGAGGAAAGTGTCTAATATAGTGAGAGAACCGAATCCATGCCATGTGAAAGCTGTTTGAAGGATGTGAGGATATTTAATCTGCAGAAGAGAACTTTTAGCAAGGGATGTGTAACCTGAATGGGTACCATAGCTATCTTTGGTTCTTTGAAGGATTGTCATGTGAAGGATTTAATTTGTTTTGCTTAATTCCAGAATCAGTGATATAGCTAATGGATGGAAATTACAGGATGTAGATTTTGGCTTGGTACAAAGGAAGACTTCACAGTTAGCAAAATGGATCGCTGTTGGAGTTGGAGAATTCCCTCTTACAAGTGGTCTTTAAATGGAATCGGATAACCACTTATTGAATATACTGTTGAAGGGATTTTTGTATAATAGGAGATTGGCCAGGAAGGGTCCATTCCTTCAAGCATGTGCAGTCTGTCCCACATTGTGCCAACATATGTGAGTGCTTGGGGACCCTGCTTCCAAGTAGAGGTATGGATGGAACTGCATTCTGTGTCAGAATATACATGGGTGTTCTGTGTGTATTTCCTATTCCCTTTCTAGATTATACTTAAAAATCTTTTTAAGCAATTCTGGAATCAGAACTGGTTGTACATACAAAAGGCTCCTAGGGTTTTTTCTCTTTCCCTCTGGCTACTAAGGTTAAAATAACTCTTTTAGATCCAGAGAGCTTGTGGTGTTCTAAAGTTCCCCCAAATCCTATGAGTGTATAGGCTCATAGGCAAGTCTGTGCTTGGAAGGGTACCTTTTCATGTTTGACTGATTTTCTTGTACCTTAATCCAAATTTTTTATGTAATAACCCTTCTACTTGTTGAAATAGAAGATGTAAGGGGCAGGTAACAAGCAATGAAGTATTAAGAATTTAAGTGGTTGCCTTCAGAGCTTGAAAAGAATGTGAAACCCTGAGTTAGTATTCAGATTACAAGGAATTATAAGTGTAATTGGTACATTTGTACCTTACAAAATGATTCACTTTCTGACTTTAAAGGATAAAAAGGAAGGAAGTGTAAAGAAATTTTTATACTTTTCTGAGGTGTGGATAAATTTCTCTATCGGCTTCACAGAATTTTAAGGTGGCTAGCCATAGCTGGCTGAAGAATCAGCCATTTCCATAGTGCCCTGAAAAAGCAACAGTTAAGTCTGTAATCTATGGCAGTCAAGAAGAAAGCTAGCTAGAAGAATAAACCAGTTCTTGAGAGGAAATCATTTTCACCTTCTCCAAAGTGCAGAAGGGAAGGGGAGGATTTTCTTGTTTTCCACTCCCACTGGAAATGACCTTTTGTAGAAGAGCAACTTAGCCACAGCAGAAAGTGGGCCCAGAGAGTCCATCTGCAGAGTTGAGTTAATCCATGGGAACTTGAGCAGGGACATGGAACCTAGTGGAGTGACACATGCAGCAAAATAGTGAAGATATCACAGCAGGGTGTGTGTGTGTGTGTGTGTGTGTAAAACAAGGGCCCAACAATGCTAGGGGTGTGAGTTGTCTTGGCCTTGTGTGTGATGCTTTTCCTGGTGTACCCTGTGAGTGTCATTGTCTCCACCAACGTTTTTGTTATCTGGGTGAGAGTGTAACCTACATTTATGGATTAGGGATAGTTTCTTATTATCACTGTTTGTGATATGCCAATAGAGAGAATGACTTTACTTTGAGCTGTTTGTATAAAATGATTTACTGTTAATGGTAAATATACCAGTACATGAGCAACAGTTTTAGAAATACAGACCCAACAGAATGCCCTGAACCTGGAATAATCAGTCTAATTTGTCTGATTTGGGGGGGTAGCCGTAGAGGTGGATATTATATATAATAAGAAAACTGAAAAGTATAGTAATTATAACGCACAAATCAAAGGAGTGAGGTTAGAATATATGATGTCTTCTTTTCAGCGATTCCGGGAAGCTTTGAAAGAATGTTATACCACATAAAAATTCAAAATTACTAAATGAACTCCCCCTCACATTTTGCTGATGGGAAAGGATGAAATCAAGGGCAGTTGTCAAAGAAACAGTGAGAACAGTAACCACTCAGAGAAAATGGGGAAGATGGTTGACGTTTCTTATTTCCCATCACTGAATTTGGAAACTAATTTTATGAGGACTTTAAGTTAATATCTACAAAATTCTGGTCCCCAGAACTATATGATGCCCATTGTAGGTGTTAGAAATGTGGATTTTGATTTATCTCTATGAAATAGAAATGATTGCATTAGAGAGACCCTAATTTGGATGACTAGAGTGGCTAAGTTTAGGCTTCCAGAACACTCAAAACTCAGAAGAACTCACCAGAATGGAGGCTAAGCTAGGAAGATCTGACTGGAAGAGGAAAGGTTTTACTTGCACTTCAACCAATTGCGTAAGAGTTGGAGATTCTTCAGAGCTTAATCATGGGGACAGACCTAGCAAGGCTCTGTAGATCCTTGGTTTAGAGTTTCTACCTTTTCTAAAAGAGGAAAACACTAATTCTACAGTATAGAAGATGGCACAAAGAAAGCAGTCAGCAAGGAGGCGCCTCTGCCCAACAGGAGAACAGAAGAGAAGAAGCCTTACCCATCACTGAATTATTACACAGTTTCTTCCTAATGAGAAAAAAAAAGGAAATCAAGGCCAGTCTAGGAATGTAAGTTGCTTCAAGCACATGTTCCCTACACATGTATCTTCTTGTTCTGTAAGACTGGCTCAGTGTCCCCCTTCAGACACCATGTACATCAATGAAATAGTGTGTCCCTGGCTTACAGGCTAACAGGAATGTTATTTCTATCATTTGTGTTAATAACAGTAATTGTCCTCTGCTTAGTAAATGTTTCTGATCAAGAGTTATTGGAATTCATCTTGGCTTTGTTAAATTAATTGAAGCTCACCAGATTGAGCTAAGGAGACATATAGTACCATAGTAGGAGTATTTCTTTTTACCAAAGTTAACCCTTGAATCCTCTAAGTTCAAACGGAGCTGTGGTAGGAAGGGTGAGTTATGATAGTAGCAGGAACCTACTGAGACTAATTTGAACTAGCTCAGCAGAGCCAATTATTCAGTTTTCATTGTGAACATTTATAACTTAGAAATCAGCAAACACTACAATTTAAGGCTTGACTTACTGTTTTGTTGTCTACCAAGGGTGGGGAGCCTGCTGCCTCAAGGCCATATGTGGCCCTCTAAGTCCTCAAGTCTGGCCCTTTGACTGAATCCAAACTTCACAGAACAAATCTCCTTAATAAAAGGATTTGGTTTGTAAAACTTGGACTCAGTCAAAAGGCTATACCCAAGGACCTAGAAGGCCACATGTGACCTTGAGGCCGTAGACTCCCCACCCCTGACTCTAGACCTGAGAAAGTGATGGAGAAAATGTTAATAATTTAAATTAAACAAAAACATGTCATGAGTATATTTTTTCAGACAGCCAGTTGTTAAATATTTACCAGCATATTCTGGCACCCCCTTTGAAATTTTCATTGGCATGAAAGTATGAGTGCAGGTCAGGCGAGCTAGTCAAACCAGAGAAAACTTAGAGAAAAGGTGGGGAAGGGCAGACAGTGCAAGCTCTGAGGTCTCCTCTCAGATATTACCAGATGTCTGTCCAGATATCAGCTTTTCTCTGAGCTCAGCTCTGTTATGGACTCTGCTCTGCCATCCTGTGTGCCTTAATTTTAGCTAGCCTTGTGGTCCAAACGAGGGTCTCTTTTGGATAACTCACATTTATGTCAGGGTGATAAAACAAAATCTGCATTTCTACCATGCCACACAGCGAGCCAATATATATTTGTCCCAGAGACCAGGGTTTCTCAGCTTTTAAATTCCAAGCCCCCATGCAATTTTGAGGCTGGAAAACAAGACACGTCAACCACTTATTCTCTGTCATTTCTCTGTGGAGATAATTTTTCTGTTTCTCCCACCACTCTTTGTTTCTGCACTTTCCATTAACAAACTTTCCAAATCTGTAGTGGACAGATCAAGTCCAGGAGAGACAGCATATTTTCTTCAAGTTATTCTGTTGGGCCAGTATTTTTGGCATACAGTATAAAGCAAAATGGCGCCCTTTTTAAAAAGAGAAATTATAATGAGTGTTTTTGGTATTATTTTAAGGCACTTAAATATTTTTAATTTTAAAAGTAAAAAACAACCCTGTTTAATAACACTTTTAATGTGCAAATTATCAAACTATTTTTATTTCCATAAAAAAATTCCTGTAACATACATTGATCTAATTCTTTAGCTGGAAAGAACTTGTACTTAAATACAAAACTAATAATGGGCCTTTAAAATATCATGTTGATAATTTTTGCACACAACCCTATGGGCCAGCATGGTGGTTCTTCTATCTGATAGACTTTCCCCACACCTCTGTATTATACAAAGTTCTCTATTTTCTATTTTTCTTTCTTGGCACTCTTCTAAGTGTCAAGTTGCCGAAATGAACAGTTTTTAAAATGTTCTTTCTGTTTGATCTGGGCTCCTGCTTCCTGGTTCCTGAATGAATTTGCTATGCATTTTTGTGAGAAAACAAGGAACAATGAAAAAAAGTTACTCTAAATATCCCAAAGTTTCCCCTGGGAGTTAACATCAGCTTCGTTCTCTTCTCCAAGTTGTCACCAGTCATTAACTTCAACCACAAAAGGGTCTTTTACATTTATTTTGCCACTATTCGTAATCACACAGTCTGTAAGTGGACGGTCTTGCTCATCTGTTGGTTGGAGTTCTATGGAGTGCACCACAGCCTAGGAAAAAGGGCAGGGAGGGAAGAGACACAGCTTGATTTACTTTCAAACCAAACAACATGGAAAATCATCAAAGCTATTCAGAGGGAGCACATGGAAATAGACAGGTGTCCCACACCTGACAAAAAGTTGCCTTTTGCTTTCCAGTGAAAAAAGCACTTGGTTTTCATGAGTGAATTCTACTTGCATGCAAGAGGGGTCTTCAACTCATGATAGTAGCTTACTAAGCACACTACAAGTTAAGCACAAACACAAAGTAATGGGACAGGGAACAAATTTCAAAGCAAAACCTTCAAAATAATTGTATTTCCTAAGACACACCAATGGGATATCTGAAGGGTAATTTGAAAAAATTAATCTGCCCATTTAGAACTGAATCTGTACTTGGCAAATAATGTCAGCTACAGCTAGTGTAAATCTCTGCTAAATAGTTATATCAAATGTATAGATTAATCATCCTTAATGTGCACTACTCCCAAGAATCTGAGTAGAATTCCCATTTAAACAGATAACTTTTGGAGACTAGTCTGTATATATGACACCAAGACCACTAACATGTCTTTGAAATGAAAATGCAGATTCTTTCATCACAATGTATCTTCCATTTTTCCTTTATATTTCTTATAAAGTGCTCAACTGTCTTTAACCTCAATGATCACAACTTCTCTATCCCTTTCCACAATTAAAGTATTAGCTGCAATTTAATCACTTTTTCAAGAAAACGTCAAACAAGGTAGATAAATTTACTGCTAATTATGTTTAAATTAGATAACATGACTCATTAATATAATACTAAAAGAATCCCTCTCCAATTACCATTCCATCAATGACTTTTCCAAATACTACATGTTTTCCATCCAACCAGGTAGGCTTGGTCACAGTAATAAAGAACTGAGAACCATTGGTATCTGGTCCAGAATTTGCCATGCTGACCCATCCAATGCCATAGTGCTTGAGCTTAAAGTTCTCATCTGGAAAGTTGTCTCCATAGATACTAGTACCTAAAATATACATAAGCAAATAAAGGTAAATATATCTACATATATGATATAGGGAAGGATTTTTTTCTTTGACAATGTACTAGAGGGAAAGTCAAGTGCACTCTATAGGAAGTTGGTTGGTTTTAGAACAAATGATACTTGATTTTTATTTGATAATCAACAGCCATTCTTTATATATGAAAATGCATATACAATTCTTTATGTGTAGATCAGTTTTTAACATCAGTTACTAAAAATTAAACACAACATACATCCCTCCAAATCAAAAAGTAAAGAAAACTATAAATAAATTTTCCCCTCCCCCCTTTTTTAATTAAATAAAAAAATCTTGTGGTGGGTGCCATTTTGTACAACACAGTTAATTTGAACATTATGGCCTCAGTTGTACTTTTTAAAAAAATAGCTAGACAAAATGAAACCATTGTAGATTTTTTAACCTGAAGAACTAAGCAATTTTTCCAAGCAGAGAAAGCATGAAATATTAGGTATCCAAAATTCGTGTATAAAAATATTTAGTTCAAGTCATAGAATTTTTCTAGGAGGAGATATGTATAATTAAATGACCATGCTGAAAGGAAGAAGTTCCTTCAGTTTATAACTTTATTGATTTTGGCAGAGAAAAAAACAAGAATATGATTAAGAAAGGGGGTAGAAGAAGAAAAATAAAAGTGCAGGAATGAATCAGATAAATAATTGCATTTGCTGGGAAAACTATCTCAGTAATGGAATGCCATATTCTTTCTTCAGAAGGTGCTAATTCCAGCTTACTGTTATTACAGCATGCAGTCAGAAGATTTGGGTTCAAACTCCATCTCTGCCTTTTGCTACCTGTGTGACTGTGGGTAAGTCTCTTAAGCATTCTGAACCTTAATTTCTTCATCTGCAAAATGAAAAGTTAGATTAGATGATTTCTAGGTTCCTTCTCTAATCTATGATCCTATAAGTCTCTTTAATGTTCTTGGATGTAGTGTCTAGATCCAAATGTTTTGTTGTTTTTCTGAAAATAGTTGGAAGGTCTTCTACCTTTTAGGAAACTCTTTCTTATGGACTCTGATATGCCCTTTGTACACATTTTTAAAGTTTTGACAAATTCTCCCACTGGATATTGAATATGATGACACTCATTACTTTCAAGCAGAAAAATACTGTCACTTTATTTGTGAACCTGATCCTGTATTTAAGTATTTTCAGCATGTTTCTTAAATAATCTTCTGATAGATTCTCATTATTTAATCTAATTTTGTTTGGGCATCACTTAGATTTTCAAAGTTGGGGTTTCTGGACAAAAAAATACATATTCAATTTGCCAAATAATTATTTAATTCATTTTTTCCTTCTGCTAGAATGTTATTCATCCTCATATGACTTGGTATCTTCTGAAGAAGCTGAAATCATCCTGTGTGGTATGATTTGTCATCTTGAATTGACATCAAATCAGAGTGTGAACTGAAAACTTTTTGCAGACTGTTCAGCAAGGGCCTGCTCTCCCTGTAGGTGATGCACTAGCTATGGAATGCTTCTTAAGGCTCCTCAAAGACTTCACCATGCTGCCAATAATCTAAGAAAACTGAAAAAATTTCTTTACTTTGCATACCAGTGAAATAACAGTGTTCTGTGTCTTCTCTTGCAACTTCTTATCTGCGGGATGCTGTATTGTATTGTATTTCATGGCTAAGCCCTCTGTATGACTCTAAATCTTTCAGGATACCTTCTGCATTTAATACTATATTTAACTGATTTTTAATTTTCTTTTCAGATTCTGTAACCTACGAACTTTCAAAATCAAGGGAAGAAATTGACCCTTGTTCAAGGTCTGTGCATGTAAAAACTTTAATTACATTTCCCCATATTAAATTATCCTCAGTTTGAGAGACTCTTTGGTTCATAAAATGTCCCTAGGGGAGAGGTGGAAGGACAGGTGAAAAGTCAGCCAAAGGAGACCTTGTAGCTGTCACCTGCCCCTGAGTGAAGCCAAGCCAGGAAATGGCAGTAGTAACAACCAGAGAGGACAGTAGATTGTACTGTAAAGTTCATTTTTACGTCAATTGTTTGAAACTTAACATATTCTCTTAAAAGTAAAAAAAAAACATGCTATATATATATTATACAAAGGAACTTAAGTTCTCAGAATGGTCAACAGAAACCTATGTTGTACTACTCTGGGAATGCTACAAGTATGGTCCCTGGAATGGTCTGATTTCCAAGAAGCAGCCTTGCTAAGAGAAGAGAGTGTATTATTTATGCAGGTGATGAATTATTTGGCTATTATCATGAAGCAAAAAAAAATTAAATATTACACTTAGGCCTGTGAGACTTCCTTCAGGTGGCAGAGTAGTGGAAAATTAGAGAGAGGATACTAAGAAGCCAATAATTTTTACATAAGTTATAAACATTAACTTAACTGTTAGATACTTAGATATAAGGTCACTGTTCAATACTGCTGGAAGAACAAAATCATAGAAATGTGAGTGAAGCTGTGTGATGTGGCAGCCAAGAAAGCAAATGACATTTTGGACTGTACTGAGAGGCCTCAGCTCCCAGATCTAAGGCACGGATGGTTCCTCAGCACTCTAATCCACTCAAACTGCCTCTAGAACATCTTATCCAGTTCTATGCACCATAGCCTAAGAATGACTTTCATACGCTAAAGAGCATTCAGAGGAGGGCCGTGAGGATGGTCAGTCAGCTATGAGCCTTTATTAAGCACTAACTATATGCTGGGTTACTGTGCTAAGCACTGATACACTCACAAAAAAGGCCCTGCCCTGAGGGAGCGTACATTCTAACTGTGGAGGTAACATGCAAAAACTACATGCAAACAAGATATACACAAGGTAAAATAAAACTTCTCTCAAAGCAAAGGTACTGGCACTAAAAGGGACTGGGCAAGGAATCTTGCAGAGAGTAGGATTTTAGCGAGACTTAAGTTAGAAAACAGAGATGAGGAAGGAGAGCATCTTAGACATGGAGGGACAGTCACTGAATATGTCCAAAGTCAGGAGTTGGAGTGTCTTTTATGAGGAATCATATTAAACCACTTATCACTGGATTGAAGAAATCATGAAATTAGAAAACTGAGGTATAAACGGACTAGAAAGATAGAAGGGCCCAGGTGATGAAGGGTTTCAAAAGTCAAACAGAAGATGCTATCTTTGGTCCTGGAGATGAGAGGAGCCATTGGAACTTATTGAACAGGGGTATGACCTGTACTTCAGGAGATCAGTTTAATAGGAGGTTATACTAGGGCCAGGGAAATACTAGGGCAAGGAGACCTGCCAGAAGGCTATTGCAATAGTTCAATGGTTAGGAGATAAGGGTCTGCACAGAGCAATGTCAGAAGAGGGAATGGTTGTATGTGTCACCAAAGGAAAAGGAGCAGAACTTGGCAAGAGATGGGATATGTGGGATAAGCAGCAGTGGGCTGAGGATGGTGCTTAGGTTGTGAGTGGTAGGAAGGGGATGGGCTTGAGTCCAGATTATATGAGGATTAAGTGAAGGAACTGAGAATATTTAGGCTCGAGATGAAATCACTCAGTTGTGTTTTAGTGTTGTTGTTATCAAATAAAATGGTCTCCTGGTTGTATTCATTTCATTCGTCATCAATTTATGCAATGATCCTTCATGACTCCAAGGCTCTGATAATGAAACATGCTATCCATTGCAGAAAGGTCATAGATTTAGATTACAGAATGAGATATGACATATGCGTATATGTGTGTGTGTGTATGACATATACATGTGCATTGAATATATGTATGTACATATGTAGGTGGGTAGGTATATAGCCATTTAGGGAATTTATTTTGCTTGATTATGGATTTTTCTTTTTTTTCCAATAGGGTGGAAGTAGGGTAGAAGAAAGATAGATTTCTTTTTTGTTTTTAAATACATCAGTGAGGATGTGAAATGTTGAATGCATTTTTGGGTATGGTCACTTAGTTTTACTTACCAGTTTTACTTTTTTTTATACAAAGATGTCTCAAAAAGTGAAAGTAATCTGTTTGTAATGTAAAAATAAAACATATCAATAAAACTTTTAAAGAGAATAAAATACTCAGTAAGGACATGATATCTGTGTTCATGTATTTTAAGGATTATTCCTGTGGAAGAGGAATCAGATGTGTTCTGTTTATTACAAGGATACAGAACCAGGAACAAAGAGCTCAGTTACAAAGAGGCAGATGTGGCTTGATGTCAGGAAAAAATACTCCTCAACAATTAGACCTGTCCAGAAGTCGAATGGGTGGCTGCCTCAACAAGTTCTAGCTCCTGGGCTCTCTCCAAGCAGAGCTGGATGACTACTTATCAGGTACATTACAGCGGGGATCCCTTTTGTGTGTGTATCAGACTGGACAAACTCTGAGGTCTTCCAGTTCTTATAGTCTGAATTTTGTCAGTCTCACTATAAAGGACGGCAGAAAATAGATGAAGCTGCATTAAAGTGAATAGATGACTCAAGGGTTCTCCTTCAAGAATGAAGGAAAGAGTTACTAGACTTGGTCATCTCATACTGCTATTCTCATGACAAACATAAATAAAAATTATCATGAAGATAATTTCTGATTGTGAACTAAGACCTGTTGTAGAGGTTCCTTTAAGAACTAAAGCACAAGAACTAAAGAATTAAAAGAATTAAAGCCCCCACAGTAAAGGTGACACTAGGTGAAGCAAGGGATAGGGAGGAATCTGGTAGTTGGAAGTAGATACCCCATGCCCACCCCCTCATTGTCATGCAGCAGTCCAGAGACAAGAAAACATTGAAGATAACCTAAGCAGTGATAGTGGAATAAGTAAAAATATAGGGAACAGGAAGATCTAAAAGGGGGATGGGAATTACTTTTAGAATATATCCCAGTGGAATTCTGAATACCTTGGAGGAAGAGGAGCTACTTTACAAAGTTTGAGCTCTGCTAGACTGAAGCCTCTGGCCACAAACTCTGTTGTATCTACGTCGCTCTGAGGCAGGGAAACAAGATGCACCCCAGATATCTCCCCTCTGTCCTGATCTTACCCAGCTAAAAATACTGGGGATGAGGAATGGTCTCCAGGCTGGCCCTTCCTCTGAGGGTATCGTACGTAGGTCACATGTCCCAGTGACTATTCAATTGCCAGATGAGGAAATTAGACATTTTATGAGTTTCCTAGATTCTAGAACCCAAGTGACTATAACACCAGAATGCTCATATGTGAAGAACAAGCTTAAGCCCCGGTCCCATCTTGTGGGGTGCCCAAGTGACTGCCACAATTACATTGGGACCCTTCCAGTCTATCCAATGGGTTGTAGTAGCAACCCCTCCACTAAAGAGTGTCAGACTATTTGGAATATCAAGTCTAGCCCAGGATGCAAGGAGGAGGAGGGGGAGGGGAAATAACAACCCTGTGGGCTCCTTACTGACCAAAATAAAAAGCCAACAGCTGTATGTCCCTCGTGTATCTGTCTCCCTAAGGGAGAAATCCAATTGGAATAACATGGCTAGTCAAACCTTCATCAACAAATTCCCTCAATAGCATGATGGATCCATGGTCAAATTGACCATGGAAATGAACACACTGTGCAGGACCAGGCTCACCAGCTCCTATTTTACTGAAGAAGAAGCCAAGGAAGAAAGGGCTGGTTGTATTTCCTGCCAACTCCATTGCCACACAGAAAGGGAAGCTTTAGGGAAGATCTCCCAGGGGGTTACAGTCACCATCATTGACAAATGGATTATGTAGGCTCTCTTTCATGACACCAGGGTCTGTGGTCACAGATGTAAGAGGGACTCTAAGCAAGGCAAGGAGTGGGGAACAATCTATTAGAAATCAGTTGGTGAGAATATAGTTCCCATTTGAGATACTGGGACATGGGACTGGGGAGAACATTGTGGATCATGTCTACTGGACAGTCCACTTATAAAGACTGGTGGGAAATGAAGTGACCACACCTAGGAGGGAGAATATGGGTTGGTAGAACAGAGAACTCTAGACCCTGGTCTGTACCACTGTTGCTTTATTTCCATAGGTAATGCCAGACACTGGATGGGAACAAATGGAGATGCTCAGATTCCCCATTCTCATTGTTCCTATTGACCTATTTCATTTTCCTCTTGGTCTTTGAGCTTGACCATCAACTATACTAGGTACATAGATCAAAAAGATCAAAAGAAGAAAAAGACCCACATATGCAAAAATATTTATAGCAACTCTTTTTGTAGTGGCAATGAAGTGGAAATTGAGGACATGTCCCTCAGTTGGGGAATGGATGAACAACTTACCATATATGAATGTGATGAGAAAATTGATAAGATTTGAGGAAATAGATGACTTCAAGGAAACTTGGGAAGATTTGTATAAACTGATGCAGAATGAAGTGAACAGAACCCAGGAGAACAATTCACAATAACAACACTATTGGAAAGACAAACAATTTTGAAATACTTAGGAACTCTGAGCAGCATAATGACCAACTCCTGATGAAACAGGCGTCCCACCTCCTGAGAGGTGTTAGATTCAGAGTTCAGATTAAGGTGGTTTTTTGTTTTGTTTTGCTTTGTTTTTGACAAGGACAGTGCAGGATTTTATTTTGCTTGACTATATGTGTTTATAAAAGGGAATCTATTTTTTTTGTTTTTACAATGGTAGGAATAGGGGAGGAGGGAGGAGATAAAAGGTAAAACTTACTGAAAATAAAATTTAATTTTGAAAAATTAGTTTGAATGTTGGCTTGAACAATAATTGCTATTGGCAATTGCAAGTTTGTGGTTTCAGGCTTAGGCAAAATTAATTTTTTACATTGTGGTGGGTAGGAAAGGCTTATAGATAATATATATATATATATATATATATATATATATATATATATATATATATATATATATATAGCTATAGCTATAGATATAGATATAGATAGATAGATAAAATTACCTCCAGTGCCATCTCCAGCAGTAAAGTCTCCTCCTTGAATCATGAAGTCTTTGATCACACGATGAAATTTGCTTCCTTTGTATCCATATCCTTTCTAAACAGAAAAATTTCAATTGCATATACAAGAGTTTTAAACTTCTGAATAGATAAGCCCTAGCATTCAGAGTTATACTGGAAATAAGAAAATGGCTCTAGATCTATATGAACTAAGTGGATGCTTGTGATGATATATCAAAAAGAGAAAAGCCATAACTGACCTTAGCTAGCCCTGCTATTTCATAGCTGTGTGACCATGAACATATCTCCTCCTCTCTCCAGGTTTCAGTTTCTTCATTTGTTAAGTGACAAAGTTGGCCTAGACAAATCCTAAGGCGTTTTCTAGCTCTAACTTCTATGATCCTATGAAATACTAAGCTATGGAGACCAGACCAGCTGTAATATAAGTAGGACTCAGTCTCCAAATTCCTATCTTTGATTTTCTTTCCCCCTATCTCGACCCATCCCCCACTGCCTCAACTCCTGGAATCTAAGGCCCCAAAAATGCCTGGAAAACACAAAAATTAAAAAGGAGGATCCACCCAATAAAGTCACTATTTCTTTACAGCTACATTTTTGGCATCTATTTTGCCAAAGGCATATTTTTACTTTAATGGTGGAAGTAAAATCCTAACTTGTATATAGTTTGAAAGAAAATAAAGCAGACATACTTCTCCAGTTGCCAGAGCAATGAAGTTCTCCACAGTCTTGGGTACAACTTTGCCAAACAAGCCAATTACAATTCTGCCCATGTCTTTGTCTCCAATTCTTATGTCAAAGAAGACCTGTATGTATTAAAGGGCAGAGTAAAAGCACATAACACGGAAAACCATATGAACATGATTCATGAAAATTATACCTCAGAATTAAACACACAGACATTTTTTTGTCTAGCAGTAATACAAACAGAATGTCCTTTGAGGATATATAATTCTGATAATCTACAAACAACCATATAGTTTAAAATCATGGCATTTTTTAGAATATTTCATTTTATGAATGGTTATGAAGACTTATTCAATACTCAGATTCAGCCATACTACAATCACAATATTCATTGATTCTTGTATTTTTTTATTCATAAATTCACCATTTATTAAGTGCTTATTATGTGCAGAGAATGTTGTATGAGGTTCCAGGGGAAATCAAAACAGGTATTTGCTAAAATTGTATTTTCAGAAACCCAAGAATAAAAGGTAGACCTGCAAAGGATATAAACAGGCAGTTTTCAGAGGAAGAAATTAAAGCTATCTATAGTCATATGAAAAAATGCTCTAAATCACTATTGATTGGAGAGATGCAAATCAAAATAACTCCGAGGTACCACATCACACCTATCAGATTGGCTAACATGACAAAATGGGAAGATGATAAATGTTGGAGAAGATATTAGAACACTAATTCATTGTTGGTGGAGCTGTGAGCTGATCTAACCATTCTGGAGAGCAATTTGGAACTATGCCCAAAGGACTACGGAAATGTGCATACCCTCTGACCCAGCAATATCTCTTCTAGAACTATGTCTCAAAGAGATCATAAAAATGGGAAAGGGTCCCACATGTACAAAAATATTTATAGCAGCTTTATTTGTGGTGGCCAAGAACTGGAAATCAAGGGGATGTCCATCAATTGGGTAATGACTGAACAAGTTGTGGTACATGAATGTAATGGAATACTATTGCGCTATAAGAAATAATGAACAGGAAGACTTCAGAGAGACCTGGAAGGACTTATATGATCTGATGCTGAGTGAAAGGAGCAGAACCAGGAGAACTTTGTACACAGCAACAACCACAGTGTATGAGGAATTTTACTGGTAGACTTAGTTCTTCACAGCAATGCAAGTACTTAAAAAATTCCCAGTGGACTCTTGAGGCAAAATTCCTTCCACATCCAGAGAAAGAACTATGGACTTGGATTGCAGAATGAAGCAGACCATTTTCTCTTGTATTATGTTTTGTTTTGTTTGTTTCATGGTTTCTCCCATTCATTTTAATTCTTCCATGCAACATGACTAAGGTAAAAATGTGTTTAGTAAGAATGTATGTGTAGGACCCATATAAGATTGTGCACCATCTCAAGGAGGGAGGGGGGATGAAGGGGGAAAGAAGGAGGCAGAGAAAGAGAGAAAATCCAAGATTTATGGAAGTGATTGTAGAAAACTGAAAACAAATTAATAAAAATAATAAAAATTAGGCCTGGATGTTATCTGTTTTCAAAGGTGATATATCCAAATACTGGCAGGGGAAAAAATGCTGAAGAAGGAAAAAGAAGCAAAACACCCACAGCTATCATCCAGACAGACTTCTTTATTTTTTGTAACTTCCAACAATGCCAAGAACCCAATGGGCATTCAATGGGCATTTTATGACATGTGGACCACAGATACCCTTCAGAATTGGATGGTCACTCACTGATAGAAACACAGCTGTCATTCATCCTCAGTTCTCTGCTCATACTACAGTACTTACTATTATGTTGTTGAGAGTTTGTGACATTTCTTTGGAATCATATGTTGACAAAACCATATATCTATGGAATATGTTGAGACAGAGAATGGGTGGAAGAGGGGAGCTAATAAAAGTGTTTCTTAAAAATGAAAAGAGGGCAATGGAAACTTTAAAAAAATCACAGAAAAGAACAGAAGGAAACAGACAAGCAGGGAAGCTTTAAAAGTTTCATGTTTTATTTATTATATATAATTTATATATAATATTTATATATTTATTCATTTTATTATATAGTTAAAGGGAAAAGCAAGCTATAGGTAAAATATATTTATTTTCATGTGTGCTTCTACTCCTGTTCTATTTTGTACGTAGAAGTGCTATTTTACTTGGTGCTTCCTAAGTTCAGAATAAAAAACAACCACCTGAGCCATTTACCCAAATTACACAATTGAATTTGTTCTCAGTGGTTTCAAAGTTACAAAAATGGAATTTAGCCTTACTTGTAAACATTTTAAAAAGAAAACAAACACACATTTTAGTTGGCAACATACTTTATTAGAGATAAGACATTCTTTGGACTTAATAAATTTTTTGGACATTTTAACTATTGGAACTGAAATGAAACCATATGCACTTCCTTTCATGTACTCATAGAATAACCACGATTTGGAGATAGAATGCTTGGAAAGGCCAAGGAGCCAAAGGGCATTCCATTAGTGAGTTTAGATTATATGAACCAATTTACTGTGTGAATGTGTAAAAAAAAAATTCTAGAGATGGCTTTAAAAATATAAGAAGGGTTGTCAAAGAAAAAAGATGTCTTACACTTTAGAAAAATCACTAAGTAAAGACTGTCAAGCTTTGCTTACAAGACAAGAGCTCCTGCCAATACATCAGTGCGTCTGTCATGGTATGATGTGGTATTTAGTGTTCTATGTGGCATTTTACAATTTTTACATGGCCAAAGCAGCAGGAAAGTTATTATTTATATATAGCTTTATAGAACTCAGAAAAATGAAGATCCTGCCCATCAGATGCAACAATATAGCTACAATTTTTTAAAAAAGAACTAGGTATATTATTAGTGTAAGACAATTTTACAAATAGATGCAATTTCCAAAGAGATAGAATTTTTTTTTAAGCACCATGAGGAAATTGAGCAAACGGTGGTATTCTTGGAGTAAGCCAGGTAAGCTATCGTAATTCAAAGCAAAAAGAGTTTATGAAGACTGGATTTTTAGAAGCCAAGAGAACTACCCCTGGGGGACAAGCATGCTGGTGTGTTGGGGTCATTAGTTGACTGATCAGTTATTCCAAACTTCTTAAATAAGTGATGAGATTACCCTCTAATACCTTAAGATGTGGGGGAGTACATCTCAATTGTTAAGGACACTGGGTCTTACTTTGTGGGCCATCTATAAAATAGTGAGACAATTTGGGAACTAGCGATTTGGGCATCAGGAAGTTTTGGGGCAAATCTTCCAGCTAAGCTCCTTAGAGAGAATTGCTTGGGGTGGGGGGTGGGGAGCAGCTTAGTGTTGGCCTCAGTCTCTCCCTTCTATCCCCACCTTGCCAGGAGGAGGACCATTTTGTAAATTTTGAAGAACCAAAGAATTTGGACTTTTTTATTGGCATCCTAGTAGTATTTCTGGGACCGCAGTAGATGGTAGCAATATCTTTATGAGAAACCAAGAAAAGACCGGGCTCAATGAGGAAACACTTGTTCAGAGTTCCACAAAGGACTCAACGTAAAAGTTACAGTATGCCTAAGGGAAACTTTATGAGTAGCCCATGAAAGAGAGTAAGGGACTCCCAGCATCCAGAAGCTAGGAGCTATTTCTCTGCTACATGTGTTTAAGTTTGAGTCCACTTTCCCCTGGACTTACATATACTTGTGGGACAGACTTTGGTGTGTCACAGTCTTTTGGGGGAATTGTACAGTCATTTTCAGTTATGACTAACTTCATGATCCTATTGGTTTTCATGGCAAAGATACTGGGGTGTTTTGCCATTTCCCTCTCTAGCTCATTTTACACCTGAGAAAATTGAGGCAAGTGGGGTTAAATGACTTGTTCAGGGTCACACCGCTAATAAGTGTCTGAGGCCAGCTGTGAACTCAGGAAGATGAGTCTGCCACCTAGCTGCCTCTTCTTATTATATCACTTTAGTAAATACCCCAACTGAAAGCTGATTAAGTCTGGCTAATTACTTGATTCTCACTGGATAATTATGGGAGAGAAAAATCTCTGTTGGGGGGCTTGTGAACTAGGTTAATATTACACTAGAAAAGACATCTCCAATCCCTTAGGATTTCTCTAGAAAACTGAGGCAATAAGTAAATTCCCCATATTCTGGGGATCTGACCTGCCAGTGTGAGTGGCGGTTTGGAGAGTGTGGCTCCACACTGTGTGCTTTGCTGGTAAGAGGTACTTCATTCCCTTCTCTGAACTCCCAAGGCACATGGTATACTATACCATTCTTTCACTGGGTCTTGCAGGTTGTAACTTTTCTCTTGTTATTTAACTCATTCCAATATTTAACTTTTACTGTGCATATGCCTTCTCTCCCAAACTGCACTGTGTTATTCAAGGGCAAGGACTTTGTATGTCTCCTACATAGGCATGTAACAGGACTGGTGGTACATTGATGCTTTGACACAGCTTCATTTGCTGTTTGCCTTCTGGGATTCATAATGCCTCCAGAAGAGACCTGACGAGGGGAGTGGGGATGGGAGTGAAGAGAGAAAGAGAAGATGGTAGCAGTGTTAGACATGTGAATTAAGAGAATTCCAGACTGTGCCACTGAAGACTTTAAATTTATTACGCTCAAGCTCTATACCATAAGAGCACAGCCTTGGTACTGTTGAACCCAGCAAGGTCTCACATTCTGCCTGAAGTCCCAGATCTCATATCTTTCTGTCCCATTTCCCTAGACAAATGCAACCAGTGTGTGTGGCCTTCAGAAAAGACACTAAGTGCCCTGAAATTTCTGCATTTATTAGTGTACATCTGGTTATTATCCAGTTTGTGAGTAAAACAAAACAAATCCAAAAAACTATTCCTTTACTCAGTTACTGGCTGGGGGCCGAGCAAAGAAATGAATACATTTTCTCCTCTTTGATACTTGGGGAATTGAGACTGATGAAGGTGTGCATTGGGTGAACTGAAATCAACCTGCTTTGATTTATTATCACCATGTTCATTAAAACCTTTGTATAGGTATGCCTTTTCAAATGATCTTGAATGAGAAACATATTGAAGAATATATGAATGGGAAGAGCCAGTGGGATGGGGGCAAAATGAGTCATGTGATATGATTAGATGACTTAGATAAAATCCTTCAGTAATGTAAGAAAATTAACACCACCCATAAAAGATCAGATCTGAGGGGTGACAATCAACTGCTCTGGGAGCCTGGTAAGGCACAGAAAATTCTGCATATATTTCAAGTTCCTTCTGGCAAGAGGTGGTATGTACCACAGGTTAAGCATGCCTCCTTAGCTATCTTTGAGAATACACACACATATGTATATGCACACACATATGTGTGTGTGTGTATACATGTATGTCTGCATGTCTGTGTATATATGTCAAATATCTGTACATCAGGAACTCCCTCCTCCAACTAGAGAAGCAATCATCTGTAGTAGGTATCTTAGAGTTACCTAGGGATTCAGAGAGGTTAAGTGACTTATCCCTGATCATATAGCTAGTAAAAATCAGAGGCAGAACCTAAATCCAGATTCTCCTAATTCTAAGTTCAGCAATCTATCCACAACTCCATCTTTTCCTCCTCAGGAATGTGAAATTATTAACTGACAACTACTTACCTTTTATCTATTTGGAATTTGGAAGTTAATAATGTATCATTTTCCTCATTCAACTCCTATCAAAACAGAAAGTGTCAGAAAAAGAGGCAACAATGGATCATTTCACTAGACTTAGGAAAGCAACTTTCTGTTTTTCATGATTACAAAATTAGCCTGTAGAAAACTACCATGTGTGAAACAGTGTACAAGATGTTGTGTAGGATTACAAAGATACATAATATATAGTGTCTGTAATTGAAGTGTTCCCAATCTGGTAAGAAAGGTAAACTGCTAATATTAATAAAAACAATGGAAGGCAATATGTGAAAAGTACCATATATGCTATAGATTGAAAGCATTTGCAAATGATTTGAGATGGTCATTTTGATATGGTTTCATTTTAGGAAAGCAATGATCCTATATTTGTGCTTTTGATATCGGGCTCATTCAGAATGTGTGACCTTGACCATATGGTACCAAACTGATCTGGTTTCCCACCTTTACTTAGTTCTCCCACAGTTGAGTGCCAGTTTTCTTTCGTTGTTCTCTTTGATTGAATTTTAAATGTGTAATTTTAAAGGACAGTACACCAAGGAAATGTGCAGAATATGTAGCTCTTAAAGAGCATACTGCAGTGACTAGTAAAGGTATTTCAATTTTGAATGATGTGGCACTTCAAGGATCATTCAAATTCACAATAACACAGATCAATTGTCCTGAAGCACAAGTGAGGTAGAAAACCAAAAACACTAAAAACTGACAAATTATGGTGGCAAAACTATATAATTAAATCCATAGCAAACACACAAAGACTTTTGGAGGGACCTGGCAGCTGGAAGATTGTTTTCATTCTCTATATTTTGATACCAGCTTCTTGAATTTGGAAGAAAATGGAGAAGATCAGTTTAAAAAAAAACCCTAGTTTTTAATGGTTATAAAGAAAACACTTGCTATGGTTAAGACAATACAAAACCTAGGCAATACAAGACAATACCAAGTCTGAAGTACCTTTGGGGAAAAGTAATTTTTTACAGAAGAAAATCAATTTTTCATTCAAGACTATAGCAAACCACTGTTTGAAGTCCAGGTGAGCCTGCCAGACCTGAGCATCTTAATTTGACTGTAAAACATTCACTTTAAAAATGTTGGGATTTTTTTTACTTCCAATGGGCCTGCAAATTTTGTCCCCATGAGAGAATTATGAACTCTGATAAATATATAGATAAAATGAAAAGTAGAAATGTTACAAAATTACAGAAATTCCCTAGGGGAGCCAGAAAATGGCAATCTAATCTTGCACCATCTCACATGTCACAAAAAGTTAAGGAGTTTATTCAAGAGATGGAAATAACATGCTTCAATGGCCTGGAAGTCACCTGATTTAAACTCTACTGAAAATCTATAGGCTAGAATCAAGGATAAGATTAGAAAAGGGACTGCTGGTTAAAGATATACTTAATATTCAATGTGATAAAAGTGTGGTTTTATAAGGGACAATTAAAGAATATTGTAAATATTTTGGAAATTCAGTGCCAAATTATGTAAGATAAGTGATTGCAGCAAAAGGATATATTGCATATTAAAAAAGTTTTTCAAAGATGTTCAAGTTGTAAGATTTATAGCTGTTACGATTAAGACTTATAGCTGTTAAAAAAAACAGGTGATAAACAGCAAATATTCCTGAAAAGTACCCCAAAACGGACAAAAAATATAATTAGGAAAGGTTTAGCAAAATAAATAAAAATTCAATGCAACTTAGATATTAACATAGACAATATTAATTTTATATTAGCATAGATGATGTTAATTTGTGGTTTTCTAAGTCAATATGGGTAACAATAAGATTGGAAAGACAGATACATTATGTCGGACAAGTCACATCATTGTGCTTTATTTCTTAATCTATAATGAGAGAAATATTATTTCTCTCATATTAATAACCAATTAAAAGGGGGGGGGGGAATCCAGGTTTTTCTCCCTTCACATTTCATCATTCTCTACTAAGTCAAATTAGCTTCTGAAGAACAGGGCTGATGTTTACATTCTCCTCAATCTTGTTGAGACCCTACGCAATGGGGAAGTTTAGTTGTGATTAAAGAGTAAAAACAATCTAATCTAGGTAAATTCCAGTCCATTGTGTTCTATTCTGGCAAGCTTCAGTGGGAGTAGATCCCTTTGTTCAGATTGCTCAAGACTAGGGTTGGTTTGGATAGAAAGTAGTAAGAGTGATATAATCAAAGTCATCTCCCCCATCCCTTCATTAGGTCCACTTTTCATTATAATATTCATTTTCTCATCAATTGTTAACTAATCAGAATTGATTTCTGCCTGTCAGAAATGCCCACTCTTCCAAAGGTCCATGTCAAGAGGCCGCCATGAGGGGTTTTTTGGTTTATGAGAGAAAGGCAAATGACCATCTTTTTATTAATTTTTCACTAGCCATGATTAATTATCCAGAAACCATGTCTCCTAGACTTTTTATACATGACCATAAAATGAAAGGGTTGGATTAGATTACCTTTAAATTGCCTTCTAGCATTAAGTTATGATACTGAATTCTAGTTTAGATCATCAATCAGAAATCCCTACCTGAATGTCAGCATTCTCAATCTGACTAGTCCAAAAAAGAAAAAATTATCTCATGCCACTCCCCTCTAAACTTCCTCATGTCAGTTGAGCATACCACCATTCTTAATTAATTAACAAACATTTATTAAGTGCCTACTTATGTACCAAGCCATCAGGTTTATTCTTTTTGAATCATCCTTGAATGTCCCTAAGCTTCAATAGCCAACCATTCTTGTTGATCCTGTCAATATCCCTACACAATAAATTCCAGTGTCTCCTTATTGCCATCAGGATCAAATACAAAATGTTTTGTTTGTCATTCAAAGCCCTTCATAATATAACCACTTCCTATCTTTCCATGACTCTTCTACCTTATTCTCTGATACATACTCTTTGATCCAGAGACACTGCATCCCTTGACTCAGCATCTTTGTTGGTTGTCCCCCATGTCTGGGGTGCTCTTCCTCTTCAACTCAGCCTACTGACCTCCCTGGCTAACTTTAATTTTCAGCTAACATCCCACCTTCTACAGGAAGCTGTTCCCAATCCCTCTTAATTCTAGCATCTTCCCTCTTTAATTATATCCTATTTACACTTTATATAACTCATTTGGTTTGCATGTTGTCTCCTCCATTAGACTAACCTTGAGAGCTTTGCAGAAAATAATGGATATTACTTCTTTTAGAAAGATTACCAGGAAAAGAGTATGGCAGAAACCATGTATAGGCCAACATCGTACAGCATATACCAAGATAAAGTCAAAATGGGGACATGATTTAGACAAAAAGGGTGATATTATAACCAAATTAGGAGAGCAAGGGATAGTTTACCTGTTCAATCTGTGGAGAAGGAAAGAATTTATGATCAAAGAGGAGACAAAGAGCAGTAGGAGATATAAAATGGATAATTTTGATTATTAAATTTAAAAGATTTTGCACAAACAAAACCAATGCAACCAAGATTAGAAGGAAAGCAGAAAGCTGGGCAATAATCTTTACGGTAACTGTCTCTGATAAAGGACTCATTTCTCAAATATATGAAGTACTGAGTCAAATTGGTAAGAATACAAGTCATTGCCCAGTTGATAAATGGTCAAAGGATATGAACAGGCAGTTTTCAAATGAAGAAATCAAAGCTATCTATAATCATATGAAAAAATGCTCTATATCACTATTAATTAAAAAATGAAAATTAAAACCATTCTGCCTTAACATCACAAGAGACATAACTTATCTTTGATATACTGGTACTTAGAACCAAGTATTTTTGCTATAATATGCACTCTCTCAGTTATGTCAGGCTAGTTTTAACCTTCATCCTCATTTTTTTCCTTTCTTGTTCCTGAGTCCCAGAAAAGCTGCAGGAAGTCCTAGCCATGAGTTCTTCCTGTGGGAAAGGCTGAGCTGGTTTGGAATACACTCCCCATAAAAAGTCATGGGGCGGGGAAGTAGGAGGAGTATATTGGTGGCAACGTATTCATGGTAGCTTTAGTGAAGATAGGTTTTTGTTTAACAGGATGGAAGCCAAACAAACTAAATCCAAATTATATACACGTATGCATGAATGTGTGCTTGTGTGCACACACATATTTTTTCTTCCCAAAGCCCACATCCTCCCAAACCTACCTCCCCCTGCCTTCTAGCTTTGCCCGTTCCACTTCCTCGCACTCCAGTCCTCACCCACAGCCATCTCTCAGGGATCTCCGAGCTGCGGGATGCTGCGGGATGCTGCCGCTCCTCACCTCGCCTAGGGGCTAACATGAGCTGCGGGACCCAAGCTCACCCAACTCGGCGGAGGAGGGCAGGCCCGGCCTGCGGCCGCTGGCAGCGCCTCTTGCTCGGGACAGGGCGGCCCCGTGCCACCCCCTGGTGCACCGGACGGCAAGAGAGGGGAGGAGAGAGACGGTGCCTTTGGCAGGGGCAGAATGGTCGGGTGGGGGGGGGGGGCGGGCTGTGGGGCCGGTTGGGGGAGAGGGGTGCGGGGATGGGAGTCAAGTGGAGAAGGGGGGAGGTGGCCGAGTACTTGGTCTCAACTACGGCCGCGGGGATGTGCCGCTCTTACTGCTCAGTCACCTTGGCGGTCACGGACGGTCCTCTTTTCTTGACGCCCCCAGTCCTGGAAGAATGCGCGAGGGCGCAGAGCCCCAGCCCCAGGGCGAGCAGCAGCAGCAGCGGCGAGCCGGGAGAGCGCATGTTGCGGGAGGGAGCTGCGAGCAGCGGCGAGCTACGAATGGAGCTTGGCCGGGGCGGATGTGCGCCTGCGCAGGAGGCACCCCCCCCCCCCCACCCCAGCTGGCAGTACCCAAACATGGTGGGGGGAGCGACTCGGGCACACCCCGGGCTGGGATGGGGCGCTGCCCGGGCACCCTCCGGGCTGGGATGGGGCGCTGCCCGGGCACATTCCGGGCTGGGAAGGGGCGCTGCCCGGGCACCCTCCGGGCTGGGAAGGGGCGCTGCCCGGGCACCCTCCGGGCTGGGAAGGGGCGCTGCCCGGGCACCC
>CM053772.1:131359970-131410439 GCA_028658325.1 Potorous gilbertii
CCAAAATTTTGTGAAAATGAATGTAAAAAGTTAAATAAATAAATTTATATTTAAAAAAAAGAAATTTGGGTTCAGTTCCCTATGTATTTGAGAAATAGACCTTCTCAGAGAAACTTGCTATAAATATTTCTCATTTTTTAACTTTCTTTATAATTTTGACTTTATTGAGGTTTTTTTGTGTAAAACCTTTTTCTAACTTTGTGTAATCAAAATTATCCATTTTTTCCTTCTGCAATTCTCTCTTTGTTGTTTGGTCATGGATTCTTCTCTTATCTGATGATCTGACAGGCACCTTTTCTCATGCTCTTCTGATTTGTTTATATTACCCTTTATGTCCAAATAATGTACCAATTTTAAGGTTATCATGGTATATTTTGTAAGATGTTGATCTTTGCATAGTTTCTGATGGACTACTTTCGATTTTTCCTAGCATATTTTGTCAAATTGTGAGTTCTTGCTCCAGTAGCTGAGATATTTAGGTCTATCAAACATTAGGTTGTTGTGCTCATTTATTTCTGTAAATTGTGTATCTAATCTATTTCATTGATCCACCACTGTTTCCTATCCAGTACCAAATTGTATTGATGATTACCATTTTGAAATATGGTTAGAGATTTGGTACTGCTGGAACCCCTTCCTTCACATCACCTGTTCACTTTGCACATTGAATTCCTTGCTATTCTCAATCTTTTGTTCCTTCAATGAATTTTGTTAATTTTTCCTCTAACTCTATAAAGTAATTCTTTGGTAATTGGATTGGTATGGCACTGAAGCATTGTAATTTCATTATGTTGGCTCAACCTACTCATGAGCAATTAATACTTCTCCAGTTGTTTGGATTTGTCTGTTTTTGTGTACAGTGTTATTTGTCTTGCCAGGGAGATAGTTAAATATTTTATATCCTGTGCAGTTATTTTAAATATAATTTTTCTATCTCTTCTTACTGGGTTTTGTTTGTGGTATACAGAAATACTGAATTTATGGGGGTTTATTTTATTCTTTTATTCAATATCCTACAACTTTGTTAATTGTTTCAACTATTTTTAATTGATTCCATAGGTTTCTTTATACCATTATATGTCTGCAAAAAATGTATGTTTATTTTTTTTACTTGTTGTATTTCCTTAGCTAGCATTTCTAGTACAATATTGAATAATAATATTGCGAATGTCCATTCTCCTTTATCCCCTGAGCTTTTTGGAGAGATTTCTAATTTATCCCCATTACAGACAATGCTTGCTTTTGGTTTTAGATATGCATTGCTTATCATTTTAAGAAAAAACTTCTTTTATTCCTATGTATCTAGTGCTTTTAATAGGAAGGAGTGTTGTATTTTATTAAAAGGTTTTTTTATATCTATTGATACAATTGTGCATATAGTTTTCCTAATATTGAACCAGTCCTACATTACTAGTACAATCTCACCTGGTCAGATTTTATGATCTTGATGATGTATTTCTGAATTTTATTTAAAATTTTTGCACCATTTTTTTTTGCTTTCTCTAGTTTAGGTATCAAAATCATATTTATATTATTGAAGGAATTTGTTAGGACTCCTTCTTTACCTATTTCTTTCAAACAATTTACATAATACTAGAATTAATTGTTCTTTAATTGTTTGGTAGAATTTACTTGTAAATTAATCTGATCCTGGTTTTTTTTTTTATCTTAGGGAGCTCATTTATGAATTGTTCAATTCTTTTTCTAAGAGAGTATTGTTCAAATATTTTATTTCTTCTGTTAATCTAAGAAATTTATATTTTTATAAATATCCATCCATTTCATTTAGGTTGTCAGTTTTATTGGCATAAAGTTGAGCAAACAAAATCTTCTAGCAATCAATTTCATCTTCATTGGTCGTACATTCACCATTTTCATTTTTTATAGTAATTTGGATTTCTTCTTTTTTTTAGAAAAAAATTCGACTTAGCCACTGATTTATCTATTTTATTGCTTTCCTCCATAGAACAAGCTCCTAATTTTATTTATCAGTTCAATCATTATTTCTTACTTTCAATTTTATTAATCTCTCCTTTGCTTTTTAGGATTTCTAGTTTTAAATGAGAATTTTTAATTTATTGTTTTTCAAGTTTTTTTAGTTGCATGCCCAGCTCATTGATTTGCTCTTTCTCCCTTTTATCGATATAACAATTTAGAGATATAAATTTCTGCCTAAGTACTGCTTTGGCTACAACCCACAAATTTTGATATGTTGTCTCATTCTTGATAGTATGTTTAATGAAATTATTGATTGTATCTGTGATTTGTTCTTTGACCAACTCATTTTTCAGGATTGGATTATTTATTTCCCAATTAATTTTTTTGAATATTTTGCTTTATCCTGTTTTAAAATTTATTATTTTTTATTTTTAAACAAAAAAAATGAGTTCCAAATTCTGTCTTTTCCTTCTGCCTCTCTCCCACCCACCGAAAAGACAAACAATTATTTATGTGAAATCATGCAAAACACATTTCCATACTAACTTTATTGCAACAAAACAAGAGAAATAAAGAACATGTGAAAATTATATTTCAGTTTGCACTCAGAGTTCATCAATTCTCTCTCGCAGGTGGATGGCATTTTTTTCTGTCGTGAGCTCTTTGGAATCATCTTGGATCATTATATTCATCTGAATCACTAAGTCTTTTACAGTTGACAATAATCGTAATATTGCTGTTACTGTGCACAATGATGTCTTGGTTATGCTCAGTTGTCTTTGTATCAGTTTGTACAGGTCTTACCATATTTTAGTGGTACCATCCCTCTTGTCATCAGTGCTATAAATCCATCACAATCATATGTCATAACTTGTTCAGCTCTTCCTCAAATGCTGAGCATTCTCTCAATTCCCAGTTCTTTGCCACCACATAAGAGTTACTAGACGTTTTCATACATATAGTTCCTTTACCTTTTCCTTTCATCTCTTCGGAATATGTTAATTTTCAATGTATGCTTCCATAGCCCTTTATTGAAGGTAATTTTTTTTATTACATTATGGTCCTAAAAAGATACATTTAATAATTCTGCTTTTCTATATTTATTTGTGGGAATTTTATTTTTATATGTGGTCAGTTTTTGTGAAGGTACCATGGACAGTTGAAAAATTGGCATGAATTTTCCTATTCTTTCAGCGTTCTCCAGAGGTCTATGATATGTAATTTTTCTGAAATTCTATTCATCTCCTTAAATTCTGTCTGCTTTGTTTTGTGGATAGATTTATCTAGGTCTCAGAGGGGTAAATTGAAATCTTCTACTGGTATAGTTTTACTCTGTTTCCTTCTGTAATTCATTTAACTTTTCCTTCCAGAATTTGAATGCTATGCCATTTGACTCATATATTATATATATAATATATATTATATATAATATATATGTATATATATACATATATATAATCCATTTTTGATATTACTTCATTGCCTATGGTGATTTTTAGCAGAATGTAGTTTCTCTGAATGTCTCTTTTAATTTGGTCTGATTTTACTTTTACTTTGTCTGAGATCATAAGCATAATCAATTCCACTCCAGACCCTTATTTTAACTCTTTGTTATCTTTCTGTTTCAAGTTTATCTCTTGTAAACAGCATATCATTGGATTCTGGTTTCTAATATATTCTGCTATCCTCTTCTTTTTTTATGAGTTCATCCATTCACATTCGTTGTTATGACTGCTAACTTCCCTTCAACCCATTCTGTTTTATTCATCCTTTTCTTTTTTAACCCTGACACATCCTCAAAAGCCTATTTTGCTTCAGACCAATGCCTTCCTAAATCTTTCCTTGTTCTTATCACTTTCCCTCACCCCTTTATTTCATTGCCTTCCCTTACACTTTCCTGTTGGGCAAGATGGATTTCTATAATCAACTCTGTGTGTGTGTGTGTATGTGTGTCAAATAGATATGTATATATATATACATATATGTATATACATACACATGTGTGTGTGTATTCTTCACTTCTGGAACCAGTTTAGATGAGAGTGAGGTTCAAGTGTTGCCTGCTCCCCACCCCAATTTTCCCCTCCATTATAAAAATTCTTCCTTGCAGGCCTCTTTTATATGAGGTAATTTCTCCCATTCTTCCTCTTCCTTCCTCTTCTCCCAGTGGATCCCTCTTTATAACCACTTCATTCTTTTAAGATCATCCAAACGTAATAAACTCATATTCATGCCCTCTAAGTAGACACTTAACTGTCTTAATGATGATAATGTTCTTAGGGGTTACATGTATTTACCTTCCCCTGGGAATCTAAACAGTTTAACCTTGTTGAATCCTTTATGATTTCTTGTGCACGTTTACTCTTTTGAGCCTTGTATTTGAATGTCAAATTTTCTATTAACTTCTGGTCTCTTCATTAGGAATGCCTAAAATTTCTCTTATTTCATTAAATATCCATTTCTCCCCCACCTCTGCCCCTGTAGGATTATACTAAATCTTGTATGATCCTGACTGTGACTCTATGGTATTGGAATTATTTCTTTCTGGCTGTGAATAGTATTTTCCCTAGATCTTGAAGCTCTGGATTTTGGATATTTCCACATTTTCCAGAACAAAAAAAGTAAGCATAGATAACAGAGGTACTAATATGCTAATATGTGATACTGCCTCTTTTATATGTGAGTATTTTGGATAGAAAAAAAGGCCAAAAAGGAACATTTCTTTAAGGAAAACTGATAATAAGTACTTTGAAAAGAAATAACCTCTCAAATAAAATTTCAGATAAAAGAAGCTCAGATTCCTGATGACCAGATAGAGAATTGGCCCTTAGATGAAAATACTCAGTACTTTTTTTTTTAAGACAAAGAAATGGCTTCAGGGATTTGTGGTCAATCAGCTTTTCCATATGTCTCCATTTTTAGAATTTTCAAATATAATCTTCTGAGAAATTATAAATCAAAGATCTGTGTGGAATTTATGAAAGATAACATAAGGGTTGCTGGCATCATTTCAAACAGAAAGTTGGAATTGTGGAGTTTAACATCATAAGTTAGAGATAAAGTCACTGCTCATGAGAGGCTATATGAAGAAATCCACAAAAGAAAGGGGAATAAGCTGAATGTAGGAGGAACCACAGGTAGCCTGAAACAGAAGAATAAGAGAAGTTGTTTCCAGCTGACACAGCTGAGGGCTTATAACCAGGTTCTTCAGTTATTTTGCTGGGAGCCTCCTGATTAGAAGAGAGACACTTTTGCTGACTAGCTGGAGAAAGGTTGGGTCATCTGAGAGAGCTCAACAGCTGTGTTAACTGGAGGAGAATTGAATACAGAGTTGTCTGAGCATATCCCTCTTTGTGTAGTCTGAGCAAGGGAAATCTCTGGTGTGACTCACTGCTTTTTGCTACTCTTTATGTTCTGAGAGAGAGAGAACTATAGTGGGAGATGTAGGCTTTATCAGAGTTGTTTTTTTTTTTAACTGTCATCTGTGTTTACTGGAGAAGAGTCTTGCATTTCTAGAAGCTTTTAGAAAAAGCAAAATTCTGTTGAGTGAGCTTGTCTGCATTTCCCAGAGAGCCAGCACAGAGAGCTTTACAATTCTCTGACTTACAGCATCTGCTTGTCACTGAACAAGTGCAATGTTCATATATTGTTTGCTAATATATAATGGTTGGTTGTCTTTGTCCTCGAAGAGGACCAAAATGACATCACTGTGTGAGAGTCAAGTTTCAGTGTGTCCAATACGAGTTCAGAATGTTCTACCACAGGTCAGGCACAAATAACCTGTGTGAACATTTGGGGTGAATTTCTTTAAATTTGCACATCTTACTCTTCTTGTGAGCTACTTTAATTCTGCTTTGGTCATAGAGGGCAAAGCCTTCTCTGGTGTGTGTATACCATGATGAGTGGTCCTGTGCCAGCACCTCCCAAATAATGGTAAAATGATATGGGTGATGTCTTTTGATTCATGCATAAATTGGATGTAAATGAGGCAAAGCTGCACAAAGTTTCTGGCCTTACTCTCTCCTCCTGAGTCATCACCATTTAGTGGCAGAACAGAGTCAAGATGACTGGTGATGACTCAAGATGCAGTGGATGACCTTCATGTCTTTGATGTCTAACCAGCCTCTAAGTGCTCCACATTGCCTGTTTCGGCTACCTTCATGACCGTTGGAACAAACTGTTCTCTTCCACCCATTCCACCAAGGCAAGTCTTCACATGCTTGGGGTAGACACCCCCTAATTCAGCAATGGGTTTGAGACCCCTTGTTTATCCTCAAACTGGTTTAGCCTATCTGCCAAAACTTTTTACCAGGGTGTGGCTGCTGGGCATACTACAGTTTCTTGCCCACAGGTGAGACGTAGGTAAAAGAGGTGGACACCAAAGGTGGAAAGCAGCCTTGGAAAAGGTTCAGCAGTCATGACACCAGAAGTACTAGTCTTCCCTGAACACACCCTACACCCAGTTAATATTGGATGACATTTATCTCATAACCTTGTTAAGGGTAGCTGTGAGCTAAAAAAGAGCTTGTCTTTGCTTTTTCAGCTCAAGATCAAAAGAAGAATGGTGTTGGCCTGCAGAATTTCAGTGAGAACCAAAAGGAGAATAGCTAGAAGTGAACCAGCTTTGTGAGGTGCAAATTGTTTCTGAGGGCATGAAGGACTTCAAAGACTACAATTCATATTTATGAGTTTCACAAGAATTTTCCTATTTGTGCCTCCCTGCTAGACATCTACAAATATGTGCGTACTCTCCCCCACGGACACTGCAAGCATTGGTGACCCAAGTTTATAAGCAGACTGTGAGGCTTTGATTAGTTCTGCTTTTTTCTTCTTTTTAAAAATAATAACATCTTTACTGACAAGGCATACAACCTCAGAGTTAAAAGAATATAAGATGTTACTCTCTGCTTCTGAAGTTACCAGATCAGAAACAAAGGAAGGTAACTCATAAGCAGTTGCAGCTCAGAAATAACCTTTGACACTATTTTCCCACAAGCTAGTTTTCTCATACTTCAAGTAGAGAAAAAGTCAAATGGCTCTTGCCCTCCTCAAAGATCACCTAAGTTGCCTGAAGTTGGAGCAGCTATGCAATATACAAGTCACCCTTCAGGAAAGCAGGAAAGGAAGATCAAGGGGGTAAAAAAAATGAAAGGAGGAAAGAGGAGCCTTGACCACAGCCATAGCAGGTAAGGCCAGGCACATCCTTAATGCACTGAACTGCCTTTGTTTTATCTTCAGTTATTATGATATTTATCAGAAGTTCCAGGACAGATGCTAGGTTGGTGACCCTCTTCCCCACTCCAAAGTGCAATTCTGTCCTTTTCTTCTCTTGGATTTCTTTATGAAAGTCTTAAGTCTTTCCTCTGGGGACAGGGAAAATTTGTTTCTTGAAAGTTTGCTTATCTTTTGTTGCTGTTTTAAATGTTGTTTTTTTTTTATTTTCGGGGTGTGTGAGGCAATCAGGGTTAAGTGACTTGCCCAGGATCACACAGCTAGTAAGCGTCAAGTGTGTCTGAGGCTGAATTTGAGTCCTCTTGACTCCAGGGCTGGTGCTCTGTCCACTGCGACATCTAGCTGCCCCTACTTTGTATTTGAAACCAGCATTTGCAATAGTGTTAACTGCAGGCATTGCCAATCTGGATTTACTTACTGAGAATGATTCTAGGAGGAGATAATTCAGGAGAGCATCCCAGGAGGGCAAAGAAAGAGAGAGAGAGAGAGAGAGAGAGAGAGAGAGAGAGAGAGACAGATACAGAGATAGAGACACAGAGACAGAGAAGTAGGCAGTTAGGCAGGCCCTTTGACAGAGCCTTGTCTGTTGGTTAAGGGCTTAGAGCTAAAAACAAAAAGAAGAGAGAATTATATATATTATTCTGGTTAGAACTTCCCAGAGCAGAGAATGTTTATACTAGGAAACATTTCTAGGAAATGAGTCAGTAGTAGGAAATGGATGAATAAGAGTAGCTGAGTAGCTCTATTCACCATAGCATATCACCACCACTACGTAGTGTGTATGTCCTTTGGGTGTATAGTGTTTTCACAAGGACTATCAGAATCAAGAGAATTTCTGGTCATCATCGTATTCACCTGGTCTCATAGTGAATTTATTCAGTCTTCTCAGAAAACAAAAGGATGGGAACAAGGAAGATTCAAGACACAAGTCCCAAGTAGGATGCTTGTGAATATAGATAATTTGCACTGGATGGTGGTTCATGCAGGGAGATTCTGGGTCAATCAATAATCAATCAAAAATATTTATTACATGCTAGGGACTGTGCTAAGTACTGGAAATACCCAAATAGGCAAAAGACTGTCCCTGCCATTAAGTATCTTTCAACCTAAAAGGGGATGACAACGTGCAAATAAATATATACAAAGAAAATTATGTCCAGAATAAATAGAAAATAATGAGCTGAGCTAAGGAATTGAAATTAAGAGAGATTAGAGAAGGCTTCCTGTAGGTGGCGACATTTTAGTCGGAACTTAAAGGAAGTCAAGGAGGTCAGTAGTCAGAGAAGAGGAAAGAGAACATTCCATCTATGAGTGATAGCTAGGGAGAATGTCTAGAACTGAGAGAAGGAATGCCTTATTCCTGGAACAGTGAGGAGGCCACTGTCATTGGATCAAAGAGTATATGCTGAAGAGTAAGATGTAAGAAACCCACAAAGAAATGAGGTGTCTAGGTTATGAAGAGCTTTGATGAGGAAATGGAATATTTTCCCCTCCTTAGGGTTGGAAGGGATGCCAGATCTGAAGGAGACCTTGGCCTTGCCAGGGGATTCTGATGCCAACTTTGCCTTGCCTTGCCACTTATGGAGGAGCCAAGGGGGGAAAAGCTTGAGTCTTTTGAGACAATAGAGTTTTTCAACGTAGGACACCCATGTAACCATACTTGGGTCTGTAGGTCAAAGGGTCCAAGGATTCCTACTCATCCATTGAAGTTAGAAAGATTGAGTATGTAGATAACGAGAGGTGCCTGGATTATCCATTCAGTGGCCGGATTGATCTATAATGCCCAGAGTGTAATGGGTAAATGTGATAGTGCTTGCTGGTCTGAAGCGTTGTATTATATTTAGAGTGCCAGAGCTGGAATTAGGAAGATTCATCTTCTTGAGTTCAAATATAGCCTCAGATACTGCATGACCCTGAATAAGTCACTTAACTCTGTTTGCCTCAGTTTCCTTACCTGTAAAATAAGCTGGAGAAGGAAATAGCAAACCATTCCACTATCTTTGTCAAGAAAACCCCATAGGGGACCACAAAGAGTTGGACATGATGGAAAAATGATTAAGCAGCCACAGTGATGCTGTACAAAATGTACCTCAATGGGACCTATGTATCTGCTGAACTTAACATAGTTCCACTATGCAATTTGTACCAAGTTTCAAGCACGTATAACTGTATTGAGTGACATATACACATAAATGCTTACACATGACCCATGTATTTATATGGTGCATTTTGTATTTTTTTCCCCAATGGAGAATTGAGCATTAAATTATCTCACCTTCCAGCTTAAAGTCAAAGAAAATTTTCTTGAACCACCATGGTCATCGTGCAATTGTTTCCCTAGATTTTCTGTTTCTTTTCTTTTCTTTTTGGTAAGTATCCAATTATTTTCTCCTTGAAATGTGGTCAATGTAAATCAGTAGAAAAATAAGGAGTGGAGAGATGGAACTTCAGTAAAAGCAACTAAGGGGACAGAGAAATGCAAATACATAAGTAAATTAGCAACTCCATAGCAGAAAGCAGCAGCAAAATATCGTAGGACGGGCTCTACTATCTGAGGATCCCCACTGGACTGAAAGGAGATTCCTGGGCCATCTAACAATGAACTGAAGGATATTTAACAGCCAAGGAAGAATATTCAGCAATAACACATCCTTGATTCCACTGAGTAAAGCTTCCCTGTAGTGATGATGGTCATGTGCTGGTCTACTGATCAGAATCCTAAGGCAAGAGCTAGAGTTTATTTGTTTCATTATTTATTTATACAATGTCTCCAGCATTGGAATAGGAATTCTTGAGAGCATAAAGCACAGAAGCCTTCCTTACCTTGGAATGTTTAGTGAGAATATGTCCCCTTCCCCACTGATGTGTGAGTTTGTGGGAAATTGAAGTTTTTTGCGTGTATAGGGGCGAAGAATGATTCCATTGCTTATATATATTTACTATTAGTTTACTATTTTATTATTTATGTATTTGATTTATTATATTTACTATTATTTGAGATCACATTCATAAAACACTTGACACAGTGATTGGCACGTAGTGGATTCTTAAAAGATTCTGGTTCCCTTCTCAATCCCTCTAACTGTGGGCATCATAGACCTTCTTCTCTTATGTCTCCTGAGGTGGAATTTGACTGGAGAGTAGTGTGGGAATGGGAGTAATATACAATAAGACTGGAAAGATAAATTGAGGATAGCATATGAAAGGCTTTAAATGTCAAAAAGAGGAATTTCTATTTCATTTCTTATCTTCTCTTATCCATCTCTCTTAGTGACCTCTTTGGCTCTCATGGATTTAATTCTCATTTCTATATATAGATGATCCATTGATCCATATTTCTATCTTCAGTCTCTCTCCCCACATTGTTAATTAGCTATTGGACATTTTGAGCAGGATATCCCAGAGACATCTAAAACTCAATATGTTCAAAATAGAATTCATTATCTTCCCTTTTCCCTACCCCCTCCCAAACCATACCCCTACCAAATCATTCCATTTCTTGAAAAGGTTCCACCATTTTCCCACTCTTCCAGATTCATTACCTACATGTCATCCTTGATTCTTCAGTCTCACCCCATATATACAAATACAATCAACTGGAAAATTCCACAACAGCTCTCATATTTGACTCCTTTTCTCTACTCACACAGCCACTACCTGAATTCAAGCCATCATAATCTCTCACCTGGATTATTGGAATGATATCCAAATCTCACTGTCTTATTTCCTCACTCCAATATATTGTTTATATAGCTGCAAAGTGATAGTCTTTAAATACAGGCCTGACCATGTTATTCACCTACTCAGTAACTTCAGTGACTCTCTGTTAATAACCACCACCACCACCACCACCACCACCACCACCACTACCACCATCACTACTACCACCCCTGCTACTACCACCATCACCACCATCACCATCACCACCATATTTACAAAGTGTTTTCAAACATTATCTCATTTTTATCCTTGCAACAGTCTTGGGAGTTAAGTGCTATCATTTCCCCTGCTTTACAGATGAGGAAACTGAGATAAAGGTTAAGTAACTTGCCTAGGGTCACACAGCTAGTAAGTGTCTAAAGCTGCATTTCAACTCAGGTCTTCCTAACTCCAGGCCCAGGGCTTTATCCATTGAGCCACCTACTTGCCTCCAGTATTTAGTTATCTGATTATTTTTGTATTTATGCTATTTATATTTGTTGCAGATACACATATACAAATATATTATATTCTACTTTAGAGTGTAACTCTTTGAGAGCAGGGATTTAAATTTTTTTTGCCTTTGTATCTCCATTACCTAGCACAGTGCTTATGCTTATTGACTTAATTTATCAGCTTACTATTCCATTTCCATTGAATATTTTGGTACTGATTTATGATTCTTGTTTGGTCTGTTGGTAGAATAAGCATTGGATGAGGGTTTGATCTATATTTCTAACCCACATCGAATTGAACTCATATGTTGAGTAGTAAATTAGGACCATTCACCACAGCAGTTTGAATGTGAGTTTTCAGTATAAGCTCTAAGAGCTATAAAATAAGAAAGAGACTTAATCAGTTTCTCCTATCCATTTCACTTCCAAAATCTGATGTCAATGAATGATTATGTGGTAATGTCTCTTATACGGAAGAGAAAAGGAAAAAAAAAACCCCATATACCAGACTTACATGTCCAAATGAGATTTATTAGAGAATATTCTAAACAGCTAATTGAAGCTTTAGGAAAACTGGTGATCCCCTAAATCTGTATCCAGTTTGAAGTGATGGTGTAAGAGCACCCAAAGTGACTTTCAACTTTTGTCTCCTCTTTTGGGGGTTCCAATAATGTTTGGAGAGGAACACATTATTATCTGTTATCTCTGCTTTTAGATCTGCGCTGTAATTCATGGAGAGGGTGAAAAATCCTAAGATGTTAATGTTCCCCAATATTGGCTAACAAAAATTATGATTGTTGACACTATGCAGCCATTTGAGCCCAGGTAATCATTTGTCTATTAAATATGTAATTGGTAATATCTTGGCTGGCTATATCCATGAGCGATTATCCTATATCTCACCTCAGTTTTGTAAATAAACTCCTTTAGAAGGTCAATCAGTGACACTACTTCCTTTTTACTCTTTTCTTAATTCTTTACAATCCGGCTGTTATTATTAAACTCAAACTGCTTTGTCCAACCTCACCTCTCATCTCTTAATTGCCAGATCTTTTTTCCTTCTTATTTTTCTTGGTCTATCTACAACCTTTAATGCTGCAATCTATATACTATTCTCTCTAGATTTTCATTCCACTGTTATCTCTTGGTTTCCCTCCTACCTATGAGACCCTTCCTTTGTCTTTTGTTGTATTTTTATCCAAGTTACACCTACTAGCCATGAGTATTCCACAATGCTCTCTCCAGGACCTCTTTTTCCTTTATATTATTTTACTAGCCAATCTCATCACTTTCTGTGGATTCAATTATCATTTCTATCCAGATGTTTCTTAGATCTGTTTACATAGTCATAACCTCTCCTTTGACCTCTACATTCACATCTCTAATTGGATATCCAATTTAAACTGAAACTCAGTATGTCCACAAATGAACTGATTATTTTTAGCCCCCAAACCCTCCCCTCTTCCTCTCTATTACTGTAGGGGTCACTCATATCTTCTCAGCCCCATATGCTCACATCCTAAGTGTCATCCTTAATTCCTTTTTTTTCAAATCTTCCATATCCAATCGGTTGCAGAATCATATTCTACCCTCATCAATTCTCATATAATTCTTCCTTCTCTCCTCTGGCACTTCACCCTCATCACCTGTTGTTGAGTTGTTTCATTCATGTCCAACTCATCATGACCCCCCTTGAGTTTTATTTTGACAAAGACAATAGAGTTGTTTACCATTTTATTCTTCAGCTTATTTTACAGATGAGGAACAAACAGGTGACTCATACAGTTAGTAAGTGTCTGAGACCAATTATCAAGTCCGACTGCCTGACACTTGGACTATGACAGTAGCCTTTTGGTTGCCCCCATTCAAATCTCCCCCTACTCCATTGCATACTTCACTCATTTGCCAAAGTAATCCTCCTAAAGTACAGATTTGACCATGTCCATCCCCTCCCCATTGAATTAACTTCTCTATTTATTGAGGATTTATTGAATAGAATGACTCTCTTTTGCTTCCAGAATCAATTATAACATTCTCTCTTTTGCTTTTGAAGTACTTCATAGCTTGGCCCTTCCCTACCTTTCCAATCTTCTGTGCCTTATTGGTTTTCACATACTCTACGATTCAGTGAAACTGTCTTTCTTTCATTTCTTCACACAAGGCTCTCCATTTCCCAACTGTTGTGTTTTTACTGGCTGTCCCTTTAGCCTCGAATGCCCTCTTATCTTCATTCTGCTTTACTGCCTTACTTCAAGTCTCAAGTTCAAGGCATAACAAATGACTCACATCCATCATATTAGGGAATATTTTCTTTGGGTAACATTCTCTTTTAGAACTTCCCTTTTCCTCTGAGAAGCTAGGAACTCGAGAAATCCTTCTTTTACTTGAATTAAAAAGGCACCTTCCACTTGCTGACCACAAGAAAGTTTCTTAGTTTTCAGAGAGATTCCTTTTTCAACTTGATTATCTGCCTCAAATACTAACCATGATGTCTTGAGTTTGCTTGCTATGGATCCAATGACCAGTCCTTGGGACACATAGGATCCAAACTTTAGGAAAGAGATGTTTGATCTTGGGATGGTGACTAGGCTGGATGGATTTGGAGTTAGTACCACTGAGGAAGAGCATGGGATCAGGGAAGGATCCCTTGAGCTAAGGGAAGTCCATGATTTTGTCTATCTGCTGGGTCAAGACTTCAGTGTTGCCACTCACACAAACTTCTCATTGGCTTCCACCAGGCTAATAGGCAGAAACTGCCTCACACAATGTCTTCAATGACGAAAGTGAGCTGCTCATATCCCGTTTTTTGTTGGCAAAGCCAAGGTGATATTGTTTTTCTATACTTTCTATATCAAAGCAAAATGTAGAAAGCTCCATATTTATAATAAAAAGAGGTTAAAAGAGAGAAGGTGGTCCAATTTAGGGGCAATTGGAACTTAAAAGTCACATTATTCTTATCATCTGTTCCTATTAGTAATAACTAATTATCTACAGTTATTACAAAACGAACATCATGAATCTATACACTGGTTGTTCCATTTCAAGCATAACTCATCTGAAGAGTTCATACCCTATTTGTTATTTATCCTACTACATCTCATGAAATACTACGTTTACTGTACCTACATAATGTACCTATGATATACTATACGTACAATAATTTCTAATTTTTGTGCATATTGCAACTGGATAGTTGTAAAGATTTGTAAGTGTAAGGACAATTGACTATTCCAAATTTTAGGTAACGGTACATTTGATATTCTCTGCTAAACCTTTCCCAGTTTCCTCTGAAAGATACTCATCAGGCTGGGCCATAAGGGATTAATGTATGGTCCTTTTTTCTTCATGAAGCACAACCTCTTCTCTCTGGAGGGGCAAGTTCTCTTTTTACAGGAGAAATATTACTAATACAATTACCCTGTCCTTTTGCTTCAAACTCCAAAGGAGCTAAAGTTCCTTTATAGTGGGATACATGATTGAAGATCATGGCTTACAGCACCAGTTTTGGTGGTTAATTGTATCTGGTTACAAAGTCTTTCAGCAATTTCTTTGTAACTGTTTTTAAGTCTCTTGTAGCAGTGGGATAGGCTTCAACTCATCCTGAAAACATATACGCTATAACAAAAACATATTCATTGTTATAAGATTTAGTCATTTGAATAAAATCAACTTGTATGTTAACAGAAAGAAAAATATGTTATTTATACTGTTTTCTTTGTTTTACTTGGTTTCTCAACATTAAGAACCTGGCAGATAATGCTGGCACAAACATATTATTGCACTACTAAAAGAAAATGTAGGGTTAAACCATCCAGTTGTGCACAGTAGTAACTCCAAATTTTCCTCCTTTGATTACATGCGTTATATCCTAGCAGAAGCATTAAACTTTCTGCCCCAGGGTGGCAACAGCAAAACTCCTGAGTGAGGCCTGTGCTAGAGTAAAATATAATTGGGAAATTTTTAGGAAAATAAATAAAAATACAATACAATACACATAATGTTGATTTTTGGTTTTCTAAGTCAAGATATGTCCCTCAGGGATCCATTTCTATTTGAATCTGACAAAACATAGGAATATTTACCTTGGGAACAAACTGGCTGGTCTCAGAGAAGAAAGAAGTCTTCAAGACCTACTAATAGGTGATGATGTAAGGTAAAGTAGTAATTGCTTGCGACAGAGTCAGCATAGGGCTCCTGATTTTAATTTGCCTGTCCATTTTTCAAGATGACTGTGTATTGCAATTTTGAGGAACCCCTCCACCCAGGCTTTACAGTCTACAAAAATCAAAGATGCCAAGTTCTTCATAACTTGAGGGTTTTTTATTTTTTGTTATTAAACTTTTTATTCTCCTACAGGAGTGTCTATGTGATGAATTAACATTCACTTTGAGTCTTTTCAGGACCTCATATACTAGGTTGTTCCACATTCATAAGAGGGGCCTGCAGTTAATTTTCTGGGGCTAGACTGGGCCCACTAACCATCTTAAAGATAAGACAGGAGCTTTTGAATAAGCTATAGCACTGTGGTTTAGATTTCTTGCAATCATCAAATTAATCATTTAAATACTTCAGACAGTCTATTTCACATTTCAACTGCTTCCCAAATATGCATTCTTAATCTTTATGAATTTTACTCTTTTTAAACTATGATCTCTGATAGGATCTCTGACATGCTATACAGTTATAGAAACCATATATCAGATATTATGAAATAAATCATGGCAGTCATAGTTTAATGGACCTTACAAAAAGAAATCTCCGTAAAGAATCTACCCCATGTCTTGAATGCCTTCCTTTGGTTCTCTGGTTCAATATTACCTCAATACCACTGTAGCTCTTGTCTATCTATCTGTTATCCCTCACTCTTGGTACATAACCAGCCATCATTCTTTTCTGTCATGCATATCCATGATGATATCTGTTGTGCTATTTTTATGTGCAAATTGTCACTGGCAATCCACAGTATCTTATTTATATCTACTATTCATCTTTCCATTGAACTTGTGGTGAGTCACAAGCTCAGTTTTATTTTATACTAAAACCATGATGCTCTATAACTATGAAATAAATTAAACTGAGATTACAATGTCCTACAAAAAGAAGTGTTCATAATTGCACTTAATTTCATTCATATTTCCTTTAGAGATGTTGCTAGCAGTCAGATTAGTCTAAATTGGAATGTACTGACTTAATTTATTCATTGACCTTTGCAAACATAGTAAGTGATACTCTGAACTTTCCCATTTCCAAAAGAGATCTAATTTTGAAGGTTTAAATAGCAAATAGTAAATCTTAAGAATTTTAGAATATAAGTTCATTTAGTATCAGTTTTTCCTTTTTGTGTCCCCCATGTTTGGAACAATGCCTAGAACATAATATGTACTAATAAATAAATAAAAATAAACAAATACATAATAAAAATAAATAAATAAAAATTTTTAAAATATAGTTGAGTTATATCATGGTATAATGGAAAGATTGCTGGCTATGAAAACAGAAGACCTATGTCCAAATTCTGTCCTAGACTATTATCTATGTCAAATCACTTGATCAGATCACCTAAACTATTTGAATGTCAATTTCTTTATCTTTACAATGAGAGAACTGAAGAAAATGGCTTCTGAAATTCCTTCCCATTCTAGATCTGTGATCTTTGAGGAATGGGTGGATAGAAGGTGAGTCTCCTGCTTTTGTGCCCACGTCCTTCTGTGCATGGTGGTCATCATAATGTAACAGAATGCATTTGATGGGAACGTTAAAATTCCTTTGACTGTCCTTCAAGCTTCTTCACAATCTGCTTTTGTAGACTTGTCTGATATTGCCCCCCTCCATGCACTGAACACTTCAGTTAAAATGACCCACATTCCTCTAATCCCAAACGCACTCAGAATTCCTTTCCTTCTTTGGCCTTTGCTCATATTGTTTCTTAAGTTTGGGATGTCTTCTCTCTTCTTTGCCTGTTGAATTTAACTCATTCTTTAAAGTCAAACAAAAATGTTACAAATGGGAGGTGTTGAGGCACAAGCTCCTCCTCAAGTCAAATAACAGCTATCCTTAGTAGGTTTCACATTGTATTTTCTTTCTCAACTTTCTAATGCACTTAGCATGGAATAACATATTTTACAATTATTTATATTTATGTCCTATTCTCCTTTTAGATGGTAAGCTCCTTGAGGGCAGCAACTGGGTCTCATCTAAGCTTCCTGTCTCCTTTTTGTAGTGATTTCCATATAACTCTGGGCTCAAACTGGAACACTTGAATAAGACTTTCATTGGGGGAGAAAATGATGACTTTATATTGCATGCCTCCATGAGGGGCAGAGTTGGAATCAGAGCTTGGAAGAAGGGAAACCTTTTCGCTTCCTGCTTCAAGAGAGGACAGAGGTTCTAGAACCACTTGAGATAGAAGTCTAGGGATTAAGAAAACAGACTTCAGGAAGTGGCAGATATGTAGAGGAGCAAATACTTCATTATGCCTCTCATTTAAGGAATTTCTCCTTAGGTGAGATAGGAGATTCTCTCTTGTTTGAGTAGAGATACCTCCTTCTTAGTGAAAGATTGTTGTTGTGCTTGTCATTTGTTGCCAAAGAAGACCATGCCATCAGAGAAATGATGACATGACTTGCACTTGACTTTGTTTTGAATGAGGAAGGGCTGTGCATGGTCATCAGCCTCACTTCTCCTCCAGAGCTGTGAGAATCCACTGACCAGATGTTCATCAGGATGAGTGGAGATGACCCAGGATGCAATATCAGACCTTGGTCCCTTGAGGCCAAGGTTGAGTTAGGAACTCACTTAGGGTGAGGTAATGCCCAAAGAGCTCATTTCATATGTGTATTGCCTGTTATAATCTAGTCTTATACAATTTCTGACTTCTGTTTGCCATCTGCTTGGATAAATGAATTTATTCACTATTCATAGTTTTTGATGGTCTTTTGTGTAACTGCATTTGATGGAAAGGAACCAAGCTTGATGATATAAACTTGAGTCTTCCCCTGCTCCCAACCCCCACCTTGCTCCTTAAGGTATAAGAACCAAGAAAGTTTGATATTAAGAAAAAAACTATTTCCCCTAGACTAGCAATATTTGGAGGAGCCAATAGATACAATTCTAGCACAATATCCCCTGTCTCAGGAGAGGAAAATAGATAACCTAATGACCCCTTATACTCCCTTCAAGGAATCAAAATATTCTTTTGGAAGGAGTGGGCAAAGCCTTCCTATAGGCTTCATTTAGACAACCCGTATAGCCATACACACAACTTATATGGGCAGCATGCATATCCTATGTGTGCATTCATCAATATGTCAAGAAAATATTACTCTGTTGTGGGGGAGACACACATGCAAATCCACATATAAATATTGCAACCTATTTATGACTTAGTAGGTAAGCTTAGAGAATTGATTGAAGCATAAAAAGGTTAATTGCCTTGCCCAGAGTTGTTTAGTTAGTATCAGAAGTGACAATGAATTCAGATCTTCCTGACTCTAAGTCCTGTTCTCTATCCACTATGCTGCAGTCTGTACATAGCAAGTGCTTATTTAATATTTTATGAATGTGTACCAGATGAGAGGAAGTCACCATGCCACAGTAGAGGAAGAACTTTGAAAATGAATGGTATTTATGGAAGTCAGGTCCCTGAGTATGTGTAGCCATGTGTATACATTCAAGGACACAGTCCTGAGAATCTAAGCCTAACTAGGTAGTTAGCCTCCACACAAAAGAAACTCACTTGTCAGGAAGTGATGATCCATTTTCTGAGGACCTATGGAAAATAGGTTTCTCTTTATCCAACACTCTCATCTTTATAATGGGGCATTAACTGGAATGTGCTTTTTTCTGGCTATGCTTTTTTTATATTTTTAAAAAATTCTGTTTCCCTCTCATAAAATATATGGTCGACTAGTTATTGTCCTGTTTTACTTATCACATGGTGCAATGGATAGAGTGCTGAGCCTGGAGTCAGGAAGACCTGAGTTCAAATCTAGCCTCAGACATTTGCAAACTGTATGACCTCAGGCAAATCACTTAACCCTGTTTGCCTCAGTTTTCTCTTGTGTAAAATGAGCTGGAGAAGAAAATGGCAAACCACTCCAGTATCTTTGTAAAAAAAACTTCAAAAGAAATCACAGAGCTGGACATGACTGAAAACAACCAAACAACAACTTCTTATCACATGAGTTAAGTATGGAGGGAGCTAAAAGGAGACAGTAGCTAACTAAAATTTACACTGAATTTCATATAGGATGGAGATCTCAGTTTCCTGGTCTATGGTTGGGGGAAATCTTTGGAGCTCAATACTTTTGTTATTTTACTAATAATTTAATATACTTCCCCAAGTAGAATTTAAAATAATACCTATGGCCTTTATTTTGCCTCTAGAATGATGTTTATAATTGTAATATGAAGTGAGGCTGACTAAAATCTCTTATCCTCATCTCTAGCAAGAAAGTCAGGGAAAGTAGGGGAGAGTATGGCCGTCCCCTTAGACAAAATCTCTTCTTACTCAAAAGAAGGAAGAAAGAGACAAGTGGAAAAGAGAAGGTAAAGTCCTTTCTCAGAGCTGGTTCATGGAAGAAAATAACACTGGGAGGCTTCTACTATATCCCTTTCCCAAAAGAGATGAGGGAATGGGTCACAGACCCAGAGCTAGGAAGACCTGAGCTTAATTAAATTCAGTCTTAGAGGCTTGCTGACTGTGGCTGTAGGAAAATCAGAGTCTTAGTTTCCTCATCATTAAGGTAGGGATAATAAGGATTGTTTCAAGGATAAAAATGAGGTTTTGTATAAGTGTTTTGGAAATTTTAAAGTGCCATATAAATTCTGGTTATTGGGTATTATTGTATATTTTATATTCTTGTTGCTCTATCAGCTTATGTCAGTCCTCCTAAGTTTTCCCAAATTCTTTATATTCATCATATCTTATAACATAATAGCATTCTATCATGGTCATATATTGCTATTCAGTGATTCTCCAATTTAGAATAAAAATATTTTTATGGTTTTATATTTTTTATATTTTTTTGGTTGTTATTACAGAACGTGCTGCTCTAAATATTTTTGAGTATATGGAATCTTTTCCCCTGTCTTTGACCTTCTCAGCATTTCAGTCTAGTTGCAGTAATGCTGGATCAAAGGGTATATATATATTTTGGTGACTTTTCCAGTAAAATGATAAATTATTTTCCAACATGATTGGGCTGATTCTATTGGACTTGTCCACCAAAAGCATGGACAGAAAGCAGTAGGAATGTTTTTCTAAATCTCTTAAATACCTTACTAAAATGACTAAGATCCATCTTTACTTTTGTCATCTTTGACAAACCTGATGGGTGTGAAGTAAATTCTGAGAACTATTTTAATTTTCATGTCTGTTGGCAGTAATTTGAAATATTTTTTCATCTTATGGTTTTACCACTTCTATTTCTTAATTTGAAAACTGCCTGTTCATATCCTTCATCCACTTATCCTGTTGAGGAATGACGTTTATCCTTATATATTTGTATCAATTCCCTACATATCCCAGTCATTATCAATGGTATTTACTATGTATATTTTCCCTGCTTTACAGCATCTATTATTATTTTAGTTGCATTGAATTTGTCCAATGAAGAGCTTTAAAATTTCAAGTAATCAACATTATCTATTTTCTCTTTTGTCATCACCTTTATCCCTTATTTGTTTAAGAATTCTCCTTCTACCTACTGTGCAAAGTACCTCCTTACATTCTTCTATAGTTTTTATATGGTGTGACTTTATATTTTCCACATATCCACTTGTAAAATGTGATGTAATATGCAATCTAAACACAATTTCCACTAAACTACTTGCTAGTTTTTACAGCAATCCTTGTCAAATAATGAAACCTTACAAGAGTAGTAAATACTTTTGACTTCATCAAATTCTGGGTTATTTTATTTTTTGGTTCTTATTTGCCTAGACTATTCCATTGATCAGTATTTATATTTCTAATGAATACCAAATAGTTTTTTTATGATCAATTATTTATAATATAGTTTGAGTTCTGGTAATACTTCACCATATTCATCCTTAGTTTTTTTCATCACTTCCCTTGAGAGACTTGAACTTTTGTTCCTTCTAATGTATTCTATCTGATTCTGTAAAGTAAACCCTTTGTAATGTGATTATGGCAATATATTTGTAAATCAATTTAGGTAGTATCTTCATTTTTTTATAATGTCTAGGTCCAACAAAACAACATAATCTTCCATTCCTATGAAGGATGTTTTAAAGTTATATTATTATTATTAAGTCCTAAGAGTACATTTCTTGGTTAAAGCCAAGATATTTAAAGCATTCTGTAATTATTTTGAATGGAATTTTTTTTCTATCTCTTCTTGTTTTTTGTTAGCAATTTACAAAAAGACTGATGTTGGATTGACTTTATAATTTTCTACTTTACCAAATTTGTTTTTATTAATTTGTTTCACTGAATCCTCAGAATTCTCTAAGTAAAAGCATCAAATTATTTTCAGACAGAGATGATTTTTTAACTTCTTTGCTCATCCATGTATATTCCATAAGTTTCTTTTTTGGGAGTTCAATCATATAAGAAAGTAATTTGGAACTAGAGTATATTCCCAAATTCTGTAAACTGTCTTTTAGTCAGTGATACTACTTTTAGGTTTGTACTCCAAAGAGCTTTTATTTCAGGAGAGGGGGAGGGAATGAACCATATGTACAAAAATAACTGTCATTTTATTTTTTGATGTAGCAAAGGACTAGAAACTAAGGGAGGCATCCTTTCAATTGAACAATTTATGTGAATGTAATGGAAATTATATGATTGCAGTGGAATAGGTCAGTGTGCAATAAGAAATTAAGAAAAGAACAGACTCCAAGAAAACTGGGAGTGAAAATAACTAGAACAAGCTATGTAATGGCAAGAACATCGTATAAGAAATCAACTTTGGGAGATTTACAAACTCAGACCAATGCAACTTCACAATTCCAAAAGACCATGACGAGTCATGTTTTGCAGAGAAGTATGAAATACACAATGAGATATAAGTTTTAATACGCAACCAATGTGTGGGTTTATTTTGCATGATTATACTTATATAGTAGAGGGAGGGCTTTTTATTTTGAGAGACTAAGACAATTGGAATAAGGGGAAGAAAAAATGTGACAGTAATACCAAAGAAGAAGAAAGAAAAACATCAATAAAACATTATAAAATTGATAGAAAAGACCTGAAAGAAGTTCAAAGTTAAAAATTATCTAGTAGGGAAATTTTGGAACTATAATGTGAAATTTGTTACATACTTTAAAAAAATTAGGCCCAGATGAACTCACAAGTTAGTTCTATCAAACATCTAAAATAATTAACCCCTATATAACATAAACTTTCCAGAAACAGAAAGCACCATAAATAATTCATTTCATGGCACAAATATGGTTGTGATATCTAAACCAAGGAGAGACAAAGCAGTGAAAGAAAATTACAGGTTGGTTCTGCTGAGCCTTTTTACACCACCACCACCACCACCTTCATCTCTTTTTTCTTCTTTGGTACAAGAGATTACTCTCTAGGGAGGGGAGCAGTAAAGAGCAATAGTACCTAGAGTGAGGATCCTTTCTTAACCTTTCCAACAATTGTTATTTTCCTTTTCTGTCATCTTTGCCAATTGAATGGCTATAAGGTAGAATCTCAGAGGTGTTTCAATAGGCCCTTCTCTTACTATTATTGAATTGGAGCACTTTTCTTATTTATTGATAATTTGCATTTCTTAAGAACTATCTTTTCATATTCTTTAACTATTTGTATGTTTGGAAGATTTTTCTTGTCAAAATTTTGTTTTAAAAGTGTGTCCTTACTCATTATAGTTGGAATTCTTAAATTTATGAAATACGGTACTACTACAGATTTATGAAACATGTCTGGCAAAGTCTGTCCTACAAAAAGCAAAGGAAATTGACACCACTTGATAAGATTAAGAGCTGTTTCCCCATAGATGTCATCAAGTGACTTGACGTTTTCAAAAGAAGTACAATCTTTCAACAACAATAAAATTCAGTGCTCAAAATTAGTCATAGTGGGAAAATTGCAAATTTCAAAGATCTCTGACCTCATCAAGTTGGAGAAAAGTCATTGCTGGCAGACATTTGTTAAAATGGGAATATTAATATGCTTCTAGAGAAGCTTTGAATTGGTTAAAATATTTTGGAAAATAACATGGAATTATGCAAAAACATACAAAATCGTTCATAATCTTTGACTCAGTTTTCTTTCTTTCTGTTGGAAAAGCCCACAAAAGTGGAAAGAAAAGTCCTACTGATATGAAAATATTAGTAGCAACGTTTTATTCTTATAGCAAACAGTTAGAAAGAAACTATGTGCCTAATGGCAGGTGAATGGCTAAATAAATTGTGGTACATGTATGTAGTAGAATTTTCTTATGCTATAAGAAATGATAGATATGAAGACTCAAAAAAATGCAGGAAGACTTTGCATGAAGGGATGTGAAATTAACAGAGCAGAAACAAAAAAGATAATATAAGCAATTACTACAACTATATAAATGAACACAACTTGAAACCGTAGCAAAACTTTAATAAAAATGATGCTGATTTATCAACTTACGCAGCACTTAATTTCATTGAACAAAATATAATAAAGTTCAAAACTGGGTTAAAAATTAGTTAATTACTCTTTTATATTGTTTTGACTATTTTGTGGGACTGTCCATTGTGGAGATTTGAATTCTGAGTGAGTTGGGGGTTTTGTACAATGTTTGGAAATAATATTCAATTAAAGAAGATCAGTAGCTGCTAAGGTACTGCAGGTAATGGTCAAATGAATATTAAAATCAGTGAGAGGCAAGTGAGATTATCTAAGCCTGAAGCAATGAAGGAAGTGTTCATAGAGACCCTGGCTCTTGACTGGGCTTTGTGAGAATAGAGGACGAAGAAATGCTGTATATGTTCTTTTCCAAAGATGGAAACTGAAAGAGGAAAACTAAAGAGAAGTAAGATTTCATTGATTTGGGGAGCTCCTTCCACTGATGCAGCTTCATAACTCATATAACATATTAAAGAGTTTTCTGGGATATGAAAAGGTAAAGTCACTTACTATAATCATACAACTAGTACGTAACAGAGGCAGGATTTGAACTTATGTATTCTTCACTTCAGGGTCATCCCTCTATCCACTTTTCACATTCTATCTAAAAAAACCCTTCATTGATGAAAAAGGTATTTAGACACTAAAACACACTTCAAAAGAAGTGGAATTTCTGATTCCTTGGGTTTTTAAAAGGTCTTGTAAATTTATGATTAAGTCTGCTTGTTTAAAGGGATTGGAACAGATGACTACTCTTTCTTTAGAGCAGCACTACCCTTCATCTATACAGAAGAGAAATCTAAAGTTTAATCCAATTGCTTCCCCCACCTCTTCCTCACTGCTATTTGGCAGGCCTAGTTGCTTGAGTGCTTGAAAGAGGAAACTGTTTAAAATAAATTCTTCATTGGTAAGCAAATAGGGTACATACAGGAGACATTCCTGGATGTGTTTGAACATTTTCAGTGTTTTTTACTATAAATAAGCACACTTCCTTAGAGAAAGGAACACACTTTTGTGCAATTGCAGAGCATAGTTGAGGTTAGTAGATTGTCCCCAAGGGGTTATGTGGTTTATAATACAAGAGGGGCACTGTGGAGTTGACATGACTGGCATGAGTAAAAAAAAAATCTACACTCAAGCAAAGTTACATGGTTTTTACCAGATAAAGATGTTTAATCCTTCTATGAAATTTAAAAGACTGGTTTTTCTATGGAAACACAGGGAAATGTTTTGCAGTCCAAATCTTTATAGATCTTAATAGAAAAAAGTTCAAAATATTTAGAAAAAAATCTTTTAATAAAGTTATAGGCATAATTTTTGATAGTTATATTAATATCTCACTAGAGAGTTGTCTGCTCTTTACATCACAAGTTGTCAGAACTGGATGTGATCTTAGAGGTCAAACCTCTCATGCAGAAGAGAAAACTAAGACTAAGAGAGATGAGGTGACATGCCCAGGGTCATAGAACAAGAAAGTAGGAAAGCAGAAACTTGACTTGGCTTATCTGACTACCAGTCCAATGTTTGTTCCCATTAGTCACACTTGCCCAAAAAATCTGCCCTTAGAAATTCCAGAGTTATTCTGGGATCTCTGTCATGAGAAAGCTATACATTCATTCATTCAAAATATTTATTAAACAGCTATAATATTTACAAAGCACTTACAAGGCACTCTGCTTTGAGAAACAAGCTATAGGTCATGTGCTTCAAGAGCTAGAGACACAGTATGTCATAGTGGAATGGTCATTGGTCTTGAACTGAGAAGATCAAAATTCAGGTCCTGGTTCTGCCACATGGGCGACATTGCATGACTTCTCTCTACTTCAGTTTGTCCATCTATAGAATGAGGATAATTACACTTCATCAATCCACCAGATAGGATTTTGTGTGTATATGATGATCAAATGATATATAGCATATGTGAAAGCACTTAGATTACAAAGTGCTATCTAAACACAGGGCAATGTTAATACATATAATAATAAAATACAAAAAAAGGATACAAGTCCAAAAGCAAACTCCTAAGTGCTATGGGAGATCCCTAAGAAATACATAGTCATCTGGAGGTAATAGTTACTTCTAGCTGACAAAATAATCCCTTGCAATGCTCAGACCCTGTGGTTTTATGACAAAAGGTTTTCTCAATGTCCTATGCCAACAAACGTTCTGTGGAGCTATATGAAGCATAATATTGACCTAATTTTTGACCAAAGAGCTTATGGAGGTAAGTCACAGATGTAAATAGAAGACTGGGGCTTTGCCCTTGAACTCCAAAATTTAGAGAATTATGCTTGTACTTGAATTTCTTCTGAAACATAGAAACAACTGAATTTAGCACTTAGCAAAAATTTTATAGGAAACTATGAATAGGAATTAATTAAATACATAGACAGTCTCTTCTTCATCTACTCTAGTCATGCCCTTGGTGAACGCTTCTGAAATTCATCCTGATTCTCTTTCCTATAGTTTCTCCTCATGGCAATAATATGGTCCTGATCTAGGTTGGTAGCAATGGGAATAGAAAGGAATGGAGAGTTGCCAGTCATAGTTCAAAAGAAGAATTGACATAATTCAATAAATTTTGTTAAATGCTTCCTGAATTTCTACCATGTGCAAAGGAGCTAAAGGCTAAGAGGACTGCAAAGATTAAGGCATTTCTAAACTCTTAGGGAACTCATAGTTAAATAAGGAACGTTGGTGACTGATTGGGAGCTCAAAATTATAAAGTTATTAGGCATTAGCTATAGAGGCAAACATAAAATTAGCTGTTGATACTTTAAATATGAAGTATTATGACCTAGTGGACATATTACAATAGGAACTGATTCATTGCTCTTTCTATAATGAAAGTAGAACTCAAAAGAAAATGGCAATTTAATACCAAGAGAGCTTACAAATTTTAATTGTGGTGGCAAAGGAAGAACCTGATTTTTGTCATATGGCAAAAGGCAATGAAAAAACATCATTTCATGGGACATTGGTTATCTCATATTTCAATGCTTATGATAAGGATTTGTAAAAAGACTGCTATGAAAATAATATTCATCAACATCTGTTGCACAGTATGAAGAGAAAGTGAAATTCTGTGGATAGCTAAATATGATCCTTCATATATAGTAAACAGCAACAACAGCTAGCATTTGTGTAGCATATTGAGATGTGCAAAGGGCTTTACATATTTCATTTGATCCTCACAACAATACTGGGAGATAGGTGCTATCATCACCTGAATACCACTAATGAGGAAACTGAGGCAAATAGAGATTAAATGACCTGCTCAGGGTTTTGTAGTTAGTATGATGCTAAATTTTTACTCAGATCTTCATAACTCTAGTTTCAATGCACTGTGAACTGCATCAGCTGACTTCAATTAAAAACTGGACATGGTGGGATATGGTGAAAAAATACGCTTCAGAGAGAGCAACAAAAAAAGGCCTGTTGTACTGATAGTTAACATAGAGCTTTTACCAAAAAAATAATAATAAACTAGATTGACAGTCTGATTCAGAAAAAGAAAAGAAAATCAAATTATTCATATCAAAATTTTTTTTTAAAAAAAGAACTCACAACAACTGAATAGGAAGTCAAAGAAATTATCTAAATATATTTTGCCAAATTATATACCAAAAATCCTCATAATTTATAGGAAATGGATGAATATTTACAAAAAATAAAATTCCTAGATTAACAAAAGAAGGTTATTTACATAATCCAGTGGCATAAAGAGAAATTGAAGCAGCTATAAAAGAACTTTCAAAGGAAAAAAAATTCAGGACCAGATGGAAGTGGTCTATAAAACATTCCAAGAACAATTAGCCTGAGTATTACACAAATGTTTTGTAATAATGAGAAAAGAACACACCCTCTCAATGACTTTTCTAAAATAAAAATATGATCTTGATACCTAAACCAGGGAGAGAAAAAAACAGAGAAAAAAATTATAGACCAATATCTCTAATAAACTTTGATGAAGAAAGGTTTTTCTAATTAAAATATTAGCAAATAGGTTGCAGTAAACTGTTAGAAAGATTATATACCATCTCCAAGTTGGAGTTTTAACAGGAATGAAGAACTGGTTCAACATAGGGACAGTTATAAACATAATAAATCATGTTAATAATTTAAATACTAGGAACCACATGATTATATAAATACATACTGGAAAAGATTTTAACAAATACCCATTCCTGTTAAAAACCAACAGAAAGCATAAAAATATAGACCTGTCTTTAAATAATGATCAAAACCCAAAAGCAAACATTTAACAAAGAAAAGTTAGAAACTTTGCAATATGATCAGGGCTAAAGCAAGAATTCCTACTATCACAATTAGTCTTTACATATACTAAAAATGCTAGCTTTAACAATATACAAGAAAAAGAAATTAAAGAAATAAGCATAGGCAAAGGGAAAACAACATTCTTTCCTTTTGCAGATGACATGGTTAACTGCCTAGAAAACCTTAAGGAGTCAACCAAAAAAATTAGTTGAAACAATAAATTCATCAGTTTCAGGATGTTACATAAATCCACATAAACCATTAGCATTCCTGAATATTACCAACAAAATCCAGGAGGAAGAGATAGAAAGATAAACTCATTAACTACCAAAAATATAAAGTATTTGGGAGTGTATGTACCAATACACATATAGGATCTATATGAATCCCATTATGACATACATAATTTGAGAAATGTACAGGTAGAGTATACATATGACAATAATATCTAAATTAATCTACTTATTCAGTGCCTATACCAATCAAACTTCCAAAGAATGATTTTATAAAGCTAAAAAATAACAAAATTAATATGAAAGGACAAAAGACTTAAAGGTAATCATAAAATAATGTGAAGGAAATAGATCTATCAATAATTGATCTCAAACTATACTACAAAGGAGTAACTATAAAAATGATTTGGTACTGGTGAAAAATAGATCAATTATAGATTTAAGTATATAGAAATATGTATTATATATAGGTATACAGAAAAAATTATATACACAACATGTGGAAGTAAGCAAATACAATAGCATAGTATTTGATAAACTCAAAGAACCTGCTTATTTGGGTAAGGACTCATTGTTTGACAAAAATTACTGTGAAAACTGGAAAGAAGTTTGACAGAAAGTGGGTATAGAGCAGCATCTCATACCATATATCAAAATTAACTCCAAATGGATACACATAAAAGGTAATGTCATAAACAAATTAAAGAAATCATGGAGAAACTAGCATTTAGATCTATGGCTAAGGGAAGAGTTTATGATTAAACAAGTAACAGAACAGATCAAAGAAAATGAAATGAATAATTATGATTACATGAAATTGGACAGATTTTACACAAATCCAATGCAGTTAAAACTTGAAGGAAAAATCATTGCAGCAAATTTCTTAGAAAAAGGTCTCATTTCTGACATATAAGGAATTGATAATACTAACGACATCCTCTAATAGATAAATGGACAAAGTATATATACCAGTAGTTTGCAAAGAATCCAAGCTATCAATAACAATATTTAAAAGGTTTCAAATATTAATAGAGGAATGCCAATTAAAGCAATTCTAATGTTTTACTTTATCCATATTAGGATGGCAAAGATGACAAAAGAGAAAAATAGTAAATCTTGAAGGGTCTTGAGAGAAACAGAAACAAAATTGCATTCATTATTGGTGGAGCTTTGAACTGTTTCAGTCAATTCTGCCTCTAAAAAAGAGGCAACTCAGTGGCACCCAGGGTAGAGCCTGGAGTTAGGAAGACCTGAATTCTAATGTGGACTCAGATACTTAACTCACTGTAGGTCCTTGAAGAAGTCACTTAATCTCTGCTTGCCTTAGTTTCTCCAACTGTAAAATGGGGATTATAGTAGTACCTATCTACTAAGATTGTTTTAAGGTTCAAATGACATATTTGTAAAGCACTTAGGACAGTGCCTGGCACACTGTAGGTTCTTTTCTTCTTCCTTCCTTCCTTCCTTCCATTATGTAAAACAATTTGGAATGATGCTTCAAAATTGATTAAACTGTTCATATCCTTTGACTGAACTATACTACTAGTAGACATATTGACACCCCCTCCCCATCAAAGAGTAAGGGAAAGGACTAATTTGCATAAAATACATGTAGCAGCTTTTTTGGAGAGTGTGTGCATGTGGGGAGGTGCCCATCTATTGGGGGGTGGGTAAACAAAGTGATGTGTGAATGCAATGGAATATCATTGTGCAATAAAAAATAATGGAATGGAAGGAAACTGAGAAGACCTCAGAAGAAACTAGGAAGACTTCGATAAGGTGATGCAGAGCAAAATGAGGAGTGGGAGAACAATGACCACAATGAAACAGCATTGTAGAGAAAATAACTTTAAAAGATTTTAGAACTCTGATGACAAATGACAATGACAAATGACTAATGACAAAACATAAGTCTAAAAGACTAAAGATGAATCATGCCACCCACCTGCTAGAGAAGTACTGGACTTAGAATCCAAACTGAGACATTCATGGACATAACCAATGTGGGAATTTGTTTTGCTGGATTATGCATATTTATTATGAGATTTTTTTTGTTTTCATTTTTTGTGAGGGGGAAGGTGAGGTAATTGGGGTTAAGTGACTTGCCCAAGGTCACATAGCTATTAAGTGTCAAGTGTCTAAGGTCAGATTTGCACTAAGGTCCTCCTCACTCCAGGACCCATGCACTATTTGCTGCACCACCTAGCTGTCCATTTTGTTTTCATTTTTTTTAAAAAACCCACATTATTCTATTAGTAGGTGCAGTCGGAAAGAGACAATAAGCAATTATAAAAATAAGTTTGAGAAAAGTTTTAAAAAATTTAAAAAATGAGTGGGGCAATATATAGAAGCCTCACACTTATATATAGTGAACACATTTTTGAGTCAAAATCTGTATGTTCTTTGATTGCTGGTAACTTCCTGTAAGAAAACTGCCAATTTAGATTTATAACTGTCGTGCAACTCTTAGTCTTAGAGAGTTGCCTGGGGCACTGAAAGGCTAAACAACTTAATAAAAAGTCCGTATTACTCAGAAGTAAGATTTCAAGCTAGATCATCCTGACTCTGAAGCTATCTCTGTATCTACTGTGCCATGTTACCTCATAAATACATGTCCTGTATGAAATAAAAGTATGATTTAAAAATATATCTACATCTATCTATGTTAATTGCAATTGTGAATTGAGGTATTGGCTTTAAATTCATTCTTAGGAAAAATAAACAACAGATTGTACCTAAATAATTACAGCAAAATACAAGTACAAGAAATGGCAAATCAATTTTACAAAGTATTCTGTTTTTATAAAATATTTGGACTGACTTTATCAAAAATTGTTAATAATATGACTAGAAATCTCATTAAGAGACTTTGGTCAATAGGAAATCTTGAAAGTTGAAGTATTAATGGCAGGTATCCCATGGTAAAGTCTTATAGAACTATTTGACCATCTTTACTGTCATCCTAAAGGACATTTGTTTTGAGCAAACAATTTTAAATGATTTTAAAAGTATCTACTAGTAATATAGGTATATGTGTGTATGAAAATGTGTATGTATATATATATATATATATATATACGTATATAGTTCTGAAATTCATACATATACTTTCAGATTAGTACCAAATAAATTGCTAGTTCATCAAAATATTTCATCTGAAAAATTTTTTTCAATGTTTTTATAAAAGAGTTTCAAAAGGCATTCTAACTTCTTAAGATATATTTGTAAAAGATTAATCCCTGTATTATTAACACAAATAAAATGCAATTAGGAAAAACTGAGTTCTACCCCAGCTAAGTGTCACAGTAAATACAATGGTTGACCTGGAATCAGAAAGACAGATCTTCCTTAGTTCAAATTTGACTTCAGACCTTCACTAGCAATATGAATGTTACCCTGGGCAAGTCATTTAGCCCTGTTTGCCTCAGTTTCATCATCTATAAAATGATCTGAAAAAGAAAATTGCAAGATCTTCCAATATCTCTACCAAGAAAACCCCAAAAGGGGTCAAAAAGAGTCAGACATGATTGAAAAAGATGACTGAATTGAACCTCCAGCTTATTCAACATTATAGCAGAAAATAAGGCAACAAAAGATGTAAAGTGTTATTAAGAAGTGCAAACTGGGTCATGTGAACAACAAGATGGAGGACTAGACATTTTCTTTGATTCCCATGATCTTGTAAACCTCTCCAAAATGGAAATTATGCACCCAAGATAAAGCAACTTCAGCTGTCTTCATGGTCTAGGACACCTAGAATCCTAAATAAGGTAAAAAATAACCCCAAAACAGCCAAACCAATGAATAGATGGTCACTAACCATGAGTTAATTCAGTAGCCCTCTCTCACCTCTCATGAGACTGGCTGTGAGACTACACTAGCAAACCGAAGGACACAACATAGGCTTAAAACAAAACTAGTCCCCATGCTCCAATTCCTCTTCTTTCTAGTACTGTAAAGATTCAAACTCTAGGCTGTATAAATTTGCCTTGACCAAGACAGACATCTAGGCAGCTGCAGCTCCTGAGGAGAAATAGCTTGCTGAAGCCACAAACCTGTAGCATCAGTGTTGCAAAGTTCTGAACTGCTGGGCCATAGAACTAAGGTAAAAAAGCAACAGGATAAGACACAAGTAGAGGACATCATGTGTGAAGAACCATGCAGCAGTCTGTTAAGCCTGAAGGGAAAACACAGAATCTATCAGGGGCTAGTTCTGACCACCCAAAAGACATTTGTGACTGAGACCTAGGTTGGTGAACTGTGAACTGACAAGCATAGAAGAAGGCTGAGACACTCAGATTTGCTCCCCAGGAAACTATGACCAGAGGGGAGGGAGTCATAAAGTGAGTGATAAGGAAAATAAGAGGAGAAAAAAGGTTTAAATTGTCATAGATTTCAGGAAGAAGAAAATCAAAGACTTAAACATAAACAGACAAATCAAGATGGGAAAATAGTGACAATGGAAGGAAATACAGTTCCCACATCTAATAAAAAAAATTAAGACCTCTATGAATAAATACTGCAAAACAAAGGAAAATAAGGCAACACTTGATGAAAAAGAAGAACCTGTGGCATTTAAGGAGGGCATAAGATCATAGCACACTATGCCTGTGTAATTATAAAACGAAATTAAAATTGTAAGTAAAATTTATGGCTGAGTAAGAGAAGAGAGAAGAAAAGAAGGGAGGAGGAGAAGGGAGAAGATGAGAGGAGAGGAGAGAAGGGGAGGAAAGAAAGGAGAAGAGAGGAGAGGGGAAAGGAGGAGAGAATAGGAGAGGAAGGGAAGTAATGAAGGGAGGGGAGGGGAGAAGAGGAGAGAAGAGAAAGTGAGGCAGAACAGAAAAAAAATTGGAATCTACAGTGGCTTGCCTCACCAAAGAGACTTATGCAGGAGAAGGGTAACCAAGGGGACTTACAAATGGTCTCTATAACCAATACCATGGTGGGGGAGGGACCTTACCATAGGGCAGCATCATTATTCTGGGAGCAAAGAACAATGAAAAAAGTGAGGGAAAAGGGATAGACATGGGAAAGGTCCTATGAGGCAGTGACAGAAAGTTCCTAGAAGGGATAACCTAGAATGGAAAATTTGATTGCATGAAATATACAGAGAAAAGAGAGAGAACAGATAATTTTAGGTGTCATGAATCAGAGAATGAGGGTCTAGAGCAGTCAGAAAGAAAGGATGAATATTGAAAAAGTGAGAGAAATTATTTTTTGGAAAGGGGAGCAAAAAAATTAAATTTATAAAACTTATGAACAAGACAAGTTGCAAGGGGGGAGAGAAAGGGGACATCTATCTAACTGAGAAGAAAAAAAGGAGTGAAAAATTAAATAACCAGATAAAATCAGAAGAGACATAAGAACTAATGAGCAAAACTCTAAAAGGAAAGGGGTAACAAATGAAAAGAGGGAACCAGGAGTGAAGGGAAGATAGCCAGTAAGAAGCTTACCTTTAGGGCCCACCTTAAAGATTAAAGTAAAGTAACCAAAAGATCATAATACTGTGTTTATAGAAGATGAGAAAAATCATAACTTAAAAAAAGGAGACAGACAAAAATACGAACCTAACTCTTTTAAAAACATTTTTATGTTCTCCCCAATTACATATTGAAACAAATTCTTTAATTGCTCAAAAAATTTTTGAGTTCCAAAATCTATCCCTTCTTCCCTCCCTCCTCTATACCTTCCTCAGATAGTAAGCAATCAGATATAAGTTATATATGTGCAATCATGCAAAACAATTCCACATTAGTCACTTTGTACAAGACTAAAATATAAGAATGAAAGTGAAAAATGACAAGCTTCAGTCTGTATTAAAACAATATCAATTCTTTTTCTGGACAGATAGTATCATTAGTCCTTTGGGATATTCTTGGATCATTGTATTACTGTGAATAGCTAAGTCATTCACAGTTATTCATTGTATATTATTGCTGTTACGGTGTATAATGTTCTCCTAGTTTTGCTCATTTCATGTTCATATAAATCTTTCCAGGTTTTTCGAAAATCATTCTGCTTATAATTTCTTATAGCACAATAATATTCCATTATAATCATATACCAAAGCTTATTTAGCCATTCCCTAACTTATGGACATCACTTTGATGTCTAATTCTTAGCCATCACAAAAAGAACCGCTATAAATATTTTTCTACAAATAGGTCCTTCCCCCATTCCCCTTTTTATGTCTTTGGCATACAGAATTAGCAGTAGTATTGCTTGGCCAAAGGGTGTGCACAGTTTTATATAACTTTGGGCATATGAACCTAACTCTTAAATGTGAATGGATTAAGTAATCCAATAAAATGAAAAAGTAACAGACTCGATAAAAAAAATTCCATGATCTGTTGTTTATGAGAAACATTTTTTTAAAAAAAATTCTATATTTATTTTTAGTGTTCAGCATTCATTTCCACAAGATTTTGAGTTCCAAATTTTCTCCCTATTTCTCCCCTCTGCCCACCCCAAGACAGTGTGCTTTCTGCCTACTCCTTCCCCCAATCTTCTATCACACCCCTCCCTTCTCTTATCCCCATCCCTTCTATTTTTTGGAGGACAAGATAGATTCTCTTACCACATTGTCTGTATAATCTTATTTACCAGTTGCATGTAAAAACATTTTTTAAAATTCATTTTCAAAACTTTGAGTTTCAGCTTCTCTCCCTTTCTCCCTCCCCACCCATCCTCACTAAGAAAATAAGCAACTCAATATATGTTGTGCATGTGTAGTTATGCAAAAAACTTCCATAAAAGTCATGTTGTGGAAGACTAATCATATTTCCCTCCATCCTATCATGTCCCCCCAATGTAAGATAGAGTTTCATAGCAAATTGAGTATACATGTTGTTCCCTCCTTAAGCCAAATGTGATGAAAAGTTCATTTTTCCCCTCTCACCTCCCCTCTCTTCCTTTCCACTGAAAAAGCTTTTTCTTGCCTCTTTTATGTGAGAGATAATTTTCCCCATTTTATTTTTCCCTTTCCTCCCAATGTATTCCTCTCTCAGCCCTTAATTTTATCATATTCCAAACCCTCCGATCCCTTAGTATAGAAGTTGCTAAATCCTGTGTTATCCTGATTATGTTTCCACAATACTTGAATGGTTTCTTTCTGGCTGCTTGTAATATTTTCTCCTTGACCTTGGAACTCTGGAATTTGGCTGCAATATTCCCAGGAGTTTTCCTTTTGGGATGTCTTTCAGGAGATGATAGGTGAAGTCTTTCCATTTCTATTTTACCCTCTGATTCTAGAATATCTGAGCAGTTTTCCTTAAGAATTTCTAGAAAGGTGATGTCTAGGCTCTTTTTTTTATCATGGTTTCAGGTAGACCAATAGTTTCTAAATTATTTCTCCTGAATCCATTTTCAGTTGTTTTTCCAATGAGATATTTCACATCTTTTATTTTTTGATTCTTTTCGTTTTGTTTCATAATTTCTTGATTTCTCATAAAGTCATTAACTTCCATTGACTGTATTCTAACTTTGAAGAAATTGTTTTTGTCAGTGAGCTTTTGAACCTCCTTTTTCATTTGGCTAATTCTGCTCCTTTTTGGGGAAGTAGTTAACAACTTGATTTTTTTAATTTATCATTTATTTTTCAGTTCTCTCAACATTCAATTCCATAAGAATTTGAATTTAAAATTTTCTCCCCATCTCTCCCCACCTCCCACACCAGGACAACATGCACCCCATCCACCCCTTCCTCCAGTCTGTCCTCCCTTCTATTACCTCCCTTCTTCATTCCCCTCACCTCTATTTTCCTGTAGAGCAAAATTGATTTCTATACCCTATTGCCTGTACATCTTATTTTCCAGTTGCATGTTAAAACAATTTTAAAAATTCGTTATTAAAGCTTTGAGTTCAATATTCTCTCCCTTCCTTCCTCCCCACCCACCCTTGTTGAGAAAACAAGCAATCCAATATAGGTCATACATGTGTAACCATGCAAAATACTTTCATAATAGTTATGTTGTGAAAGGCTAACCACATTTCCCTCTGTCCTATCCTGCCCTCCATTTATTCCATTCTCTCTCTTGATCTGTTCTCCCACAATAATGTTTGTTTCTGTTTATCCCTTTCCTCAATTTACTGTCCCTTCTATTATCTTCCCTCTCCTATCCTCTTCCCCCATGCCTTCCTGCAGTGTAAAATAGATTTTCTTCTCCAATTGAGTGTGTTTCCCTCCTTAAGCAACATCCTATGAGAGTCAGGCTCACTTATTTACTTTCATCTCCCCCCTCCTCCACTAATTCTGCTTTTTAAGGCTTTCTTCTTCTCAGTGACTCTTTGGACCTTTTTGCCATTTTGGTTAGCCTATTTTTAAAGGTATTATTTTCCTCGGCATTTTGGGGATTCTCCAACAAGCTGTTGACTTGTTTTTCATGATTGTTCTTGCATTTCTTTTCACAGTTTTTCTCTACTTCTCTTACTTGACTTTCAGTATTCTTTTTGGGCTCTTCCATGGCCTGAGAACTTTTTTATTTTTCTTGGAGGATTTGGATGTAGAATCAAGAGAAGTATGAAAAGGTAAACAGGAAAAAAGTCATAAAGGACTCACTAAAGTTGAACTGTTTACATTCCTCAGATCTTACTGTCTTCCTCTGGTTCTATGCTTTGATCTTCCTCATCATAAGAAATAATCTTTCACAAAGAAAGTAACCTTCCGTAGTCTTATTTCCCCCCTGTTTGGTCATTTTCTTTGCCAATTACTTGACTCATGAAACCTTTGTTAAGTAAAGGGTTCATTGTCCTAAGTTTCAGGGGTTTTGTGCAGTTGTTTTCAGAGCTATCTCTAGAGACCTGTAAATTCTCCAAAGTGTTATGATCAAAGGAGAGGTTTTTACTTCTCTCCTGGCTTGCACTGTGGTCTGTGAGCAATGATAAGCCCTCTTTCCTGCTTTAGAATTGTGAGTAGGATTCCTTCTCCACAGCCACCACCAGTTCTGCCATGCCAGTGCTCAGGACTGCTACTCAAGACTGTGACCCAGATCAGTCACTTGATTCTCCCACATCTGTAGGCCCAGAGCTCCAGAAGCGGCTGCCAATGCAGCAGTTGCTGCTGTCACCCTGGGCTGGGGTTGGGACTGGGATGAGACCTTGTTCCTGTGTCACCTCCCACTGACCTTTGAAGCTGTCTTTGGCATTTATGAGTTGAGAAGTCTGGAAACTGCTGCAGATGCCAGTGATTCAGTTCCCTGAGGTCTGATCCAGTCCTGTCTGTGCTGGTGTGGCCCATGCTGGGCTGTGTTCTGCTCTGAGCCCAGTGCAATAGACCCTTCCTGTCAGCCTTCTAGATTGTCTTGGGTTGGAAATCTGTTTCATTCTGTCATTTTGTGGCTTCTGCTATTCTTGAATTTTTTAAGTCATTTTTTTACAGGTATTTTGAGGGGGGTGTGTGGGGAGAGGTCAGGCAGGTCCCTGCTTCTACTATGTCATCTTGTCTCCATCCTTTGGGATCTTTTTTAAATATTACAAAAAGCTTCTATCTAAAGTCAAAAATAAGCATCATATACAACAGGGATACACTAGATCCTTTTACAATAAATATAGGATTGAAGTAAGAATGCCCACTCTCTCCAGTATTACTTGATATCATTTTGGAAATGCTAACAAAAGTAGCAAGAAGAGAAAAAAATAAAAGAATAAAGATAAGTAAAGAGGAGATAAAACTATCTAAGTTTGTTGCTGATATAATGATTTATTTGGGAAATCCAAGGGAACGAGTAAAGATACTGAGATAATGGATAGTTTCAGGAAAGTTACAGGGTACAAAACAAATCTTCTATATAATTAAAAAAACACGCACAAGAAACAATAACAGAAAGAGAAATCCCATCCCAAGTAACTGCAAAATCCATAAAACATTTGGGAACTGACCCCCAAAACACATAAAAGACTTGTTTAGATTCAAATACAATGTATCCTCTAAAGAAATAAGAATTAACTTAAATGGATGAAGAAATATTCAGTGCTCAAGGTGAGACTGTATCAACATAATAAAAATGACAATGCTATGAAAATTAATTAATCCCTTTAATATTATACCAAGTAAATTGTGAAGAGGATGATTTACAAAACTTCATAGAATAATAGCAAAATTTATTTGAAAAATATAAAAGATATTAAAAAAATAAACTAGATCTATAAGGGAAGTGATGAAAAGAAATAGGGACAAATAGGTAATAGCACTTCCAGATCTTAAACTATATTTTAAAGCAGCAGTCATCAAAATCATATGGCATTGGTTAAAAAATAGAGATAGATCAATAGAAAAGACTAGATACAAGAGCTTCTGGAGTAATAGAACTAAATAACCCAATAATTAATAAAGTGGAAAACGTATATTGCCTAGGGAAAACCTCCATATATGATGAAAAAACTATTGGGAAACTGGAACTCAGTCTAGCATAAATTAAGCTTAGAGCAACACCTTATACCACATTACACAATACATTCTAAATGAATATGTGACCCTTAATATTAAAGATAATATTAATTTAAAACATTGGAAGAGAAACAGTTCATATACCTTCCACAGCTAAGGGCAGGAGATGTATTCTTAATCAAAAAACACATAAAAGCAATTACAAAAGGTAACAGATAACTTTGATTACATCAAACTTGAAAAGCTTCTGTATAGACAAAATCAATTAGCAAAAGAAGAGAAGTTGATTGAATGACAAAAAAAATCTGTGTCAAATATATCTAGTAAGATAACTAGATCTCTCTCTCTCTCTCTCTCTATCTATGTACCTACCTATCTATCTATCTCTTGGATGCCCTTATCACAATATATAACATACATTTATCTATTGGGGAATGACTGTATTTATGTCTATACACACTCACACATACCACCCCCCACCCTCCCCTCCTACACACACACACACACACACACACACACACACACACGGAGTCATCCTCCAACACAACTCTGAGGTTTTACTTCACACACTATAAATTGACAAGAATGATGAAAAGTGGCAAACAGGCAATATTAGAGGAGTTGTGTAGAAGGATAGACACATTAAAAGCCATTCTCCAGGAGCACATGCATATGTGTGCACACACATACACACACACACATACACACTATTAGCCACTCCTCAATAGATAAATGATCAAAGGTATGAACAAACAGATCTCAAAAGACTGCAAAGTAGTCACAATCACATCAATGCCCCAAATCATTTATAATAAGAGAAATACAAATCCAAACAACCCTAAAGTTTCACTATATACACCGTGAAAACTGACAAAAATGACAAAAAGTCACAAACAGTCAATGATGGATGAGTTGTGTGGAATGATAAATATACTGACACATTGCTGATGGAGCTATGAAATGGTAAAATCATTTTGGAAAGCACTTTGGAAAGCATAATTGCAAAGTGACCAAAATGTACATGCTGTTTGAACCTTATTGATGGCTTTATATTTTAAGGAAGCTATCAATAAGAAAATAGTCTCCATGTTCTCCAAAATATTAATAGCAGCACTTTTCTGTGGTAACTAAGAATTGGAAACAAAGTATATGCCCATCAGGCTATAATATTGTGGTACACGAATGTATTAGAATATTATTGTGCTGTAAGAATATAATGAACACAGAAGCATGGAAAGGTTTTTGTGAACTGACGCAGAGTATACAGTAAGCAGAGTCAAGAAAACGATATATGTAAGTTATTACAACTACGAAAAATGGAGAAAACAATGCCATATAAAAAAATCAAAAGTAAATGTAACAAAATTATAAAGATGAAGCAGGCTTTGAATGAAGAGTATGAGAAGAGACCCCTCTCTACCTTACCCCTTCATGGAAGTGGGAGTTCCACAGGCATCACACATTGCATATATTTTCATACTTATGTTTTCAGAAAACAAACTCCAACTTCTTCACTAACTGCCTCACCATCCACACCAGAGATCATGATCTGAAGGAATTCTGCCTTGGACTCTTTTACTCCTGATTGGTAATTGCCTCTCCCAGAACACTATTCCAGGAAAACCCTAACTGTGATCCACTTCCCTCTGTTCTCTTTCTCTGACCACCTCCTACAAAACCATCTCAACACATTCCCTATATCCTTTTTCTTCCCCTAGACCTCTCTTCAAGTTTGGAACCATGAACTTTTTGTTTACATCAATTCTACCAGTCTTTCTGGAGGGGGCATGTCCATTCACTCCCTGTGAACCCATACATCATCTCGACAAATTTATGGAAAAAAATACCCCTTCCTGACCACCAGGGAGTTCCTATTACCCTTATTGGAAGGTAAGTTACTTAAAGGCAAGAATTGTCTTTTTTTGTGTGTTTGTATCTCCTGCACTTAGCAGAGTACTTAGGACATAGTAAGTGATTTAAAAATGCTTTTTTCATTCATTCATTCACATGAAGATCTTGAACCAGTGGCTTGAGTTACCTTGGCCACATATGTTCCTGACAAGTATGCCTCACTTCCAATGTACTCTAAGTTTATACCCACTCTTAAAACTGATGTGTGTACTTGTGGAATAGTATGTCCCAGGCTTATGGATGAAATGTTTTTAGCTACTATTCTTACTATGCTATCTTAGTAAATGCCTTTGCCTTGATTTAATTTTGTCTATCGAATGACTATTACAGTAAGCTCACCAATGCATGTTCATGAGTTTTAGATTTAGGAGTTCAGATTAAGAGAGTATCCTTTGAAACACGGTTATAATAATTCCCATGGGGACCCAATCTACCAACCTGTGAGCACTGAGTTGGGAAACTAGCACATAAGTGGTGTTATATAAGATTCTGTTCATTGGCTCTAAATAGTGGATTACTATGTAGATCTTTATAAATTTTATGTAATATACTCCCAAATTATCTTATTATTTTAATTATTTCAAATTCTAAAACTCATAAATTATGTTTTGTGATACTTAATCTCCTCACTTACTTTGGATCATAGTGTTCCATAGTGGGGCTAAAATGAGGTTTGTGGATTTTCTCACTTAAACATGTCTTTTCAATATAACAATTAAAAATATAACATTCAGTATAACATTAAAAAATTTATAAACCTAAGAAGAGCTAATACCATTGACCTATCTTTGTATAGGAATCCTTACCTGGCTAAAGAGAAATTACCTTTCCGCTTTCCTTCAATGGTCCTTAAGGTGACTTTTAACCCCAAACATAAAACTTCAAGACTTCATGTCAGATTATTCTGTATAAAAAATCTTAAGGTTTTGAACATACTGATTCCATACATTTTGCTAAACTTTCTTAAAAGGTGATAGATAAATCCTGTCATTTTTGTGCTGAAAAAGAAGTTATTGATTTAGAGATGGGAGGGATCTTGGGCAGCTAGGAGGCTCAGTGGATAGAGTGCTGGGTTCCTCTTGTGTTCAAATCTGAACTCAGACACTTACTAACTGTGTTACCCTGGGAAAGTCACTTGACTCCGTTTGCCTCAGTTTACTTATCTGTAAAATTAGCTGGAGAAGGAAATGAAGAACCACTCCAGTATCTTTGACAAGAAAACCTCAAATGCAGTTATAAAGAGTCAAGCAAAACTGAACTGAACAAGAGATCTTAGAGATGACATTACAATCAACTTGTTTTTCACATAAGAAACCTGGGTCCTAGGGAAGGGATGTGGCCCAAGATGACACAGATGCTAAAGTGACAGATCCAGGTTCAAATTCAGATCCTCTGGACCTAGATCTAGCATTCTTTGTACTGGATTCTGCTTCCAGCTTCATTCAGGAGTGAGATGAGGTGGGATTTTCTACTATGCATTCTCTCCACACAACCATTACAGCTCTTCCGGAGGTTAGAGCACATTCCCTTTGGAACTCTACTCAAGACTTATAGTAACACCTCTTTGCTCTCTCATTTCTGTTTATACAAATTCTGGAATGATAGGGTCGTGGGATTAGAATTTGAGGTGAAAGGGACTTTAGGGAGACATCTAGTCCACTCTCTTTATTCTATAGTTGAGAAAACTGACAGCCAGAGGGGTAGATGACCTATCGAAAATTATGCAGGTAATAAATTCCCTGTCCACCTGGCTCAATAATGATTCTTGAGCTTATAACATTTTCTGCCTGTACTGGTCACTCATTCGACACTCCTTTAATAAGATTTCATACCTAGGCCTTTTCTCCTCAAATACATCTTGACCTCCTTGGGAAGCAGTTCACCCATCTTTGATATTCTCATAATACCTAGTATTGTGGCTTGCATATAATAAGTGATCATCTTAATTATTAATTATTTCAATTATTATTCATTGAAAGGTGGGTTGATTATTTTGACTTATGGGTCATTGTGCCAGACTAATAAATCATTTCTTAAAATCATGATAAAATCATTGAGGCAAAGAGAAGAAGGTAGGAGTGGAAAACGACAAGATCTTGTGATGCAATGTACATCTCTTGCCCAATTATTATTTTTTCTTTACTTATCAAACTTTAAAAAAAGTAGTTATTTTAATGGTTAATTGATTCTATATAAGTTCTTCATGAAATAAAGGAGCCATTTGATTTTTTTTTTCAAACTCCTGAGGTCTTAAAGGGAAATCATAGTAGATATACTTTGCAAAACCAAAGGATATGGTTAAAGGTTTTTCCTAGGAGAATTAAGTGACTCCAGGGATTAGTAATAGACAGCAGAGCCTTTCACCTCTAGGTCAGTAGTTCACATACAAATCAGGTCTGTAGTCCCTTGAAGTCATTGTTTGAGTGACAGCTGTTGGGTGGTCAGGGTGAAATGAGTTATAGGGTCAAGCACAATTCAAGGGAACAGGTGCTGTCCATAGCAGCCAAATCTTATTGCTGACAGTCTTGCCAGAGACTGAGAAAAAGTGATTAAAAGATAGATTGATATTAGTTTCTAATTTCCAGGATAGTACTTAGTTCAACAAAATAAAGGAGAACTTTATTTTTCCCTCCAGTGTCTTGTTTTGTTGGATGCCTATGGAGAGAACAGCACTTTGATTGTTAATTTCACTATAAGTAAAAAAGAAAAAATCCCAACATGTATATATGGTCCAGTGGACATTAGATTGACAGTAAATGGGACAGCCAGAATGCTAACTGGTGTGACTCTGCATCATCACCACATAGTAATTTCCTTAATTGATGTGCTAATTTTTCTATACAACTTTCTTATGTAATGTCCAAAACTTTTGGCATGTCTCATCTGATCTGTCATTAACATTTCCTTTCTTCTACTTTAGTGATAGGCAGGAATAAATAAGTAGGGAACATTAAGAAAATCATGCATAAGCTATACCATGATGAAAAAGAATTTTTTACATACATTTGCATATACATATCCTCTTTCTTATGAGAAACTTCACTCACCTCACTCAGCGCCTATATTCTTGTTATATACTATACTATATACTTGCTACATACTTTGTGAGATGGATGATGGGAGGGTCAGAGCAGAAGTCAATATCCTGAATTTGTTTTTCAAGACAGAAATTAAGGTAGTTCAGTTATTTGCCTTGAGGAAGAGTGAGTTGGTCATATATCTATGCAGTTACAGTTAGTGTGGTTTTAGAGTGGATCCAATGGTAGTAATTCCTTTCCTAAAACAGTATATTAAGAATAGCTATTTCTCAGTGTAATAATTGTTTGACTCATCATGGGTTTTTCCCTTTCTTGGTTATGGGACCCTGAACCAAGTGCAGTCAAAAAAAGAGAAAGGCAACAGAGTGAAAATAACATAAAAGTATCTGTAAATCCCCTAAACTGTAGTTATGGATATTTCTGCCAATGTCCCTTCAAATGGTTTGACTGTTGTCAAACAGCCTAGAACACCATCATTCTTAAAAAGAAAATACTATACTCTGGACAGCTCTTATTTGATTTCTAATGCAAGTCTTGGGAGAACCTGAGGTTACCTTGACTAATACCAGTTCCTTATTTGCTAAGAGAAATTTCTTTCTGATTCCAGATTTCAGAATGCCCTAAAAAGTTGTGAAGAATATTCTTTGGGGGAGCCAGATGAAGGGGATCCCACTGAGCCCAGTTCATCCTTTGCTCATTGTAAGTCTACAAAGTTGGATATCTTTGCTCTTTGAGGGACTTTCCAGAGGAATGGAAAAGAGGGAGAGGCAAATAGAGAATTCCTTTCTCCAGTTTGAATGCTCCATCTTCAAACAAATTTTTTATATGGATAGAGAAGATGCTCCCTCTTTTTCTCTCTCCTTCCTTTCTCCTTTCCCTTTCAATTCTCTCCTTTCCTTCTCCATTCCTACATTCTATCTTCCTCTCCTCCTCCTCTTCCCTAAAAAAAGAATTTACAGAAGTAACCTGCAAATCCTTTCAGAATGTCTACATTAATGAATTATTAACTCAGCCACCCATGACCTTAAAACTAGAACCAAGAGAGGCCTAGGGCAGGGAGAAAAGCTGCTGAAATCTTTATCGGACTCCTGTCAAGGGAAACCGACCATTTGTCTTCCCTCATCAGGAGAAATTAATTAATATGAAAGGCAAACTTTTTAATTGCGTGTCAAATGAAATCAGATAGAGGCTTTCCCCAACAGAATCACTTCATTGCCTTTCAGCTGCCTGGGGTAGTCCCTCTCCTCTTCAACCCCAGCTCTTTTCCACAACACCCAGACAACAGGAGAATTGGCTTCCTGGGGATTATTTTAATTTTTTCCCTGGGAAAATGATGAATTTGGGTAGTTAATTTATCGATCCTGGCTCCTCTTCCCGCATGTTTTATTTTAGAGGTCATTAATCAATGAAGAAAAACACCACTAGGTCCTCCCTTCCATTTAATACACTCACACTCCTTATTTATTCCTCTGGAACAAATTCCCAGCAAATATTCGCCTATTGATTTGGGAGCCATGGACTTTTATAAAGGTTTGATCGCTTCCTGAGCTGGTGAAGTGATTTGTTTCCCTCGTCTTTCTCTGTATAATGATGGAGGGGGAGGGAGATGAGAAGAAAGAAGGGAATGGAGAAGGGGGAAGGGAGGCATGGTTGACGAGAGAGAGACAGAGAGTGATAGAGATGGGGGAGAGGAGAAGAGTGAGAAGGAACAGAAGCAAGCGTGTCCATTACATGCAATATGATATATGAATATTTGAACAGAAGAGTATTTGAACGGGAGAGAAAAGCAAAAATGTTGATGATAAAGTACATCTCTGGAGACAGGTTAGGTGAGGTGGGAATTCAAACCAAGGTGCAGAAGGCCTCAAAATCTCAAGGTCTATACAAACTGTGGGCTAGACTGGTGCAGTGAGATACTGATTCAGCAGTATTTTGTCCCAGACGATCAAATCCTATTTCTAGCTGGCCACTCTCTGCCATTCCCTTCAGAGACCTCAATCCATTTCTCATCGCTCAGGACCCGATCTAGTAGCTAGGGTCTTGCAAGGATGCACTGATGCCAAGGATGCCCTGACATAGAATTAGCTGCCTCTTCCTCCCAGCAAAGACTTTTCCTCTGTACTAAGGGTTTTCAACCTGGTCTTTTGGTTGAGTTTCTCTTTCATCCCTTTTTGCCTGTATTCCACCCTCACTCTTTTCTCTTTGGTTTGCTCTCAAACTTTCTCCTTTTCTTCCATTTAACTATTATTCTCTTACCCACCAGTCATTCAGCTGTCATCGGTCTGTCTGCCCTTGTAATTGTGTGAAATGGGCTATTATGGCCCCATTGTTTCAATGCCTAAATACTGACAGCTCTACAGATGGGTGGGGGGGGGCAGTGAGGAAGACAGATTATCTTGACAACTGTCTTCATCTCAAAACTGTCCCTGCTTACCTCCACCTCATTTCCCAGACCCAGAACTCAGAAAGCTTGAGCTCCATTCCCTTCCAGAGTCCTGAATTCAGGAATAAGTAATGTAATTTCCCATTGATATTAGAACAGATCCCTAACTCAGGGGATATCAGCCCTTCTCTGTCCTCCACTCACCTTTCTACAATGCTAAGAAAACGATATGTTGTTTCCTGGATGTTCCACCACTACAGAAACATGACTTTAAGGCTGAGGGGCAGGGAGCTGTCCTAGGGATGAGACTGTGAAGGAGGAGATAGGGGAAATGGGGCATCATTTAGGTTCCTGGCCCCAATAAGAAAACTTCGTACCCACATTTCAAGAAATTTTAAAGTAAATGGAGGTCACAGAAGCTTCTGAAACCTTGAAGGTGATGAATTGGTAGAGAAAAAGGTAGGCTTTGGGGAATTTGGGGAAGATGTGGAGTGGAAAGGCAAGAGTGCTTGCATGTTAAAGTGGGAGCCACAGTGACAGAGGCAAACACCGGAGAAGAATTGATGATATTACAAGGACAACGTGAGAATTCAAATTAAAACCCCAGAGAGGCAGTAGCGTTCTTCTCTTGCTTGGAGGGAGCGCTTCCACTTGATTCTCAGCACTGGACAGAGAAAGTGTGAGAAAGAGACTTTCTGTCTTCTCCCCAAGCCTGAACAAGTGCATTTCAGAAGTTCCAAGAGTAGATTAGCCGAGAAAAGTGCTGAAAATTCATTCTATCTGACACAATGAAACTGATCAAAGACAGCTTAGATTGCATGGTTAGCTTCACAGCTCATAAAATCGTAGATTTTTTTTCTTAGTTGTGTTTGCCTTTAGCTTAGGTGTTATCAATCTACACAGCACATGACGGATGACCTTGTCAAAATGACGCCAGTCAAAACATTTTTAGAGGAGTTCTGTTCAAATTTGTGTTAAAATGTCCTGTATTAGACGCAGACAAAATCTAAACAGCAACTTTTCCCAGGCTCTGCTAGAATGAATGAAAGGGTAGAAAAAGGAACAGGAAGTGGGAAAAGAAAGGGCTCAGAGAAGATTCCAAATAATTGTGTTGTGATGTGTGTGTGTGTGTGTGTGTGTGTGTGTGTGTGTTTAAAGATAAACATTGCATCGTCTGTTTTCTTATCTGCTCTATGTAATGAGTAAACAGGAGGAAAGCTTAGTGCTTTTCGAAGACATTCCCGTATTCCAAATCCTGGTAGTGCAAAAGAAGAGGAGAGAGAGAGAGAGAGAGAGAGAGAGAGAGAGAGAGAGAGAGAGAGAGAGAGAGAGAGAGAGAGATGCAATGAGAAGCTCCAGCATAGAACATGTTTTCAACCTGAATGCATCCTAAGGCGTTGGGGAGATTTTTGAAACCTGAGTTCTGGAAAGAGGTCTATGCTTCAATGGGGCAGATTGTAAACAGCGGGTATTGCTGCTTCCTCCTGGCTCTCTGGAAGTGGACCTCTCCAGAAGTCAGAGAGAACAGACGGTAAATGGAATCAAAAGTGTAAAGGCACAGTTGTGCCACCAAAATGTGAATCCAAACAACTGAAGAAGAATGAAAAATGCTTGAAGGAGAAAAGAGAGAGGAGATCCAGAGGAGAGAAAACTGTAAGAAGAATTTAAGGAAAAGGTGAGACAGTCACAGATATAAAGGGGAGAAAGTCTAGGAAAACTTTTTCAGGTAAAACAAAGCCTTGCAGATAAGATGGTCACATTATATAAGTTCCAGGGCAAGATATAGATCCTTTAGAAGAAACTGAGTGCCCAGGCTTCTAAACCCTGAAATCAAAACTGCATCTACTTCCTATTAAATGTTTCTCTCGAGTAACATCACCACCCCTTCCATCCAATAGAACTTTCTCCCGGGAGGATTTCTCTTTTAGAGAATATGCATGGGTAGGCAAGTTGACTCAAACATCAAGTTGACTCTAACATTTCAGGGGAAGCGTTGGAGGGCAAGAGGGGAAGCACACGTTCCCAGGAAATCCTCAGAGATTGTGTTCATAGCTCCCAGGACGGAAACATAGGTATAAAGAGATTCCTTTTTAGTTTCTTAATTTTCTCTTGTTTCAAGACAAGGGAATAAAAGGCACGGAAAAAAAAACAAACCTGAAAGAACGAGAGACCAACAGAACGAGAGACGCCAATAATAAAAACATAAAATAAAAATTGGAAGTGTTAGAAGTGGTGTAAGGGAGAGAGCATCAGACTAGTATCTGGATCCTGCGGAGTTATACCCTTCTATCTCGCCTCTTTCTCTCTTCGTTCCTGGTCCGTCCGCCTGTCTGCCTTCCGCTGTGTCTGTCTCTGTGCCTCTGTCTGCGTCTTTCTATCTCCATTTCTCTTCCATTAAAGCACGCGCGCGCGCGCGCGAGCACACACATACACACACACACCACATACCCACATACACACACACACACACACACACACACACACACACACACACTTGTATTTTGTGCTGTCGTAAAACCCACGTGTTCAGCAGGGAGGCTGCCAGAGAGCAAGGCAGAAGAGCCGGGACGTGGCTGCCAAGAGCAGCCCCACGGCGGGTCTGGACTGCCGGGATCTGTCCCAGCCACCTCTAGCTCAGAGTTTCGACTGCTCCCTCCGCTGGCTTCCAGGATCCTTTAGCCTTTGGTTACCCCCACTTTCCGCTTCTTTCCCCTGGCGATTGGCGATCTTCAGGGACTGCTCTGGGGCATGTAACCGCCCGCGCACGTACACACACACACACACACACACACACACACACACACGCACACGCACGCACGCACACACACACACACACACACACACACACACACACACACAACGTCTCTCTCCAGCTCTCCACTCTAAGTCCAGCACCCCTCGGTTCCCAGGTAAGGGATGGGGGAGGGGCGTATAAGCTGAAATTCTGGAATCGGGGTCCCTTGGGAGAACAGCGTACAGGATGGGGGGGTGGGGGAAGGTGCGTCGTGGGGTGGGGAGGTGATGGGAGAATAATGGGAGTGGGAAGGAGACTCCCTTTTTCCTGCCCTGAGTGCTGAGTGATCCTAAGTTGCTGAGTTCCGGTGGCCCTGGTACTCCTGGTACCTGGTTGAAGGCTCCCTCTTTAGTGGGCAGACTGGTGAGGGTAAAGAGTTCCTGAAACTCAGCTTCCTACCTCTGAGTCGGGGGATGTGAGGTCTAAGGTGAGAAGAGAGGGAAGGCTTCAGCGTAGGAAACAGTGTTGGGGAGCACGCAGGGAGGGGGAGGATGGTCTGAAGAACCCCACCGCTTAGCCATTAGGCTTCCCTCTTCGCTCCGCTATTTGGAAGCAAACTTTCTGTAGCTTCGGAGTTGGCAACGAAACTGGTGGGGGTGAGGGAATGGGCAAGGGAGGTCGCTGGAGCAGCAGTTGATACAGTTATGGAAGATAATCCCCAGAGCCCTGGAAGCCTTGACTCTCCTCTCCCCGGAGCACTACGAGCCCGCGTCCTCCTTTCGGGGACTCACACCTAGCGGGGTCTCTCCTCTTCTCCTCCCCAGGGTCTGTCTTGACCATCCTCTCCCCGGTCTGACCGCTCCCCCTAAAACTCGGCTCCCCCTTCTCTTCCCTTCCCCGCCCCTCTTCCCCCAACTCCAGGAGTCCGACATGCTCAAGCCTAGAGACCCCGGAGGTTCGTCCTTCCTGAAAGTGGACCCAGCCTACTTGCAGCATTGGCAGCAGTTGTTCCCGCAGAGCGCCCCGCTCAAGGGCGGCGGCGGCAGCATCTTGGGCCAGCCGCCGCCGCTGCCCCTGCCGCCTCCCGCGCCCGAGCGCGCTGAGCCCGTGGCCGACAGCTTCCGCCCGCGTCCTGCCTCCCTGGCCTCTTCGGCCTCCTCCGCCTCCTCCACTCCGGCTTCTTCGACCGCCTCCAGCGCGGTCTCGGCCTCTTTGTCGTGCGCCGCCGCTCCCGCGACCACCGCCGCCTCCCTGGCCGGTCTGGCCGCCCTGCCCGTGGCCCAGCTCCCGGTATTCGCGCCGCTCTCCAGCTCCGAGGTGCTGCCCTCGGGAGCTCTTCAGGGCAAGGACTTGTGCGTGGGCTCCTGCTCGGGCTCCGGCTCTAAGTGCGGCAGTGGGGCCGCCGCCTGCGACAGGGGACTCGCTCGATTTCGCTGCACAGCGGAGGAGCTGGATTATTACCTGTATGGACAGCAGCGCATGGAGATCATACCCCTCAACCAACACACCAGCGACCCCAATAACCGTATGTAGCGCCCTCTCTAACCCCTCCCCTCCTCCCGCTCTCTTAGGGCTTAGTTCGGTCTCTGGAGGGTGCG
>CM053772.1:131410939-131428782 GCA_028658325.1 Potorous gilbertii
TCCTTTTACATCATGACTTTCAGTAACCTAATAATTTTAAAATTATCTCTCCTCAATCTATTTTCCAGGTCAGTTGTTTTTCCAATGAGATATTTAATATTTTCTTTCTTGTTTTCATTCTTTTGATTTTGTTTTATTGTTTTTGATATCTCACAGAATCATTAGCTTCCACTTGCTAAATACTAATTTTTAAGGAATTCTGATTTTTAGTGAGCTTTTATACCTCCTTTTCCATTTATCCATCTCTAATTTTCTTTTCTTCAGTGAATTTTGTACCTCTTTTTCCTTCTGGACAATTCTATTTTTAAGGAATTCTTCTCCTTACTGGATTTTTGTGCTTCTTTTACTTGTGTTTTTTTTAAGGTGCTATTTTCTTCAGCATTTTTTTGTGCCTCCTTTTCCAAGCTGTTAATTCTTTCTTGCATCACTTTCATTTCCTTTTCCCATTTTCCCTTTACCTCTCTTATTTGAATTTTAAATTCCATTTTGCGCTCTTCCACAACCTGAGATCAACTCATGTTTTTGTTTGAGTCTTTGTATGTAGCTGCTTTGATTTATTTTCTTCTTCTGAGTTTGTGTCTTGACCTTCTCTTGTCATCATAGTAATTTTCTATGGTCAGGTTCTTTTTTTTTTTGGTGCTTGCTCATTTTTACAAACTTTTCCCTGCCTTTTAACATCATGTTATAGTTGGATTCTCTCCTGGGGTGGAGGGGACACTGTCCCAAATTTCAGGTTTTTTGTACTGCTTTGTTCAGAGCTAGTTCTGGAGATCTATAAGTTTCAGTTCTTTAAAGGTGGTATGATCTAAGGAGAGGTGTAGCCAATGCTCTCCTGGCCTGGGCTTTGGTCTGTGAGTGACCATAAGCACTTTTTTCCACCCTGGAATTGTGATCCTGCTCTCTACTCCGGCCAGTTTTCCTCTTCACCCTAGGACTGTGGTCCACAACCATGTGTAGACAATGTAACACAGTCCTGCACTCTGGGCCAGCAAAGGGTCTCTTGTTACCTCCTTTTAAGCATTTTTTGACCCCTTTACCGTCCATGGACTGGAATCTCCTGAGGCTGCTACCACAAGAACTGTTGCTGGTTTGCTGAGGTGGGGCCCATGCTGTACTGCATTCCACTCTCACCCCAGTGAGACAGATTTTTCTTGGACATTCTAAGTTGTCTTGGGCTGAAAAATTGTTTCACCCCATCATTTTGTTGGCTCTGCAGCTCCAGAATTTGTTTTGAGATGTTATTTTTAATGTTGTTTAGAGGGGAATTTGGGAGAGCTCAGGTGAGTTCCTGCCTTTACTACAGCATCTTCACAAGTCTCTTTTCAACAGAGTTGGACTAGAACATTATTTTCCTATGATTCTTTTCCTTCCTTGCTTTGTAGGCAGTTGGAGATGTGGATATAGAACTCAGAAGAAGTCAAGAATATACAAGACCTCTATAGAGATGGTGATTAAATCCTGTGATAGTTAAAGAACAATGTAGTATAGGAGAGCATGTAGAGCAAGAAGAAAGTCTAATATAGAGCTTTGGTTAATACATTAAAAGTTTGAGAAAAGGATAAAGAGCAAACAAAAGAAACAAAAAGACTAACAGAGTTTGGTGTTTCTTAAGTGAAAGTAGATATCTAATAGAAGGAGACAGATAAGAATATCAAAAGCTGGGGATGAAACCTAAAAAGTGAAATTTGACTTGGTGATTGTAGCATTACTGACCTTTGTGAGGGGAGGTCTGACAGGTTGAGGAAGAAGTCTAATTGCAAAAGGTTAGGGAGAGAGTGAAGAATAAGGAGATGGAGGTATCCAACATGAATGAGTTTTTCCAAGAAGTTTATCAGTGAAAGAAACAAACAGAAATGGGACATTAGCTGGATGGAATAGAAAGGTTAACCCGCCTTCTTGCTGGAGAATCACTCCCGGTTTAGCTCAATCTCCACATTGCTCCATCTTTTTAGCAGCCTTTCACTCCCCTTTCCCAGATGCTTTCCAATTTCATCTTTATGTTATATCCTGCCTTACTAAAATGTAAGCTCCTTGAAAATAGGAGCTATATTGTTTTCTTACATTTCTATACCTAGAGCGTTGCACAGTTCCTGGCTCCTATTAAGCACTTAATAAATGCTCAATTTATTTATCTCTCTATCTCTCTCATTATCTATTATCCACCAATTCATCTATTTTTTGTCAATCAAGCAATTCATTCATCATTTATCTATTATCTATAAATCTATTTATGACAAATAAATATCTATTATTCACTCATCTGTCAATCAATTTATCTATTATCCATCAGTCTATCTCTCTCTTTGTGGAAAGGGAAGACTTATTTGAGCATTAGAGAGACCTGAGCATGTTTGTTGGAAAATGGAAAGGAGGGAGAGAATTTCATGAAGGCTCATGAGAGAAAAGAGATGACCACTGGAGTAAGGTCTCACAGGAGACAGGATACAACTATGGTGGAGGGATCAGTCTTAGTGAGAGAGGGGCAAAGAAATCACTTCTGTGACCAATGGAAAGGAAATGGTTATGAGAAGATATGAGGAATGAAAAAGAAGAGATGATTGCGGTTTCCGTCAGATGGCCTCAAATCTCTCTCTCTCCTTTCTTATAAGGTAATTCTGGCTTTGAAAAGATGTCAGCTAACTAAAGGGAAGATGCTAATCTCTTGAATTTTCAGAGGTTTTTAATGTTGTTTTAGCTTAAATTTCCATTTAAGACATTATGACCAACCACCATTCCTGAAAAAAAAGTACCTCAAGGCATTTTTGTTACTGTGGCTATTGAAAAGTAAGATCCATAATTCCATATCTCATCCTCAATACTTTTGTTTTTCTTTACGATTTTTCACTAGGAGTATGGCTTCATCATGAGCTGTCAAGTCAGACTTACTTAATTTTTCAATAGGGTGATCATCAGGGTTGATTAGGGGTACAGGTATAGCATTTGATAGTCACTCATGATATTCTTGTGGACAAGACAAAAAAGTGTGGATCCTACTATAGTTGAATAGATTTGGAACCACTAATGCCTGGGCCTATAGAGTAAAGATTAATATTATAGTAGCTACTTAACTTGAAGGGACGTCTACATTGGAATGATTCAGATATCTCTCCTTGGCCCTGTGCTGTTCAAGTTATTTTCTGTGATTTGACTGGAGACGTACTTGATATATTTATCAAGTTTGCAATCAACACAAAATTGATGGGGATAGTTTGTATTGGAGGATATAATCAAGATCTACAACAAATCTCAGCACACTAGAATGATAGTAGAATCTAATGCTCTGACATTTAATAGAGACAAATGTAAACTCCTACACTTGGGTTTAAAAATTTAACCATGGAAGTAAGTATAGGATGGGAAAAGTTTAGTTAGATAACAGGTTATATATAAAAAAGATCTAGTTATCTCTATGGACTATAGAATTAAAGCATATTGGTTTATGCTCTCCTGGTTTTCCTCATGACAGCCCTTCCTCACACTGCTTTGCTGGATCTTCATCCAGGTCATGCCTGGTAACCATGGAAGTCCCTCAGGGTTCTGTCTTGGGTTTGTTCTCTTCTCCCTCTATAGACTTTCATGTAATGATCTCATCAGCCCCCCACAGATTTAATTATAATCTCTTTGCTGTTAATGCCTAATCTCAGCTTCTCTTCTATCTCTAGTCTTGCCTTATCTCCATTAGATATTATCATTAACTGCCTATTAGACATCTTTAACTCATTTGCAGAACTGAACCCATTGTCCTCCCCTCAAGGTCTTCCCTCTTCCTAACTTCCCTATTAGTGTTGCTATCATCCTCCCAGTCACCCAGGCTTGAAATCTAGGTGTAATTCTTGACCGCTCCCTCTCTTTTACCACCATATCCAATCTGTTGCCAAACCCTGGGCTGTCAATTTTATCTTTGTGACATCATTACTTTTATAACACGTACTAGAGCATATGCACCCTTCTCCTCCCGACAGTATTCCTTGAACAATAGACTCCATTTCCTAAGGGGTTGTTGAGAATTTTCACTGCCTGTCCTTCATGCCTAGACTGCTCTCATTTTCCATTTCTACAAACTAGCTTTCTTCAAGACCCAGATAAAAGTCTATCTTTTATCAATTGCCTTTTCTAGTCTCTCTTAATTTTCCCCCTCTGTTGATAATTTCCAATACATCCTGTAGATGGCTTGTTTATTCATAGTTGCATGTTCTCTCCCCCATTAGATCATGAGCTACTTGAGGGGATGACCTATCTTTCACCTTTCTTTGAATTCTCAACATTTAGCACAGTACGTGGCACACAGTAGGCATAGTAGAGTGGCAGTGAGCCTGGCATAATGGGCTTAATAAATGTTTGTTGCTTGATTGACTGACTTTGTCACATAGTTGCTGATTAAATGCTTATTGATTGATTCACTGCAAGCTCAATATGCATCAACAATGTCCATTGTGGTGAAAACAAAACTCATTCACTTTTATGCTACATTGATAGCAGAGTAGTGTGCAGGGTAAGGCTTTTACAGTAGAAAGACCAAGGTTCAAAGCCTGGTTTTGTCACCAGGCTTTGGAGTATTTGATTCAGTTAGGTGCACCAAATTTCATGAAGGTCTGCGTCCAGAGGAGGGCTATCCGGTGGGGTGGGGAACATGTGGCCTCAAGGCCATATGTGGCCCTCTTGGTCCTCAAGTGTGGCCCTTTGACGGAATCCAGACTTCACAGAGCAATTTAAAGTTTAGATTCAGTCAGAGCCACACTTGAGGATCCAGAGGGGCACTCCTGTGACATAGAAATCATATATTCATCGACTACAAACTGTTTATTGAGGGATCAGGTAAAGGAACTTGAGATGTTTAGTGTGAAGACTTGGCATTTATCTGAAATATTTGAAATGCTGTCATTTCTAAGAAGGATTAGACTTGTTGTACTTGGTCCCAGATAGCATTGGAATGATGGGTAGATGTTGCAGGGAGGCAGCTTTAGACTTAACATGAGTAAAGCATCCCTAACATTTAGTATTCTCCTAAAGTGGAATGGACAGATTCAGGAAGTAGTGAGCTCCCTATCACTGTCTCTCCAAATAGTAGTGGAATAATCATATTTAGAGGGATTCCTATTCAAGATATAATCAGATGAGATGGTCCCTCACATCTAGAAGTAACTTTTAGACAAGATAGAAACTACAGAGATAGTTAATGCCTTATTTATGCTTTCAAACTCCCCCAGCACCTAAGCTGCAACCAATAGACCCTTAAAAATGGTTTTCTTTTTTTTGTTGTCTAAAACGTTTGTCATTCCTTTCAACTCACATTCTATGATGCTACTGCCTCCTCTATTGGCTCATATTTGTCAGCCAGTGTTTTATGGTTTGCTAAGGACTTTGTTCACAGAAACCCTATGGAGTAACTAGTCCAAGTTTATTTCCCTTTTATAGATAAGGAAACTGAGACTCAGAGAGACTGCATAATCTCTTTGAGATTGTACAACAATGAAGGGTCAGAGGAGATAATGAAAGACTTGTCTACTGACTTTAAGGCAAGTTCTCTTTCTACTAGGCAGCAAGATAGAATGCTGGACCTGGAGTCAGGAAGACCTGAGTTCAAATTCATTTTCATATACTTACTATCTGTGTGACTGTGGGCAAGTCACTTCACCTCAGTCTGTTTCAGTTTCCTCATCCGTAAAATGGGGATAAGAACACTTACCTCCAAGGGTTGTTTTGAAATCAAATGATGTGCTATTTCCAAAGCACTTGTGATAGCAATTACTGTTACTCATCAATTAACCATGCTGTCTTTGCATTATAATTCCCATTTATATTAGTGTGTAACAGTTTACAAAGTGTCCTCACAACAGACTGGTTAGATAAATAATTGTTATCCCATTTAAAATAGATGAGGAAACTGAGGTCCACACATATTAAGCGACTCTGGATATAGATAGAATAGAGTGCTGGGTTTGAATTCAGAAAGACCTGGCTTTAAATTCTGTCTCTCACACTTATTAGGAACTTTTCTGACTTTTGAGTCTCCACTTCTTCATCTGTAAAATAGGAATGATAGTAATGCCAGAAGTAACTACTAAACAGTTCTATTATATCACTTAAACGATATTATGTCTGTGAAGTGTTGGATATTATTAAGTGACTTAACTTGGGCTCATGCAGCTATTGTATGTATCTGTATATCTGTGTCATCTATAGTATAGTATATTATAGTATAGTGACTTGAATAGAAAACCCAGGTCTTTTTAGTCTAAGTCCTGTTCTCCTTCAGTATCATGTGTCATTTGCAGGGGCAGGAAGAGGATCAAAGTTATGTTGGATTCATGGTAGAGTGAACGTGAACTTTTTACACTGAGCATTTTAGCTTTTTTGGTGAGAGTTCTGGGAAAAGAACTTTAAAATTAGGAGACAACAGAGATCACCTGCTCACAGTCATCCCAGGGTCAAGTTAAAAGGATGTCAGGCTGTGCAAAGCAGAACTCTTGGAAAATCCCAAGATGACAAATGAAATGATCTAGGATGCTGTAGGGAGAGTGCTTGGTCCCATCCTGTTGCTGTGACTTGCTTCTTTTCCCTGGGCTTCAGTTTCCCCACCTGTAAAATGAAGGAATTGAATCTCAGTTGATTCTTTACGACTCTAAATCTTATGATTTGTATACTGATGTTGGGCAGCAAGATGAAATAGTGTATAGAGCACTGGGTCTGGAATCTGTAAGACTCATCTTTGTAAATTCAAATCTGGTCTCAGACACTTACTAGCTCTGTGACCCTGGGGAAGTCACTTAATTTTGTTTGCCTCAGTCTCCTAATAAGTAAAATGAGCTGAAGAAGGAAATGATAAACCCTTCCAGTATCTTTGCCAAGAAAAACTCAAATGCAGTCATAAAGAGTTGGACATGAATGAATCAATTGAACAGCAAAATTACTGAGGCTTTTACCTGAAAGTCTCTGTTGGCTGATCTCTCCAGGGTTCGCTTTACCCCCCCAGGCTTTTCTTGGACTGCTGTTGTCTCTCTGCTAGCAGAATTACTGAGTCTTCCCCTCTCTCCACCTTTTATTTGGAGGGGGGAGTTCTAAGGTTGATTTCCATAGGAACTGAGCTTTGGAAAACCAGGCAGAAAGTTCAGTAGTTTCAAACCTAATGTTGAGCTCATCACATTCATACAAATAGCATCTGAAGCAGCATGATGCTGGGAAATGATGACTGGACCTGGGGTTTGAATCCTAGCTTTGTCACTTAAAATTTGTGTGACTTTAGGCAAGTCGCAATCTCTCTTGACTTTAGTTCCAAATATGCAAAATGGCAGGGTTGGATTAGTTGACCTTCATAATGTCGTCCAGCTCTAAATGAATAATTTTCTCTTTTTCTTCTCTTAATTTCTCATTTGTTAGTGTTGAAATACATCTTGAAAAATCATCTGCAATAAAGACCCGTGTAACAACTACTTTCTTAATAGAGGCACCAATGGTTAGTAGATAAGCAGAAAGTCTTGTATTGTGTTGATTTCAGATTAGTTCCTTCAATCACTACCAATCATTTTAGATGTTATTCAGTACTATGGGAAAAGGGTGTGATAAGTTGCATTTATCTTGTAAAAAGTTTTGTGAAATTTTGGGATTTAAAAGATCCACTTAGTCTCATTTCCAAAAATGTAAATTGGTCTCTGTTTTATCCAGTATAGTCTTAGTTTATAAACTCCTATCTCTTTTTAAGAGATAGTTTGAAAAAAAATTAGGTTAATACTTAATGTATTTTATTATTTATATTTATTATTAGTAGTATTTTTCTATTATTAGCTCATCTTTTATACATTTATATTTGGCATTCCTTTGTGTTATGCTCAATAATTCTCTACTCTGATGCTTAAATCTAGTGATGTTACAGTGTAATTAACCTAGTTTGAATTATTTCTTACTATATTTACAAACCCTCAAAAGATCTGCTTTGATCATCAAAGTGAACTCTCAGTGTGGAAATTACTTCTATAACCATTCCATCCACGACTTAACAAATGACTTATGAGTTGTTAAAAAAAAAAAGAAATTAGCACAAATATCCCAGTCTTTCAATGATAAACTTTCTCAATGAATCAAGGTTCATGCTTGTAGTACATATATAAAGACATCAAATTCATCACTTGACCCATAACTTGAAGTTTTTCCCTCAGAAGAATCTGTCAAAAACTAAGTTCTATTGGCATAGCCTTTGAAAACACAGGATCATTTCCTTGTCACAAAAATTATCAGAACAATAAAAGGTGGTACCTAACACATGTAGAATATATACATTTTCAACAATCCATCAGTCTTAAAACCAGTTATATCGAGTCCCTTAATTTTCTCTTGGTGTATTACATTAAAAAAATCTTATAAAGCTAGGTGGACTCTTTGTAGGCATACAGTCTTCTATTTCAAGAGGAGAAGATGTTAAGCTAAAATATTGAATCAGGGATGGAGATTGGTGACATATGGTCCTCAATTCATGTTAACAGAGTAGAGAATAATAATATACCTGGAAATTATATTAAATTATTATAACAGAATTACCTTTAATTCCAACCAAATAAAAAATTTGGACAAACTAAAAATCAGTGGCAAAAGTTCCATGGAATTGCTGTGTTAAAGTTAAGCATCTTTCACAGATGATGGACATAACCTAATTTGTTAGCAATCCAGGATTTTCTGTTAAATCAGTCAGAGCCTCAATCAGAAGAGAGAAAAATAGTTATAGTAGCTTATTACATTTCCCTTGGGGGGGAAAATCCTTTTTCATAGAAAGCAGACATTAGAATTGCAAATACTATCCAGAATGTTCACAGCTGTCACTTTCATGAAACTTTTGATAAATTGGATCTTGATATTTACAGAATCTATTAAAATACAGCCAATCATGTGTTTGTTTATATGTTGACAACATGATGTACACCCTGTAGGTCAAAGGTGATGTGAACAGCTATGGTATTCTTGTCAATGGAGCTAAAAAAAAAAAGCATGTAAATAATTTTGTGGAGTAATGGTTTGACTAAAAGTGAAGATGAAAACTCAAGGTTCATAACTGTATGTTTTAGAGAGAGGGAAATAGACTGATTTGAAACAAAAATCTGTTATGTTTATCAATGAAGAGGAGTTTCTTTTTACTTCTGTAATATGTTAGAGAATTGGCAGCTCTGATGGAAAAATAAATAGTGGAGTTAAACAGAAAGGCATTGATTTAACTACTTGGGTGGTTTATCAGATGGCACAATGAAATTTCATTATATCTTGTCATTTACTAAACTAGTTAAAGATCAGTATAGGAAACTTAGGAACACTTCATTATAAATAGTTCAGTTACTCAGATTTGCTTTGTCCCATCACAAAGAATTTTGAATCTTTACACAAAATGCTGTCATTTTTTCCCCCTCGTAAAACTGGAAATGTCTCTGAAAAATAAATCTAGAGTTTTTAGATGTTTTTCATAGCATGATTTTTACCACTGCATTTGAATCCCCAAATCTATACTTCTTTACAGCTGTGCTATACTTGATTTTGGATTCCAAGTTCACAAACAAAATATCAAAAATGACAGTGGCTGAATTTAACAGTAAATGCCCAAACCCCAAACTTAATCAAGTTTAATGAAGGGCATTAAAGGGCTAAACGTAAATCCCGATGAAACACAATAAAAACAAGGATTTTTTAAAAAAATATGACAGTTGTTTAAAATTAACATAAGTAAGAGTTTTGGGGGTTAGATAAACTCATTTTATTATTAATAGAGCAGGAGTCCCATAGATGAATAACAATTTCAACACATGGTTTATTTTCTTCACTTATTTAGAAAGTATATATTGCATTACCAAAGCACACACACAAATAATTTATGTATATCACTTAAAAAATGAGGAATAAATTGAATTTTTACATGTGTTTAAATCCTAATATACCTTAAATATATGAGACCAATATAGGAAAAATGATACCAGACTTATAAAAAGTGAATAACTGAACATATGAACTATTTAAGCTATGAATACTTATGGATAATGGAATATTGTGTGAAATGACATTTTCATAAGTTGATTTTCTTGTAAAACAGTAGAATGTAATTAATTCTATTTATTAGAATGTACCCTAGGTAGAAGACAGAGCTACACAATTAGACCATGTTAATATAATGTTTCAAAAGGATAAATTATTATTTTTAAGGTTCACTGAGTGCCGTTCTTCCTAAGTCATTTTTTATTTTGTTTTTTTGGCGAGGCAATTGGGGTTAAGTGACTCAAGTGCCTTGGGTCATACAGCTAGTAAGTATCAAATATCTGAGGTCATATTTGAATTCATATCTTTCTGACTCCAGAAGTGGTGCTCTATCCACTGCACCACCTCACTGCCCCACTAATTGATTTTAAAAATGTAAAAACCAAATTCTTTACTTAACTTACTTCTATACTTAACAAATACTCACTTCCAGATGAATGACCCTAAATTTACAATTCATCATCTCTGAGATAGCTCATTGAATGATTCATATAGACTGCAGATCATAAACAAAACCACATATGCCTAGATCTGTGCTTCCCAAACTTCTAAATATGCATTTAATCTGGGATTCAGCCAAAAGTTTTAGTGAAACACATTTTAAAGAAAATATCACTTGTATGGAGCTTACCAGGCTTGAGAACTGATGTCCATTCCTAAGAAAAGAACTATCCTTGATGCAGTAAGTACTAAATTCAGGTTTTTCAGCCGAAGTGCCTCCACCCTTATCCAGCAGACGTAAATGCTGTAGTTTAGGTCGCAAGTTTCTTTAGTTTGGGGCTCTGCTGAACTTCTTAATTAGCATTCCAAAGAATGCTTTTATGTTCTGGTTGCTTCTATGTTAAATTGGATGAGATACTTCACCTTCACTGTGGGCTACAGAATATGGCTGGAGCACTCTTAGGATCAAAAGAATAACCTAGCAATGGACATCTCCTTATGCCATCCTATGTTTAATGCTAGATGAAGTTCTAAATTTCTAAGGACCTAGTCACATAGTAAATGATTTTTTTTTGATTGTACGACATATAAATTCCACAAAAGCCAGACCCACACATTTGGAAAGTAGAATGAAATAGGACTTACTAATATGTTTTGTAAATTTTCCCTGTCTTGGGGCTAAAAATAATTACATTATTAATTTTCATTACCACTTCTAGTATCATGATATATTGTATTTGATTAAGGTTAAAGATACGAATTAGTCTCTCTCACACACAGAAATTTGAAGTTAGGCCAACTTTCTAATCAAACATTGCTCTGCTGGTTCCTTGACTATTATAGAAGTCTGTAAGCTGTGGGTGACCTTCGCTGCATATTTCTCAGACACTTAGTTTCTAAGTTGCATCAACTCAAAAGCTGATGTAAGCTGAGGTAACCAGTCTTACTAGGGTAGGGTTAGGCTTTACTTCAATTACGAAGTTGTGGGATCAACTTTATCTTACTCTGAAGTCCAGATCTTTATAACCTTTTAGATATTAATGCATTACACATTTTAAGAATGATCTTATGAGCATTCCTTTACTTGTATTTTTTGGCATGTACTATGATTTAGCATGAGTTATACAGCTCTAAAAACAATACTAATTTTATTCCTTTTTTGTCCACTCTGTACTTGGACTGCTTTTAATACAGTTGTAGACTCACTTTAGCTGAGAACTATAGTGAGAGAGAAGAGCAGTTCTAATTAGCTTTCTGAAACTTTGATTTAAGCAGAGATGCTCAGGAGGTTAGTGAAAGTCTTATTCTTTATAAATAGATGAGATATGAGGTAAATATTAGTAAAAAATTAAATAGTAGGTTGGAGACAAAAAGATGCTTAAGATCTTCTTTTGTGAACTTTTCTAATGCAATTTTATCTTGTCCATTTTTGGTATCCTTTTTTTATATGGGACAACATCGTGAATTATGGATGTCTCTCCATTTTCTAAGCTAATAAAAGTTTATATCGTGATGTGCAAATTAAAATAATTAAATTTATTGAATAATCTTGAAGAGAAATATTAGGAAAATTCTTGAGATTTTACTCAGTACCTGGAACAAAATTCTAGACAGCTATTTGCTGATATATATTTGCACATTTATTTTTGTATAAATATATATACATACAGGAGTTTTGAGGTGATATTGGTCACAAATTACATACTAATAATTATGTTATTATTATAAATCACACAACGGCATTATTGCTCTAATCGCTAACTTTTATAAAGCTCCTATTACATGCCAGGCACTGTGCTAAGCGTTTTACAATGATTACCTCATTTGAGTCTCACAACCAGCTTTTTAGTATTATCTCTATTTTCCAGACAAGGGAAGACGAGGCAAACAAAGATTAAATGACTTGTCCAGGGTCACACAGCTAATAAGTGTCAGAGGCTGGATTTTAGTTGGGATCTTCACCATTTCTCACACAGATTATTGCAAAAGCTTTCTGACTGGCCTCCCTGCCTCAATTATCTTACCCATCCAATCCCTCCCACACATTGATGCTGAACTAATTTTCCTTAACTCAGTTCTAACCGTGTGACTTCCCTACCCAACCTACTACAGGGGCTTCATATTGCCTATAGGATAAAATCTAAACTTCATTGTTAAGCTTTTAAAAACCCTATACCAGTTAGTTCCAACCTGTCTTTCAAACCTCATTATTTTTCTTCCTAAACTCTGCAAAACTGGCCTTCTATGTGGTCCTCACAAATGACACCATCTCTCTGCCTTTGCATTGGTTTTCTCACATGCCGGAAATGCTCCTTACTTCTGCCTCAGACCCTCTCTTTCTTTTAAAATGAAGCTCAGGCAAAATTTTCTTGAAGCCTTGTCTAATCTCCCCAACTCCCCCTGCCAATGACCTTATATTTAGCTATTTTTATATTTGTATTTATTTATTTTATGTTTATGTATATTTATATATATTTATATAGTTACATATGTCATATATGCCTTCCACATTGGAATGTGATATCCTTAGAGGTAGGGATTATTTCATTCTTTGTGCTTATATCCTACAATGCCTGGAACACAGTGGGCACTTACTAACAAATTGTATGTATTCAGTACTTTTAATATTTAAGCATAGGAAGTAATTATCATTAAATATGATTTAATGAACCTGCTCACACTAATTAATGGGCACACATGAGGAAATAATTAAATATGAAGCAATGAGTCGTGTCAGGTGAGGTGTGTCATTAAACCCCAGAATTTATATACCTACTACATCAATATAGTTCCAGATCCACTGGAAGTAAAAAACTTCCTCAAGCATTTTGCTTTAGATGAATCTTCTATAGTCTGATAAAGCTGCCTGCGTATTACAGGTTCACCTGAACTTTTTCTGACAATGATCTTGGTAAAGATTTGAAGTAGAAGGCAAATTTTGTTTAAAATTACCTTTTTTTCCAGTCTCAAATATTCTATTTTTTGTACGGTCTTGCTCATGTTAAGAATATTTTCTTTTAAGCAATAGTTAGTGGCTGTTTAAAGAAAATGTTTTTCTTGCTTCTCTCTCAACTTTAGAAAATGCATGCCATACTGTACAGGAGTTCATAACAACTCTTGCAGTTGCCAAATCCCTCTAAAAGTCTTGTTTTCTGAGGATTAATAAGGCTATTTCTGAACAATAGTTGGCCAGTCCTGGGTATTGTTTTTCATTTTCAGTCACATTTTCCTTTGTACTTCATTGTGACTGATCTTGTTTCATTGGGAGCTTGAATGATTTTTGAAACACTTCATTATCTCATACCAACAACTGCTACAGTATCTCTTACAGTCACTGAAGTGTGAGCTTTGAGAGCTACAGCTTTTGCATGTTTCCTTGGAGTAACATCTATTCTTAAATATCACAGCATTCAAACTGCAACAAAAGAAAGCAATGAAACACACATGTTAGGTCTGAAATCTAACACTCACTTGACAGAGAACTAACGAAAAGTAGTTGAACCAGCTCAATCCAATTTTGTATGGGAAGGCTGTCAATTTGATCATACATATAGGACCATTGCTGTCAAAATGTAACTGTGTTACAATTAATTATTGCTTGTCCCAAGTGATTCATACACTGTTGTATAATATCTATTTCAGCTATGTCAACTTTCAGGAAAACACATATATTGTAGCTGTTGTCTTCCCATAGATATTTATTCTTAGGTAGGTATATATTATCACCAGTTTCCTTAATATGATTTTAATTTATCTAGTTTAGAACTTTTCTCAGCAATTTCTCTTACTCCTTTCAGTGTCTTTATTTAGGACACAAAATGCTTTCTTTTCTGATGAGGAATGACTTAGTATTCTTTCCATCAGGAACATGGGTAGCCAATTATAGATAAGAGCAAAATATGCTTTTTTCTGTATCGCTTATTCATGAAAAGAAATCACATCCTAGATTTGGATAGACGCATTTGTAGTCATGGTCTCCAGCTGTTTTATTTTACAGATGAGGAAACTGAGACCCAGAGGAGTTATATGACTTTCCTAAAGTCACAGAGTTATTTGGTAACATAGCAGGAACTTGAATGCCTGTTCTCTGACATTAAGTCTAGTTTTCTCTTGGAATTTTTTCTACCTTTTGCTTGTACATCCTTTACATTTTTCAATGCTCTGGAAATAAAATAGATGACTACCACTTGGGGAATAACTAAGCCATGTTTACACATGAATGTTCACAAACCTAACAGAGTCTTACTGTGTTATAAGAAATGATGTACATGATAAACGCAAAGGAGCATGAGAAGATTCATATAAAGTCATGCAAAGCAAAATAAGCAGGACAAGAAAAAAATTACGCATAATGACAACAATGTAAACGAAAACAATAACAATAGAACATTCAAAACTTGATGTATTGAAATTATAATAATTGGAGACAACCATCCATCACAACAAAGAATTAAAAAGGGGCAGGGAAAGTTCAGCAAAACTAACAAGCATTGGAAAAGTCTGACATTATATGCAGTGTACCACAATGATAATCCTCATTTCTGCAAAGAAGTATAGGAAAAATGTCTTCTCCTGTCTCTTCTTTGGAGTCAAGTGCAGTCATTATAATCCCACAGCGTTCAGTTTCAGTGGTCCTGTCCGAATGTTGTTCCTTTCCATTTACAATGATGGAGTCAATACGTAGATTGTTTTTCTGGTTCTGCTTACTTCACTTTTCATGACTTCATATAAGTCTTCTCATGCTTCTCTAAATTAGTCACATTCATAACACACCAGAGTTATACCCTGTTATATTCATATGCCACAACTTGTTTGGCCATTTCTCAATCGATGGACATCTTTTTTGTTATTTACCACTACAGAAAGTGCTGCTACAAATATTTTGGTATAGATTTATTTTTGACATTGAGCTCCTTGGAGTGTACGACTTGCAGTGGAATCTCATGGTCAATGTCTGTGGATATTTTCTTTATTTGCTTTACATGATTCCAAATTCCTTCCTAGAATTGCTTATCATACATTCAATATATAACTTTTAAATTATCTTTAATAAATTCCCATTTTTACATATGACTTTCTTAATGGAAAACAAACCTAGACTTGGATAATGTTCAAGGCTTAGTCTTTCAGAGTCATATACAACCTTTTGGGGTGACTTATGGAGAAGAGGACCTAAGTATGTTTAGAGCCCTAATACAGGAAAGTGGCATCTGGCAGAGTGCCCTAATGTAATACATTTTTATAAATTGTTGTTGATAACAAAAGAAACTGACTAACCCTTTTTTTATCAGTTAAAACTCTAAAAATATATACACATGTAAATCTAAGAACTTTCACACACTCACATAGAGCTCTAGCCTTTACTAGTTTGTTTTCCATCCCTCCCTCTAAAGTGTGGCCTGGGTATTTTTAGTGGTCTGTGAGGCTGTGCCCTGAGGTGATCTGTAGATGTCTTCGTATTAAGAGTTGGTTTTCATTCTGTTTGGGGGTAGGGGGAAATCATGATACTTAATTTAGAAAACCCAGATTATCTCTTTTTTTCTGTCAGTAGTACAACCTGTCTTCCCATAAATTTTGGTGAGTACTTTGGCAGTAATAAGCTGAGTTGGTGGGGTGAGGGTGAAGATATTGCATGTGGTATTTTGCCTTTCTTGAAAGGAGTCTGTGGACTAAATAAGTTTAAGAATCTTTGATGCACTAGAGCTCGCTTGACCAAACCACAGCAAACTTAGATCTTTTAAAAACTGTGTTGGAGTATTCTATTGGTCTTTTCTAAATGGGTCAGTGGATTAACTGATTGGTTAGTCAATGATCTGATTTAGTCTATAATTCTGGCATTATGTAGGGACAGTGTATGTGTGAATGAGTCATTAGAAATAAATGCTTTGTGGGCTTAACGAATGGAGAAATAAAGATCTCAGGATTAGAGGGTAGAGGCAGAAATCTTAGAACCTGGATAGGACTGAACTGAATGAGAGTGACAGTCTAGTGTGAAACCTAAAGCGGGTCCTGGGCTAAGCAGGAAGGATGGAAGGGTTGTAAACTTATTGCAAGAATAGTCTCTGGTTGAGATAAACTTTTGTTCATAATTTGCTTATGGTACGATTAATAGACATGTTTGAAATTTGCAACTCAAACTGTAACTTTTAAAAAAGATAATCATATTTTATATTAAGTCACAAAATATCGCAACCTATTGCAGTCATTGTCATGCCATTTCAGTTCATGTCTATGTTTCAATACAGCTTATGAGCAAAGCAATTCAAGTTCTGAAGTCATGAGATCTTTAATTTGAAATAAAAGCCACCTAATGCAAACATTATCAATATCTGTCCAAATACACTTGCCAAAATTTTCTTTCATAAAACATTTGTTCTCAATTGTAGCTCTCTTCCTTGAAAAAAGGTCAGAAAAAGTTCAAAATGACATGATGGAGCATATCTATTTGTTTGGGAAAATGATCTGGGCATTGCCATAGCAAGCTATATTGAATTCTTAGGGTTATGTGATTTTTATATTAATACCATATTTTAAATTTATTTATATATTGCAATGGTTATAATGGTTGTACTACATCTTTGAAAGCATAGATGTGCAAGTCATTTAAGATTTATGGAGTATTCATCAGGATAAAATTATTCCTGTGTTTGGTTGGATATTTCCTGATTTTTAATAGTAATTTTAAAATCTTGATGGATAATTTATTTCAAAGGAAAGCATAACATAATTTTATAGTAAGTGATCATACCTTTATAAGGTTATATATTAATAAAGCATTATAAATCACAGATCTAAGTAATGAAGTCAGAATAAAGACTGGAGAATGCCTTATTTATCTTTCTCCATATGCAAAGACAAGGGACACAAACAAGTTTTCTTTTTTTTTTTTGATAGCAATTCTACTTGTTAGTTATTTTTGGACCAACAGAAAGCAAGATGCTAATGTCTAAAGTATTAAAGTTACCTTTAGTATCTTAATAAATTCATTCACAGGTCTATTTTTTTCATCAAACAAAAGTTTCGTTTGCTCAAGTGAATCCTGGTGGTCTTGACAGGGGTCTTATGTGGAAGTTTCAGTATGGTTTGTCTATATATACTTCCACAGAAAGTAACTAATAGGGGATATTATTTATATTGCATCTTCTTGTATTTTATTGAGTTGTTTATAATTTTGTCCTAGGCTTACAGTTGCTTTTTGAAGACGGAAATGTTAAGTTCTTATCATTTTATGTTTGAGTAAAATGGGGAAATAGGGTGGTAATATTGCCTTTAAATATATTTATTTTTACATGCATTTATAATCTATCTCCCATACTACCTCCCTAGTTGAACAAACACACAATAAATAAATGAGAAATAAAACTGTCACCATAAACATGCTTAGTCTAGCAAATAAA
>CM053772.1:131428882-131449028 GCA_028658325.1 Potorous gilbertii
ATAAATTTTTAAAGTTGTTTTTCTTTATAATGTTTCTGTTGTATAAATTGTTCACCTTGTTCCACTTACTTGACTCTTCATCATTTCATGGAGAACTTCCCATTTTCCTCTTAAAATGTCTATTTTGTCATTTCTTATGGCACAATAATATTCTACTACATATATATACTGTAATTTTTTTAGCCATTCCTCAATAGAAGGGCACCTCCTCTGTTTCTAATTTTTGGCTGCTATGAAACAGCTGCTATAAAAATATTTGTACATATAGGTCCTTTTCCTCTTTTTAAAAAAATCTCTTTGAGGTATAAACCTAGCAGTAATATTTCTAGGTCAAAGGGCATTTAAAGTTTAAGATATTTGGGGCCACAGTTTCAAATTGCTTTCTAGAATGGAAAATTTATACTGTATCAGCAGTATAAAATCTGCCTGTTTTCTCATAGTCCTCTTGTAGGCTAGACTCTAAAACCAGTACTCTCTTAGGAAGAAATAAGGCACTTGTGTGAGTCACTGAACAGTTAATAAAGGATGAGATTTTATTTGCCAAACAGAGCAAGGATATACAATAAGCATCTACAGCAAGAATACGTTTTAGCTCGTCTCTATCTGGGAATGAGTCTGGATGGCTATAGCGACTGGTGTGGTCTAAGTTACCCACCGATTCTGAGGGACCCTGAACCTACATGGGTTGGGCTTTTTTTTGGCCCTAGGCAAAGAAGCTATGTATGAGAGACTGGAGCCAATCAAGTTTCTTCAGGGGATGAAGTTTCACCAGGGAAGCTGTTAGGAAGTTGTGTGGAGAGAAAACTGTGCCAGGTCAAGGAGCAATGTCAGGAAACTGCCTTTGCACATTCTTCCCTCACTTAAATCCAATTCACTTGCGAGTCATGGTATCGCCTTCCTGATGTTTTGGCTGTCTTCAAAAATGAAGGACAAACAGCAAAAACAAGAATCTAATAGAAGTGAGGTGGCATGAGGGGCTACTACTTTTTACTTTAGGAGAATTATAGTTAAATAAGGCAAATTTGAGGAAAAATTATTTATCTTAGCGGTTGAGTGTTATTGAATATTTTGTCCTTATCAATTATTTTTTAATGGAAAACCATTGGATCTAGGTTTATTTTTTTCATAATTTGACATGGGTTGTAAAAAAAGGTTTTTTCCATCTCTTTCAATGAGTGGGTTATAAAAATCCTTCTTAATTCTGTTGGATTAATGGCTAAATTTGGAATGTACCTTTTCTAATGACTCAGAACATTTTAGAATATTAGGAATATGATACTTTTCTGTTTATTTAAATTTCTTGTCATGAATTTTCATTAAGATGACTACTATCTTTGAGATGGAGAGGAGGAATCTGAGATTTGTAGAGGATGCTTTAGTTACAACCAATTATAAAGCTAAAATTGCATTCAGGTCCTGTCATATCAAATTGCGTTAATTTGACCTATTTTAAAAAATCTATTTTCAATTATTCTTAGTTCCCCCAAAATATTGATATAGAAAGAAATTTGTTTTAGAAAGAAAAAGGACGAGTAAACATCCATGAATGAAGAACGTTTAGTATTCACTTAAAGATTGTTATATCAGGAATAAAAATAGAATTTTTGAGGGTTTGCCTTTCAACAAATAATAATCTGCCAGTCTGAAAATTATGCATAATTAATGTAGATTATGTTAAATTTTTCCTTGTAATTAATGTACATTTTACCTGCTTTAGATCTATAATGTACATATGAAAAATATACATTTGATAGAATTGTTACATCTTATATGGAGCCACCAAATTAAACATTTTGATTAAAAGCTTTCTTGCAAGGATATGTAACATTTTGAAAATGGAAGAGTCCTTCTAAGAATGTTAAAATGATGAACAATGCTACCTCTGTGACCTAGAGCAAGTATAGAAGGTGCTCTGAAGAGGCAGGATACTTCAGTTTAAGAATTGTATAGTGTTAATACAAATACTGCATTTTGGAATTTTCTTGGCATTTTCCTATCAATGAGTGGAGGGTTTTAGAATACCAAGTAGCAAGAATAAAAACATATATAAACAACCTGGTGTGGGAAAATGATTATACTAGTTTGACTGACTTACAGAGGTTGGATACTTTTTTCCCATGGAAATAAAAATTGACATCAGCGATCTGATCCAGTTAACAGGATAGAGCAGGTCTTGGAGTTAATAAAGGACTGGCCCCAACTTCTGGATCTTCCGTTTGCTAGTTATGTGATTCTGGACAATTCATTAAACTGAATATGACAACTGGTCAATGCTTTCACTGAATCTCTTATTTTGTATTACTCTCTCTTAAAGTCTTAAGTTTTTCATTAAGACTAGGGACTCATTTCGCAGCAGAATTGAATAATGCTTTGTGATTTTGGATTGTCAAATCAGTAAGGCTGTTTTAGGTATAGCTGGACTTTCAGTATGGCTGCATTGTTCATAAAATCAAGAGCTGGAAGTGACCTTTGAGATACAACTCCTTCCTTTTGTTGATGATGAATATAACATAATGGAAAGTCCAATGGATTTAGAGTCAGAGGACTTGGATTTGAATATTAAGCTCTGCCGCTGTCCATCTTTCCGATCTTGGAGAAGTTACAATTTCTCTGTACTTCAGTTTCTTCATTTGTAAAATGTGGAGGTTTGGATTTGATGACCTCGAAGGTCCCTTCAAACTCCAGAATCTATGATCTTAGGAAATTACTTGCCCAAGATCACACAATTAATACGTAGTAGAACTAAGTATTTGAATACAGTTCTTTTGTCTTAGGTCCTATGTAGAAATAGCAGGAGAAATTTGCCCCATTCCATCCCCCTTGTTTCCCCAGTACTTCTTCTCTATAGATAAACAAACAAATAAGCAATGATTGGGGGGAGGGGAAAGCCCTGGGAAACTCCACTACTCCCTCCCTCTATCTCCTCCCCCGCTCCTCCAACCACCATCTTTCTTTGAACATGAAGTATTCTGGGCAGAATCTGAACAATTGAATATTTATTAATAAATGTTTTATTCAAAGCGTTGGCCTTGGAATCAGAGGAGCTAATTTGAGTACCGATTTCTACATTTACTTACTGAGTGATTGGGCAAAAGTCATTTCATATACATTTACATGTGTATGTGTGCGTGTGTGTGTGTGTGTGTGTGTGTGTGTATGTGAGTGACTGTATGGTGTTTTCTTTTTTGGTTCTTAGCTTCTTTGTGTATAAAATTGGACTAGTGATATTGCATTGCCTATCTCACAAGTTTGTTGTAAAGAAAGCACTTTATAAGCCTTATATAAATTTGACTTAATTTGCAAGTGAAGACAGCTAAAAATTTCAAGTATTTATGGAAAAAATAACAGCCTAGTCTTAACAACATAGCAATCCTTGTTCTTTCCTTAGTTGTTGATATTAATCATACCATCTTTAGCTAACCTCATTTTTAATTGTGATATATCCCCTGGTATCAAGACTCCAGTTAGCCTCGGTTTCTCAGAAAGTCACTCTTTTTTTTTTTCATCTTGAACTGTGGCATAGAAATCTGAGGAAATTTTTCTACTCCAGAGCCTAGTGAGTTGGCATTAACACTGCCACCACTATCTACTTTTAAGTGCTTTGGCTTCAATAAAGGATCTTTATGAACAGATTCCAAATTAGTAGGCACTACACAAAAGGAAACTCACAATGATGTAAAGACCCCAAGTATCCCATCATGAATGTTTCCTGAGTGACACTTTAGAATCTTTAGGGAACTCTTGATTCACCCACTGCTCAATCCCATACAATGCAGTCACCTCAAGCAAAGTCTTTCTGTATCTACTTAATGCCCTTTCTAATCCTTCTGTCACACAGTTGCCAGAGTAATATTCCTAATGGACCACCATAGGTATGTCACTCATTTACAAAAAGTCTTACGTTGGCTCCCCTTCATCCGTTGAGTAAAGGCATAGTAACCTACAAAATATCACAATATCAAAGTTGGAAAGGACCTCAGAGGCTACTTAGTTCAACTTGTGCTTGACTAGGAATCCCTATCATCATTGACAAATGATTATCCAACTTTCTGCTGGAAAACCAGTGAGGAGAAACTCAATTCCTCCTGAAGTAACCCATTTCACTTTTGAATAGACGTAACTATTAGACAGGTTTCCATTTTGTAGCCCCTGGTTCATTAGGGTTTTCCTCAGAAACTATGGATTATGTTACTGTGTCTTTCAGAGATAAGTGGAAATGGTAGTTTTAACTGTCAATTAGTTGAGACAATTTAGTGGCTTAAGAGAAGTTAAAAATTCCAGTCATCGATAGAAAAGACAAAAAAAACATAGAGAGATCTTCCTGATAGAACTGTTTTTATTCTGTGAAATGGATAAGTCTTGAGAAGAGACTTTGGTAATTTGAATGAACTGAATGGTCAAAGTGTGTTTTCAAAAGTGAAGACCCTTTTTAATAAGGGCCAGAAGTAGCTCTGAGCTTTCTCAGTCAAAAATATTGTGACTATCTATATTCTTGCTTTATTATTAATTTCATTGTTAAATTTCATATTTAATAACTGTTATTTATTTAATCTGGGGAGATTAAGAGATCTAATATTGAGAGAGATATGAGTAACTCCTCCTGAGAAAAGAGATTTCTCTGGTTTATTAAATGAATATTTGAAGAATTGGTGGGGAAGTCTGTTCTTGTTTGATTGAGAGATAGGTTGATATTTTTTATGAAGAATTATACAGACATATCCTTGGATTATCCTACATCAATGGTGGGGAACCTGTGGCCTTCTAGATCTTCAAGTGCAGTCTTTCAAAAGCTGTACTTGAGGATCTAGAAGGATACATATAGCCTCAAGGCCAAGGGTTCCCCATCCCTGTTCTAAATCTTGGGAGCAATTTAAATATTGGAACAAGTCAAGTACTAGGCTGAAGGATGACCTAGAAGTGAGTGTTGTAAGCCTAGAACTTTGAATTTTTTCTATATTTCACACCTAAAGAGATTCCTCTCCAATTCCCACTCATTGGCCCAAGCAGAAGTCTAATCCTTTTTCAACAAGATAGCTCTTCAAATACTTGAAAACAGTTTCATTCTTAAGCCTAAAGGTTACTAGTTCCTTCAACCAACTTTTTGAGTTGAATTGGTTCCAGTCATCCTACTAGGCTGGGTAGCCTCTTCTGTTTATGCGTCAGCTTATACTGTTCTCCCTAAAACATTGTATTTAGATGTGAACTCAAGGGCTATCTAAGTAGATTTGCAAGTAGTCTGTATAGATGTAATTGGGAATTGATGAAATCTCCCGGAGAGACGTTATAGAGAAAAGAAAAAGGTCCAGAACAGATGTTGGAGGAATACCAAGAATTGAGAGTGGGGATGACTAGAAGTTGCATGATGATCCAGCAGAGGACATTGAGAAAGAGTGATTTAGATAGGTGGAGGAAGAATCAGGAAAGGATACAATATCATGGAAACATGTATATGCTGCCTCTTGTAAGCTCATGATCACATTATCCTTATGGACTTTTGTGTCATATTGTTAAGTCATATTGAGCTTCCAATCTGATAAAACTCCAGATCTCTATCCACATGAATTGTTGTCCAACCATACCTCCTCTAGTTTGTATTTCTGTTCTTAGTTTCTTGAATTTGTATGTGATTTTATGCTTATTGCATTTAAACTTCATCCTGAAGCTTAACGTGACATAATTTTCAGATCGTGACTCTTCTCATCCTTGGTCCTCTCATCTTCTTTTCATCAACATCTTTGACTAGCAAGATATAAATACCTTTAGAACATTCAGTTTGATACTTTTTCTAAATCATAATGCTCTGTTAATGTCTACTCTTTGAGTAAAGCAATTCTGAGTTAATTTATTTGAAAATACTATCATCTCATATATTTCTCTACACAATCCAAGGATATCTTGAGAAACTTGGTCAAATTTCTAACATGAAATTTAATGATACTTTCTCCATATTATTTCCATGATCTACCAATCTAATGACTTTTTCCAAAAAAAGAAATGAGGGTATGGTTTATTTGAATCAGGTGACTTAAACTGATTCAGGAAAGCTAGTTGCTTACTTGTTATCTCATTTTCCTTGACTTTCAATTCCCCATTAACTATTTTTGTCCTGTCCTTGCAAACTCAAAGATTATTCTTCTTGAAAGAGAAAAGAAATGTAAAACTAAATTTTGAGTAGTTTCACCTTCTTACCATTGTCCATTATCATCATCTCCTTCTTCCTGATCAGGAGGTTCTATCCACCCTTTGATCTACCACTTGTTTCCAATGTATCCAACAAGTCCTTTCATCATTAGCCTTCACTCATTCTGGGGTTTAGTGTTCCCACCACCATTATGATACTGTCACAATTCTTTTGCCTTCCTTCTTATATGCCTGACCTAGTCTGGTGAAGAACTTTGTATGCAGCATCAAAATATTTTAGCTAGATTCCCCCCTGAATAATTTACGTTTGTGTCTTCAGAATTTCATTCTTAAGAACTTCTCATTTTTTCATCCCACAGTTGGGAATAAAATTTATACTAGCTCCCCCAATAGTTCATCTTTCAAGGTCTTTCTTTAAGAACTTTGGAATTGATTGTATAACATAGGAGACACTGGCACAGGACCGCTCAGCATGGAATGCCCACATGAGAGAAGGTGTTGTGCTTTATGAATAAAGCAGAATTGAAACAGCTCAGAGGAAACATAGGATGTGCAAATTTAGAGTAGCCACCCCAAATGCTCACATGGATTCTTTGTGCCTGACCTGTGCTAGAGCATTCTCAGTCCATGTTGGTCTGATCAGCCGTAGTTGGACACATTGAAACTTGACTCTAGCATGGTGATGTCATTTTGGTCGTCTTCCAAAACAAAGGACAACAACCGATTAAGTCTGTATAGCCTGTCTTTTGTGCAACTGTCTATTCAATTTCTTAGATGAAATAAACCAAAAATGTGCTCTGACATCTTCTGTTTCTTTTGTTGTGCAAGTCTAGCACAAAGCCAGGTTTCCGTTCAGATTTGCCTTTCAACAGTTATCTTGGGAATACTTGGCCAGAAACTGTGACCTAGGCAATTGTCATTCAAGGTAACTCAAGCTTGTGTAATCCCAAGAGATCTCTGAAGTTATAATTCTTTTTCACCTTGTCCTATGATCCTTCCTGGATGAGCTTGGTGCATTGAAAAATTAAGGAGATCGCCAATGCCAATCCAGTTCAATTTACTTGGGAAATGCCTTCTAAATAACTTTAGGACAAGAAAACCATATTCTTCACAACCTAGTTGTGAAGTAGTTTGCCCTAAAAATAGTTTCTGATGCTTGTGCTTTATGTATTTGTGAGGAAAAAAATGTAATAGAAATTAGGAAATAGAAATGTAATAGAAAAATAGGAAAATATCATAATTTAAGTAGTGACACATTTCGACCAAGAAATAAAACATTAGATTGGTCTGAGAAGAAACAAAACCACAGGGAACCATTACTTCATTGAGACAAAAATTTTTGGCCTTCAAATTCCTTGCCAAAGAGGTAAGCTCGGAGGCAGTGTTAGAATAAGGACCATGGTTATAGATGATTCTTTGTGCCTCCACGGCAATAGAGATGATCTTTTTTTTTGTGCAGAAACATTCCTTTTTGGAGATCTATTTAATTCCAAAATAATTAGTATTTTCCCTTTCAAAATACTTAGCAGTAGGGTTTGATGGTTAAACTCTACTTGTAAAACCAGAGCAAATGGTGGGTAGGGTTTGGGGTAATATCCACATGCAATTATTATGTGATTGGTATATTTATTCCTCTGAGGCTGATAAACTTTGGTAAAATTCACAATAATTTTTTTTTTGTCAGACTGTGGTAATTTTATAACTCAAGTCAATGAAAACATTAAGAAGTTGATGACTAGCCAAGATTTAAAGTCGGAAGGCCTCTGCCTCTTAATAGCTTGTAACCTTAGGTTAGTCATTTAACTTCCAAGGGCCTCAGTTTCCTTATCTATAAATGAAAGATTTTACAGAACAAATTCAGATGTCAACTAAGATTTTCCTCTGAATTGGAAATATTGTCATATAGAAATCAGTTGACTTCCATCTTCTCTGTATTTTCTGTAATCTTAGCTATTCACTGAAGCGAATGAGTAACTTAACTTTTTCACCTTGTCTGTGATCCTGCCCAAGTGACAAGAGGAGCTGGATATTGTATCTGACTTCCTGCATCATATATTAAACTCATGAAAGCTATTTTGGAGTGATGTGTGATTATACTGTTTGTGGAATCATAAAATCACAGAATTTTAGAGCTGTTAGATTTTCTTATTCCAATGCTTATTTTGTAGATGAGAAACTGAGATCCACAGAAGTTAAAGAAGAACCAGCAGTTGAACCAAGGTTTTATGATGTCAAGTGTTCTTCCACATTGCCAGATTCAACATATTTTCATAATTCTTAAATATGGAATTGTTAAGTGCAGTCCCAGTCAGCGCATTCTGCTACTGTTAGCTAATTTTTTTTTTAATATAGCAAACATCTATTTCCTTTTTGGGAGGAAGCCAGGGCTTGATTAGCTAAAGTGAAGAATGATAATTTGTGTCCTTTTGTGGTTCTTGTCCAAAATAGATATTTCCTTACTAACAGTTTTTCCAGTTTCTTTAAATATTTATGTGGAACTGATGTATGATGAGTATATCAAGCAATTTTTCAAACCTCATAATCATATTCTGAGGTAAATTTCAGGACAGAGGTTTCTCTGAGGAATGTATCAAAGTCTAGGAAATAGTCATAATTTTCCTTGTCAGTAAATATGGTGACAAAGGGGGAAAGGGTATGGTTGGAATGGGAAGAAAATTGGAAACTGTTGTGTTTTGACCATCCTAGTAGATGGGAAAAATGCAATAATAATGTGGCCTGCCCTTTATTTAGAGTACACACAATTCGTGACAGTGAATTTTATAACCCCTCAAATTATACTTAATAAATATGAGAAGATACAGGTTTTCTTGATTACTTGGACTTAAATGTTTATTCAAGTTTTCATGAGGCATTTGTCTTAATTTAAACAGAACTCTGCTTACTGACTTAATGCCATTTTTTTTTGATGTGGACTTTGTACACATGAAACAAGTTTGGGTTTTTTTTGGGGGAAGCGGGAGGAGGGAGGAATCCAAATGAATTTCAGTTGTAAATATATTAAACAGAGACATTGATTGGTTGTTTCTTGGTCACTTTGATCAGGACTGGATTTGTTGCTTTCCAATTGGTAAATTGTTACAAAGAACTTTAATCTTTGTGAAAAACATTTCTGCAGATACTGAAAACAATTCGGATCCCCGAATACCGCTATTTTTTTTGGTGACTCTCAGAAATGAAGAATTACTCATATTTTCCTTTTTGGTGTTGATGTTACATGGACACTGGTGATGCTAGCACAATGTGGATGTTGTTGCTGAGATGGAGGAGAATGAAAGAGATAGGTTTGCAACACAGCCTGAGCAATGGCACAGAGCCAGTGGACTGAAAAATGGCAAACATGTCATAGTTAACAGCTGGATACAGAAATATTTCTCTTTAATTTGGAAGGATAAAATTTTTTTCACAGCAGGGCACTCTCAAAAGAGTACAACATCAAAGAGGGTGGGTCTCACCAGTCAAACATCATCTGGCTCCAGGATGGAGCAAAATGAATGAACTGTCAGGACTTTTTTCCAGCATATGTGTTTTTGCCAAGTGAAAAGTAAAAGGTTCAGTGGCGTGCCTAGATCACAGAACAAGTCCTGATAATGGAAAGATGATTCCCCAAAGTCTTCCTCTGATCAACTGACAGGAAATGTCTCCAGATTGATTGATGGTGGACTCTGTATTGATGACCTCTGCCACTTTTAGAGATAAGTGAGATATGCCAAATGCTTAACAACTCTGGAGAGCTCCTGCGACTCCATCCATGTTCTAATGCTCACAGCAACCAAGACTTGATATGATACTTAGCAAGTACTAAGTGACAATGGTGTGACTAAAATACCTATTTCAGTTTGTCCAAAGGGTAACTGCCCTGGTAGAAGTCCTGCAAACCGTGCTTTATTGTTTATTGACAGTTTTCAACTGTTTTTCTGATTACTGTATTTCAGTCTTGACTTATATGTTGGTATTATCTGCAAACTCAGCATAAACATAGTGATTTTCTAATATTTCTAGAACCTGATGGATGTGAATGGACAAAGTACAGTGTGCAGTTTTTATCATTGCTGAAAATAGAATAGCTTATTGTTTATAACCCTTATTCAGTCATTTTATAGGGCACTGAATGCAGTTTGCAATTGTACTTAATGTGTGATGATGCTTCGCATCTGGGAAATTTGTCATTCTAGACATTCCAAAGTACGGCAAACAAAAATGGGGAAAAGAGCTTTCTTACTGAAAACAAAACAGGTAATTCACACAGGGAAGGGGAAAATGATTGAAATTCAAACCTTCTGGTTGCTATAAATTTAAGAAAAGGTTGACAAACTGAGAACAAATAACGTTGTCTCAATAGTTGACATTTGTGATTGCTTGCATTTAGGAAGTTTAATAATTTGTTGAGTTGAATTAAAATAAACCTTAGTTTTTGAATGCTCATCTCAGAAACAGACATAGAGAATTCTATCTTACCTGTAGATCATTACAGGATAAGTGATTAAAAGCTGGGACATTAAAAATCATCTAGCCCACTCCTCTCCTCAAAGACCTAACCATTAACAAAGACCTAAGGCTGCTGGAACTTGTCTGTGGTCATACAGCTGTTATGATCATTAAAATGCACTGGCCTTAATCAAGCTTTGGGAATCAGAACCATTTTTTCTTTGCAACCCATATATGTTGCTATTTCAAGTGCTTTAGTGTAGCCTAGTAAAAAGAGAGATCGTCTTAAAGTCAGGAAAACCGAGGTTCAAATCCTGCCTCGATCACAAGCTAGCTGAGAAATGGGGCCCCCAAAACAATCTCTCGGTGCCCTAGGCAAGTCTCTAAGACTGCAAATTACAGAGGGCTTGCAAATCTTCATCACCGGATGTCGTTTCCACATCAAAAGTTCCTGACACCAATAAAATCACAAGTCAGTACAAAGAAAACGTTACTTTAGATGTTTTTTCATTTTTTAAAAAATGAACTTTTCCTTGCCATGTGGTTGCTTTATAGGAATTTTTGAGTAGCAGAATAAATAAATACTGCAGTGACAAATGTGCAGAATAGCAATAATAGTTCATATTTGATTCGTTATGATTTGCAAAGTGCTTTCCCAAAGAACAGCCCTTGGAGGCAGGTAGGATTACTACTGTCCTTATTTTCCAGATGCTTAAGTGAGTCTCCCAGGATAACAAAGTTAAACAGTGTCGGAGTCAGGACTCAAATGTGTGTTTTTAGGCTCCGGCCAATCCTCTTGTCACCGTATCATGTCACTTCTCTAATAAAAAGGAATTAGTTTGGTTAGTACATATAAATTACTATGATGAGTAGCACATTTCTTCACTCAAATTTGAATAATTAGGCACCTTAAAATATTTTTTAAAAGAAAAGTTCCAGCAATTTTTCTCATTATTCCCTGCAAGTTGGAATTTGACATATTGCTTTTTTTCTAAAATATTAAAAAATGATATATTATCCTGTTAGCTCTGTCATGTATTGGTACTATGTACCTTTCCATGTTTATTTAAATACAAAAGGTGGAACACTGAAGTAAGATCAGGTATTGTTTTGGGATCAGGTATTGTTTTGGGGATTTAATTTGGTCTGTGTCTTTAGATTGAGGAGTAATTCACAGAGTTCTTGGCTTCTGCATCATCTATATGCTGTTTTCCTGTCAAGGCCCATTGGGACTAATGAAAGAATGCAGTCCTAGCAATGGAGTCCCCAGGAAAAAGGGAGATGATAATCTAACTGTCAGATCACATCTAAGGTGTTGCATGATGTTGGGGCCATCATCTTTTAAGATTGACATTGTCTCCGGAGTACATTCAGGGGAGGGCAATAGGACAGTGAGGTATCTTGAAATAGTGTCCTATAAGGACAATAGGTAGGTCACGCTAGTCTGGAGACCTACTGGCAATGAATCAGATGGTTTTATTCACTGGCAAGTTTTGAATAGACCCAGAATAGCCTTACATGATTATAGCAGCAACGTGCTACACCAGTAGCTTAGAGGAAAGGAAACCACCCCTTCTGTCTGGAAACTACAGCACAGCAATGACTTTAAGAACAAAGGATAAGATGCCCTTCTGTGCTGATTTCAAAGGATTTGGATGCTCTCTGGCTCACAGGATGGTACTGCAGAGTTCTGGCTCAGACAGAGAGGCTTGGAAAGTTCTTGTTTGTATTTGTTCCACCATGAAACTCTCTCTTGCAGCATCTGGAAGCCAGGTTCCCTTTCCTCACGAGTTGTAAAAATGTGGTTTTCTTTCTCAGTCTCGGATTCTCATCCAAGATGAGATGAATCTGTCACTTTGTGTCCCATAGCACTTAACACAATGCCTGGAGCATAGTAGGTGCTTAATAAAGGATAGTTGACTGATGTGTTAGTTGAAGAGGTTCAGAGGCAGGTCCTGAGTCATTCAGTTTACCAGGAGTTGCAGGGATAAGATTTGATGATATATAGATTCCTGTCTAAAAGTATATTCTGAAACTAAAATGTGATTAGTAGTATTAGAACCAAGTAGGAAGATATGATGCCCCTCACACATAGAAGGATAGTTGTCTTCAAATATTTGAAATGATTTCTTATATAAGAAAGATTAGATTTATCCCATATGACTACAAAGAACAGAACTGGGAACAGTGGACAAAAGTCCTAAGAAGGTAGATTTAGGTTCAATATAAGGAGATTTCAGAAAAAGAAAGAAAGAAAAGTAGAGACATCCAATTATGGAATAAATTGCCTTGTGAGATGGGAATTTCCTGTCTCTTGTGGGATAGGATACTAATAGAACTCAAGTAACATTTGATAACCTCTTCTCCTTTTCTCTTTCCCCTCCCCACACTCCTCAACCTCCCAACCCCCATAATGCTAGCCAGGAATGTTGTGAACAAGGAAAGTGTGGCTTAGACTGGGGAAGATAGGGTTAACTTTTCCCTCATGTAGATTGACTGGGACTTTTTGGCCGGCAAGAGTATGAAAACAGTTTTTAGGATTTTGGTGGGGAACTCCTGAGACCCTAGGGAACTCCTTTGCTGACTTCTTTTAATTTTTTTGTCTTTTATTTGTTGCTTTTGTTTTTATTTTCACAAATTGCTTTTTAAAAAATGCCTTGAGAACCTCTTCTACCTGAGGGCATTGGAATATGTTCTTTAATGAAGAGGATTGTTTGTTTAAACTCTTAGCCTCTGAGCGATCTGTTCTACCAGATGTGGAACCATGGCCAAGACACCATCATCAGAGGTGTTCAAGCAAAGGTGGAATGAAGACTTATCAAAGAAATTGTAAAAGAAATTACCATATGAAGAGGGAGATTGGGTTAGGTGATATCTAGGTTCTCTATCAACTTTAGAATTCAATGATTCTAAATTTTGCCTGAGTTAAAGTTTCTTCATTTTTAAAAAAAGTTGACCCTCTAAGTTATAGGATCCTACTAAATTAAAAATATTTTTAACTTTCAGATTTTTAACTTTTAACTTCCTAAGATGATCAGAATTTATTTTCCATGCCGGCAGCTTAAGGGAAATTTTGCTAATTAAGAGAAGTATTTGGTATTTGGTCATGGATTTTTAATAGCTTGATGATAGTAACTTAACTCTTAACTGCCTATCAGTGACCTAGAAATTTTATTAAAGATGTATCTGTCTTTTCAATGAAAAGAAACTTTTTGAGTGCAGTGATTGATAATTATTTTCATTTTCATTGTCACCATAGAACAGAGCAGGATTGAGGTCCTCAGGGAAAAAAACTCATCAGATCTTTAACAAATTTGATATAACCATGTGTACTTTCTGCATGATTTCTGTTTATATATGATCTCTGCTTGTGTGAAGCATAAATAGATGGAGAGACTTACCTTTTTTCCTACCTATATATATCTATAAATAGATGGAGACGCCTCTCCCTCTCTACCTACTTTGGTGCTTGTTCTTTTCCAAGAAGGATGTTTGGCTAGACCTGCACCTATGCCATACCATAAATATTGGTGGTCCAGGTGTAGAATAATCTTGAATCCAGGATAAATGCCACTTTCCCTGACAACTCTCAAGGGATTGTAATATTGAGTATCTGGTTTCCAGTTTAATTCCCTCCCACCAAATTCTGGTTATAGAAAGACTCTTTAAAACAGCTAGCATACCTCTTAATCACAATAAACAAAAACCAGGGAAGTTTTGTACACACATACAGGCACACATATTAAAATAGAGCAAAGGATATCTTTCCACTAATTGTCCTGCTCTGATGCATCATCAGGGCATTTAGCTGACCCTGGGTTCTTGAAGTTTATTCCAGTGGAAAACAAGCTCTGGCAGGGTCTACCAAGCTGGAAACACTCAAAAGCCTGGTGATAGACCATGTGTCTGTCATCTGAGGATCAACCTGGTTATGTTTGGAGAGAATCATTACAGGAACATTGTGCAACAAAGGGACTAGTCAATATGCCCAGTTCTTATGAATCTACACAGAGTGGCATTGGCATGCTTGCTGGATGCAGTTCTCTTTGTGGAAGAGACTGGGTAAGCTGTTTCCTGGAGATTTGTGATGGCGTGTAGTAAAAGTATTCTGGGAAGCTTTGGAGCATATATGGACATTCTGTAACTGGTTCAGGTCTGCTAACCATATGGCTCTTTGATTGGCTGAGGAATCATTCACAAAGGCTTTGGTTGGCTCCTGCTCTTCTTGTCTTGGTTTGACTTCTCTTTGATTTCTTCCTGCTAAAAGGTATCTGGTGAGAGAAAGTGCTTCAGGTCTTCTCTCCGTTGGAGGCTGACATGTGTCCCTGTGTACAGTCACTGATTCTTTGCCAGCCTCGGTATTTGTTCTCCTCTATAACAACAGACCATCACGTAATGAATATTTTTAGCCACAATAGCTCATCAAGGCCATCTACCTATACAAGAAATTTCAATCCATGTTACTGGAGGGTATGGTCATATAAACAAGATTATTGGCTCTTGAATAAGAGATAAATGATAGTCATAGCTAATATGAAAATGACTAATGTTTATTAACAACCATTATATTATGCCTCTGCTAGGTTTCTCTTTTAATATAATTATTTATTTTCATGGACTTGCTTCCAGATCTGTATTTCCAGACCCAATCTCTCTGCTGAGATATGGTCCCACATCTCTAATTGCCTTCTGAACATCTCAAGCTAGATTGATTTCCCATAGGTAGCTCAAACCTAACCTATCCAAAGCAGTACTCATTATATTTCTCCCAAATTCCTATACCTTTCCTGACTTTGCTATTACTATTAGGGGCACCACTGTCTTCCCATTCAACTAGGCTCCTAACTTTGGTGTCATTCTCACTCTTACTCTGTATACACAATCCATGCCAAATGTTGTCATTTCTACCTTCGCAATCTTTCCTGTATGTGGTCCCTTCTGTCTACTCATACAGCCACAATCCAGGTACAGAATCTCATATTCTTTTTCTTGGACTTCTGCAATAGCCTTCTAATTGGTGCTCTTTCCCCATCCTCCACTCAACGGACAAGATGATTTTTCTCAAGAGTAGATGTGATCATCAGCCCTTCCCTCCCTCAGTGGTTTCCTCTTACCTTGAAGGTCAAATATAAAGTCCTATCTATGACATTGAAAGCTCTTCATCAGCTGGTTTCTTTCTACCTTTCCGGCCTTCTTACACCTAACTCCCCTCTAAACTTTCTGAAATCTAACTATGCGGACCAACATGCAAGTCTTTATACACAACACTCCATTTCTCACCTCTGCCTTTTCACTGGTTGTCCCTATGCCTGAGTGCTCTGCCCCTTCACCTCTACCTCTTCGTTTTTCTTGACTTCCTTCAAGATGCACCCTAGATCTTACCTCTTCTGGTCTCCTCAGCTGCTAATGCCTTCTTTGTTCAGATTACCTTCATCTCTTCCCTCTACAAATAAAATCTCTGCATGCACACAATTGCATATTGCCTCTCCATAAGAATGTATGTTTCTTGAGGGCAGGGACTATTTTTCCCCCCTTTTTTTGTATTCCCAATGCTTATGTCAGACCTGGAATATGGTAAATGATTAATAAATACTTCTTGATTGACTTGACTGACACGTTAGAGAATTTCTGTGCATCGAAAGAGTTTAAAACAATAAGCTTTATGAATTTCTACTGAAGTCTTCCTCTAACATAGATTTCCAAAGTGGGCAGTATCACCCCCTGGAGGGTGCTGGGGGCAATAGTAGCCTCAGGTGCAATTGGGGGGCTTTGAACAAAAATAAGGAGGCAGTAGAAGCATAAGGAAAGGAGAGAATAAAATTTTGAAAAAACATTTATACATGTTTCATCTGTTATGAACAGTGTTAAAGTCACAGTGATTACATTATTTTTCAAATAAACACACAAAATACAAGTTATAACTATCAGTGGTCAAGTCTGTTGACAGGTTTTAACAAGCAAGTGTTGGCAGGTGAGCATGTTGGACGTTGTTGGAAATTCCAGCATGCATTAACAGGAATATGTACATGTAATGACTTGTTTACAATATGATACTACATTGTTACATGACACAATATTGCATCATCAAAATTTAAATGCAGAAAAAACTCACAAATTTACAATAAATTTTTAAATTTAAGATGCATCATTTAAAAATATATATCTTTTTTGAAATGACTCAAATTTAAATCATCAAAGGATTAAAGAAAGTAGATTTTTGGGGAGGGGAGTACTGAGTAATATTTTTTGAAAAGGGGACAGGAGGCCAGATATCTTTGGGGACCTCTGCTCTGGTACCTCTTGTGATGTTGAGCTGATCTTGAAGTCTCAAAAGTTCTGATATGGAGCACAACCTCTGTAAGTCCAACCAAGCTAGAAGGGCTCTGAATACAGGCTTAGTAACAAGCTACTTACGTGTTCTCTAAGGACTACCTGTCTCGCATAGGTTAACTATTAGATGTTTATTTGTATCTTTAATGGATAACACATGTAGTGCTTACTTTGTACCAGGCACCGTGCTAAGAACTTTTACAATTATTTTCCCTTTTGATCCATGTAATAACCCTGGGAGATAGGTGCTACTATAATCCCTATTTTACAGATGAGACTCCTGAAGCAAACAGAGGTTAAGTCATTTTACTCTGGGTCACACAGCTAGTAAGTGTCTAAAGCTGGACTGTGGTTGCTTGTCAGCAAACATATTAAATACCTGCTCTTTGCCAGGCACTGTGTTAAATGTTGACGATGCAAATAAAGGCAAAAGACAATTCCTGCTTTCAATTAACTCACAGTCTAATGGGGGAGACAACCCCAAAACAAATATGAATGAAGAAGCTATGTACAAAATAAATTGGAGATAATCAACATAGGGGAGATTACTAGAATTGTATGTATCTTGGAAATCTAGACCTGTGTTTTCACTGGTGTAGGGTACTGATGGTAGACAGACTCTCTATGTCATTGCAGATCAGCAACTGTTCTATATAGCCTTAGAGAGTTGTTGGGAGATACCAAGAAATTAAATGACTTTTGATTGATTGTACTACTTTTTTGTATTAGAGGAAAAACTGGAACTCGGATCTTCCTAATTCCAAGGTCAGCTCTCTGTCTGCTACACTACATTATTTTTATAATTAGAATAGAATAAAAATTGAACTAGTTGAAATAATGAGTGTAAAGCATTAGATAAATGTCAGCTTTTACTGAGGGGGCAGTGTGATGGAATGGGTGGAGCACAGAATTTGAAGCCTGTAATACCTGGGTTCAAATGCTACCACTAAAATTTGTTGGTTGTTCTCAGTTTCATGCTCATTACATTTGTCTGCCTTATTAGATTGCTGTGAAAATCAAGTGAGATAATTTATGTAAAGTGCTATATATTATCTGTTATTTTATGTACTAGATAGAGGCTATAAGGAAACCATTTTAAAATCTAAAATCAAAAGTGAGTAGTGTATAAAAATCCAAGCTGTGTACTTTTATTTTCATAGTGATGTTTAAAGCATACACCCTTTCTTGGCTGTTTACATTACGTTGACTTCATGTATTTATTGCCATAAGGTCTTTGCATGTTCAACTCAATCAGCATAGCCTTTCTTGGAGACAATAACATATTTATGCAACATTTATATAATCTCTTTATATGTCAGTACATTCACTGTGAAATGAAAGGAATGCTTTTTAGTGGTGCTCCATGTTACCTTTTGTGCTCCATTTCTCTTTATCAAAGATGTGAAACATTCTCTTTTGTTTTATTAGACAAAGTGTTCCAACATTTAGTGTTCACTAAGCAATGTTTCCATTTGGATATTATAAAAGATAGTTTATCATAGGGTCATTGATCTAAAGATAGAAGGGATTTTAGAAGTCATTGATTCCAAACCCTTATTTTGTAAATGAGATTGAGGCACAATGAATTTTAGCAACTTTCTCATTGTCATAGATCTAGAAATTGTTCACATTGGGATTTGGATCTGGGTCCTCCTACCTCTGAGTCCAATGCTCTATCCACTGAACCAACTTGAAATTGAGGTTTTAAAAGCTCTCAAAAGTTCTACATTCTTTTCCACAAAGTCCTACTCTTCTGTCTTATTGTGGTGTAGAGATTACCCTGCGTTCCTGAATTCTGTAAAATCAGGACTTAAGTTCTCAAGTCAAGCCAACAAGCATTAATTAAGTGCTTATTATATATTAGGCACTATGCTAAGCTTGGGAATCCAAATACAAACAGAAACAAAAATAGTTCCAGTCTTTAAGGAGTTCAGTGATAAACTGGGAATACAAATATAAGAACAAAGATAGTTCCTGCTCTCAAGGTGCTTACGTGATAATGAAAGAAGACAGTTACATAAAAAAGAGATGAAAAGAGAAGAAAGGATGGTAGTGAAAGTCTGGAGAGTGAGGAGGGCTGCTTGAAGAGGAATGAAGACTTGACTGGACTAGGCATCCTCTTTAATAGAGGTTCTGAGGGGAAGCAGCCACTCAAAGAGCCTGCAGAGATATAGGGTACTTCCAGTGTGAGAAGTCCAAGGGTGGAATAAATTTCAGGATGAAGACATTTCTATGGCATGCATGGTAGAAAATCTTGTGTGTGTGTGTGTGTGTGTGTGTGTGTGTGTGTGTGTGTATGCATGTGTGTGTATGTGGAGTAGAGCCTGGAAAGACTTTGAGGAAGGTCCTTGTAACAGACTAAATCTGCTTTTTGAGAAACAGCCTAGTTAAGTACAGAGAGATTAATTACCAATAGGTTGGCCACTGAATGATGAATTTCTTGGCCATGGCAACCTATTAAACAAAGAAAAATAGAAAAATACAAAATATCCTTCAGTTCTGTGTGGCCCCCTTCTGCTTCTTCAGAGATGGTGGCAGAGCGGTGAAAAAGATGGCAGAGAATGCCAAAAATAATACTGTTTTTGGACCATCTCTAAACTTTAACTTAGCTGTTGGCACTCTAAATATGAAATCCTTGTCCAACGATCAACCAGGGGACATACTATTAGAGGAACTGAATCATATCAATCTTAACATTCTCTTTATAAATGAAATCAGAAAAGAAACAAAAATCTTGTAACTAAATGGAAGCATAGCTCACAGGTTCTCCTTGAAGAGACAAATAAAGGCATTGGTGGAATCAGTTTCACCCTGAGCTCAAAGACAATAATAAATGTATTTTCATGAGATTCTGGATCATTTTGTATTTTTGTGCTCGTAAGTATTGTAAAAAAAAATCCAGCACGGAAATAATGCAATATATGCTCCAACATCCATAACAGAGTATGAAGAGGCAGGGAAATTCTAGGAATAACCTAATAGGATCTTCCAAAATAATCAGCATACATTTTTGATTCTTGATGACTTCAACGCAAAAGTAGGAATAAATGAAGATTTTGGAAACCATGAATCAGGAATAAATAATGAGATCATCCAAAGGCTTGTAGACTGCACAGAAGCCTCATATACACTAGAAATGGCAGCGAGAAAATAACATCACAAAAATTAAAATGAATCATACTTTCACAAACAGGAAACTACTTGTTAGCAGTGTGTAAGAAGTAACTAG
>CM053772.1:131458999-131520717 GCA_028658325.1 Potorous gilbertii
AGGTGGTCTACAAGTGAATGTGGTCAGTGGGCAAACCTTGATACATTTACTTATTACTACTATTATTTTATAAATAATTATATTTTATAATAATATTGTTATTACTTATTACCACAGTTATTATTACTGGGTTGAGAATGGTTATTCTCAATGATTATATGACATTCCAAGGTCCACAAAGCAAGTCTTCCAGCATGGGACTCTCTATACTGGAATATTGTGCAATCACCAGCCTTTATGGGCTGTCTTTATTGCTACATTTAATGCTGATTTTATTTTTCTGAACTCTCACCAGAAAAAAATCCGACAAATCTCATGTCAATAGTTCTCAACTGAGAGCTTTAGATTTAATAAGTAGTAAATATTTTTTCTCTCTCTCCTCTCTTTTCTTTGAAGAGACTATTCCTTCTAATAGTTCCAGCTTCTAATAACAGAAGCGCTACACTTCTATAAAGTGAGATGAGATTTTTTCTCTTTTAGAATGAATTGTTCTCTCCCTCTAGGGCTATGCAGCTCCATAGCTGCATCCCACCCCTGCCTCCCCATCTTGTTTAGCAAACATTTTCTACCTCAGAATATCCAAGAACTTTAATGAGTTGAGGGCTGGCAGACTTTGATTCAGATGTTCCAGCTATGTCAGAGCAGCCTCTCTATCCAGATTTCTTTGTTTATCCAGCAGTTCATTACTTAGGAGTTGCTTGTCAAAGTAGGTTAAATATCCTTTGGGAAACATGGCCACATCTTTGAGACACCCCAAATATGTTTAATATGACAAAGATTGGCTCGATAAGGAAGCTGTGATAGACTTGCATCACCAAAAAAAATTTCCTCTTTTTTCAGTTGAGTTTCTGAGAACATCAGTAAGTCCTGGCAAATCTCAGGGTTATAAATTCTGTAGCAGACACATGAAGACATCAAGAGAAGGAGGAAAAATGATTGCTGATGATTTTTTTCTAACTACTTGACCTTTTGACCTCTTCTCTAGATATATGACCAAGATGGGACACTACAGCACTTTATTGATGGTGGGGAACCTAGTAAGTCAAGCTGGATGAGATATATTCGATGTGCTAGGCACTGCGGGGAGCAGAATCTAACCGTAGTACAGTACAGGTAAGGTATACCTTGATTTATCTACCATTTATGGAACTCAAAACACCCTATTTTAAATTTATTTATATTTATTTGTTAATTTATAAATAGTATAAAAATTCAAGCCTGCTAAATGGCTTTTAAAAATACAACAGGCCTGACCAGGCTGGCAGAATTTTGTGCAAGATTTCCAAATGATATTTAGTTCTTAGTTTTTTGAGAGTTTGAGTACAAGATTACTGGGAGACGAATCCCCTTTTAACTGTCTGCTCAAAATTAAATCAAATCTATTATTACCACAAAATCATGATATTAAGCTATTATTCCGAGAGAACCGGTATGTCTTGATGTATAGAATGCTGACCCTGAAGTTTTATTGAAATGGTTTCAAGTTTAAGTTTAGACATAAGCTAGCTTATGGGACCTTGGCGATCATTGTGCCCCATGAAGTTATCTCAAAAAATAAGTTACAGAGGAGCTTCCAGTTTCCATTAGTGGGTTGTTTTCCTCAGTGTGAATTCCCTAAACTAATGAAATGACAATTTTGGAGCGAAAAGAACGTCATCATTAAGGTCTGTAACTTGTTTTGGTGACCAAAGAAAGTGCGGATAAAGCAGTCTAGGGACCCTGGACAGAATCTGAGGCCCTGAGTCACATGTGATTTGATCCCTTGTCCTTTAGACAACTTTAAGAATCCTGACACTCGGCTGCCTTCAGCCTCTCTCCCAAGGGAAACTATTTCATCTACACAAAGGCAATGCATGAATCACTGGTCCAAGGTAACCCTTGCAGGAATGTTGACAGATTGTTCTGCAGCAACTGGCCTGAGCCTGGAGTATCCATCTCTCCAACTCTAACCGAGCTGCCACAAAGCTCAGGCATGGCTCTGATCACTTGGGATGTGATTTGAGGGGCTGAGATTGTTTTAGAATGCAAAGGGGCACTAAGAGGTGTGGATGGTAAGCAACCTTTTCACTAGGATTTGGACTTGAAGGTTTCTGGAAAACAAGTAAAAAGCAGGGTTTACAAGACAGTAAACCAGATCCACTCGACGCACCTGTTGTTCAAGCCTTTCTCCTTTAACTGCTTTCAAGGTTGGAGTGGATGTGAGGAGCAGATACAAATCACTTGGACAAAAATCCCAAAATAACCCAAAGCACAGCTAAGTGTTCTCACACCAAAATCTCATGAAAACATGTGTCATATAAATATATGACCTCAGTTATAAACAATTGTGTTCCCTTTGGTATCAGAAGCAACTGTTTAGCTTTATTAGGCATTATAGACACATCAAAGCAGAATTCCCTTTTTGGGCCAACTTGCATTTTTACCCACAGTGATTTATTTTTCTTTTCTGCTTTGGCTTTTGAATGAAACATTTTAAATTTCTTCCTGACATAGGTTAAAAGTTGTGAAACTCTGGTTTCCTTCCTATATTGTACCAACTTATTCAGAGGAAAACAGTGTGTCTATGTCTTTATGTCTAGATGTTCTCTTTGACCTTTTTAAAAAATGAAAATGATAATTCAAAGGAAAGATCAGTTCCATTGTCTTTACTTGTGTTTAATATAGATGCATGTTTTTATAAAAACAACCAGCAAGAAGAAAAGACTTTTTCTATCTATTCAGCAAAAGTTAACGATGCTTTGGGTACCAAGAGAACTTTTAAAGACAAATGCCATATCTCAACAAACTATGAAAAAGCCTAAGAGGAAGGTGGTCATGAGTAAGTCATTACCATCTGTCAATATTAAGTGAATTTTACAAGTTTCCTTTCATGATGGAACTTTTACTTAGAGTTCCCTCTGCTGATCTGTTTTCGATTACTTCAGATCTTTCTAAAATGAACTAGAAAAACACAATTTAAAAAACTGGCATCCATCACCAATGACTCAGTCCAAGTGTAAGAAAATAGAAAAGTTGGACACTGAAGAGCTAGCCTAATTTTTATTGTGCATGGACGTTGTCTTCACAAAAAGTCAGCTGGTTTAAATTCGTTCTGTTATGATTTGTAATATCTAAATGGAATTTTCTTCAAAGCGCCCTTGATTGATTGACCCTCAGCTGAACGTTTTGTTTTTATTTTGAGGCTGACAATAATGTTTGTTGGCATGTGTTCTCCTTCAACTGTGTGGGGACGCCATGAAGCTATCTTTATGAGTCATCCATCCACAATACTAAATACATGTCAGCAAAGGAAATATTATCCGAAAAGGGAAAAATCCCTTTGATGTGTTTCAACATGCAGAGATTTCTGCGAGTTTTGGAAGCTCTGTCTGCTTGTAAGGAACGGTGTACACTTACACTTTTTTTCTTCCTTTCGGCCTACTCCAAGCCTAAGAAGACCACCCATTGCTTGAAAACAGTTCTGCTCTTTCAGCAGCAAAGTGTGTCATTTGGTTTTAGCACATTCATTTGCCGGACCACTGTGTTTATGTTAAGGGAAGCCAAATGGAGAGATGAAATGTTACAAGGTTGAAGTACAAAGTACTCTTGATTTTTCTCAAGTTAGGAGATGTTGGTAATTTATAGCACAGCTCCAGTTTTGATTTTTTTAATGTAATGGTGGAAAGAATTAATAAAATGCACAGCTTTGGGAAATGCTAGAGGAGGAGGGGTCAGGAGGGCCAGACAACGGTTTGTGTTTTTGTCAGATATTCATAGAATGTTGGGGAAAAACATTCTGCTTAGCTAGCAGTGCCCTCGTGAGACAGAATGGCACTGAGTGAAGAAAATAACAAGATAAATGAAATTTTTGCAGCTGCAAGTAAAATATTGAGAATCTGCACTTTTTTATTGATCTTTATGATCCTATTGCCAAGAGCCACTTTGTGGTGACAAAATATGTTGACAAGTGCATATCTCACTGCCATGAAAAATGTGGTGAAGGATTCTCCTTATGTCTGCAGTGTTATACAAGGAACAAATTGCACTGCTAGGGCCAATTCCTTATAGAAAGACTAAATTTAAGGCTTACCAGCCCTAAACACTTTTTATCTTGAACTTCAGGCTAATATTTGTAGTAATTCTTCATTGAAAGAAAAAAAAACCAGTGGAAGTCTCACATATTTTTTTTTGTCCATAGATATTTTTTCTCCAGCACACTAGCTGTTATAAAAAATGTTCATTTCTTTGTACTTTGGCTGTATCGTTTTGGTGCCTAATCTTTCAGAGTGAAGTGTCCCTCCTGTATTTATTGAATTTCTCTCTGACTCAGGGGTTTTGAGTCTTCTCCTGTATCAAAATTTAGGAAGAAAGAGTCCAAAAGGATTTTTATTTCACTAGGTCCTTAGAGGGCAGGACAGTTTAGTTTTATTACAGATTTGTTGACTTCCAGTTACAAGTTGGAGAAACCTCCTTAATGCTTTCCCTTATAAATAAGAAAGCAACGTCCCAATCAGGTTGGGGAGCTAGTGCCTTTTCTATTTTGATGAGGGAGGATTTTTCTCAGAACAAAACGGATTATTTCTCTATAAGCTCTTGATGTTCAGTCCTTTTTGGATGAGATAGCCTTCTGATTCATTAGAGAATCTCTCTCATGGGACACTATGGAAACAAAATGCAAGTTGTTTATTGGCACTTGGTTATAGGCACTAATTGAGGTCTGGTGGTGATAAGGTGGGTACAGATTTATGACAAACAGAAACGATCTAGGAACAATAGGACAGAAACTTTTGAAGGCTATAAAAGTGTAGATAGACAAATGCATCATGCACGTTACTCAACTGAGTTTTCTTTTTGTTTTGAATAGGTCAAATATATTCTACAGAGCCTGTATCGATATCCCCAGGGGCACTGAGCTTCTGGTGTGGTACAATGACAGCTACACATCTTTCTTTGGGATCCCTTTACAGTGCATTGCCCAGGATGAAAACTGTAAGAACTTATTTCAGTTCTAAATTCATGTCTCATAATCAGTGTTTAAAAGCTAGCTTTTCAAAAGGGGTCCTTGCAGCTATTGGAATTTGGCTTACAATGAGAATGTGTGCAACTCTTTATTTATGATTTTCTTTTACCTAACTCATCTTTCCTTTCATTTTTCCCAAACCTTTAACTCTCTCTTTCCACACATCCATACGCTATCTTATCAATTCTACCTCTATAACATCTGTTATATTTGTCTTTGGCTTTTCACTCACACAACCTTCGCCACCTCCTGCCTGATCTATTGCAATAATTTTCTAATTGATCTGCTTGCTTCTTCTCTCCCCTTTTCTACCCACCCTTCACACAATTGCCAAAGCAATATTCCTTGAAGCACAAGTCTAACTCTTGCTCAAAAATCAACGTAACTCCCTGTTGCTGTTAGAGTAAAATACAATCTCCTCTGGCATTTTGGGTCCTTTATAATCTGCCTCCAGCTTACGTTTTCAAATGTATTATAATACTTTATGTTCCAGCCAGCCTGGCCTATTTGCTGTTTCTCATTCATGTCGTTCCCTCTACTATTTCCCTGTCCTTCCAGGAGTTGTCTTTGATTCCTGGAATGCTCCTTCACCCTTGCCCTTGAGAATGCTGTTTCCTTCAAAGCTCAGCTCAAGTGTCACCTCCTATAAGAGATTTTTCCTGATCCTCCAATTACTAAAATTATCTTGTATTAAATTTATATGTATTCTTATTTATTTATATGCATGTTATTTTCCTTGAAGGATTTGTTTGGATTTTGTCTCTCCAGCACTTGCCACTGTGCCTAGCTAATTGATTAATAGGTTAAAAAATCATGACACCCATAGACCAGTGGTTTCTTTTGTTGCAAACCTGCTACTCATAGTCACACATGATTCAGGGTCTCATTGTTTTACTCTGGACATTCTCTTCCCAAAACAGATTGGGAAAAACTCAAAAAGTTCCTGATTCAAATAAGTACTTTGAGCCCAGTATTACTCAGTTTCCCATCGCGGTTCTCCCATGCCAGTGTACATGCTGGGCAGTGAATGGGGAAAGAGGGAGGGAGACTAGGACCTTGTTCACAGCTACGTAAGGATCAAGGCTAAGTGATTACCAGGACCTGGATAGCTTTGTACATCATCTCTAATACCCACCCCACCTTTTTCATATTCACATTTACTATTAAAATATATCTTCCCACAAAATGCCAAATGTTCAATTCAGACACACTCATCCAGTTCAAACTCTTCAAGCTTATTTCATCATAATACTGGTTCTTCTTTTACACCTCCAATTTCACCATATCCAGGTGAGTTTCTAACTACCCCACAGGCAGTACCAATTCTGAGGCATCTAACATCCTGATATTCCACAAAGACACCTGGTGGAACAGCACTGGGTCTGGAGTCAGGAAGCCAAGAGTTCAAATTCAACCTCTGACATTTATTCTATGTGTAACCCAGGGCAAATCACTTAACCTCTATTTGTCTCAGTTTCTTCAACTATAAAATGGGGGTAGCAGTAGCATTTATTGTACAGGGTTATTGTGAGCATCAGATGAGAAAATATTTGTTAAAAATGTTTTTAGCACAGAACTGGGTACATAGTAGTGTCCCTTAACAAGTTACATATCTTGAAGCCTTGTGTCCAAACCTCTTTGATATCTGCTACTTTAATTCCTAGTGGTCATCCCTTTAAGCATTAATGTAATCTCTTACTTTTTCCACAGTTTTCAAGTCACAAGCAGAAACAAACGGGAGAATTTTAAAAAAGTTATACAAATCTTAAAATCTATGCACAATTTATTATTTTTAATAATTTTTATCATATGCAATATATATTCATTGAGCATCTGTTGGGCCCAATGGAGGCAAAAAAATAAGACTTGGTTTATCAGATCTCAAGGAATTCATAATCTCATGTGGGATACAAGACTTACATCTATGAAATAATCAGAAAACATTGTGTCATTGTCAAAGGAAACCCCCATCCCACTCTTTACCTACCCCGAGAGTATATAGATTATTATTATATTTCAATAAACTATCAGAGGTTGCTTCATCATAGATAGCCCTGGAAGTAAGATGTGGTAGAGATGATTATAATGGTACTAATAATATTAAATAGCTTGCACTTATATAATGCTTTAAGTTTTGCTAAAGACTTTATCGACTTTTATCTTCACAACTACCCTGGGAGGTAGGTACTATTAGTACCCTCATTTTAGAGATGGGGAAACTGAGGCAAAAATTTTAGATAACTAGGTCAGGGCTGCATAGTTAGTAAGTGTAACTTTGAGGAGACACTTAGAAGTATGACCTAGGGATTTGTGTTTTGTTAATGAAAAAACTGGAAGCTGAAACATAATGTTGGCTTGACCCCCACCAGATCTCGATTCATATCCTGACTTTAATACCAGTTCTTTGGTATTGGAAAAATCCCTTCCCTCTCTGGTCTTTAGTTTCCTTATCTGTAAAATAGTCTCTAAGGTGCCTTTTATCTCTTGCATTCTGTGTTTTCTTGTGGTAAAGGCTGAAGTCCTGGGATTAGATGTAAGTTCATAATTTTCCTTCAGATTTAGTTGTTGGGTCGGTACCTGTGGATCAGAGAATAATCCATCTATCCTTATCTACTCTGACATTACTCCTCTGAGTAATTTTCTTACTGAGAGTCCCTATTTTTAAAAGCAACCATATCTAATAATCTAACCCAAAACATGAGATATTTCCCATAGGCATTTTCTTTATTATGTCCCTTAGAACACATCAGACTTCCTTGTTCTAGATGTGCAAGTTCCATCTTGTTCTAGAACTGTTAAGTAAATAATATCCTTGAAGACCATCTACTTGTTGAAGTTTCCTGTGTGCTTCTATGTATACTCTGTATACAGGCAGTCCCCAACGATTAACGGGGTTTATTCCAAAAGCTCATAATAAAAGTAAGGTTTTGGGAACTTGAAATACATTTGTGACAAAGCAACATTATAAATGGTGGTTAGGTTCCTGGGCCATCCTGTGAGTCTCTGTAATTTGCAATATTCCTGAAACATAGTGCTATTGGTACTCTAGAAACTATTTACCATTTATAATACTGTTCCTATGGGAAAATACATTCTTAGTTCTAGCTTGGAAAAGCTAGGAACAGATATTCTGTTCCCCTGATAAGTCCCAGCAGCAAGAATTTCTCTCCATTCATCCTTCCATTTGTGTAGTAGTGGAATTAATTATTCTTAGCTCCAAACCACTGGTGAAGCCTCCTGTTGCCTGGGGTAGGAGCTGAGATAGGGAAGGCACTAAGTAGAGCAAGAGACTCTTATTCAGGGGGGCTTTTATTTGGAGAATGAAGAGTCTGAGCAGAGAGGCTATGGGGGAGAGAGCTGTTATTAAGACAAGGCAACTGGAACCTTCCGGAGCTTAAAAATGTGTGGGGCAGCACTTGCAAGCCTTCCTTATTAGAGAAACAACTTAGTTTAGCACCAGTGAACAAAAATAATTGTTTAAAATAGGGAACTTCCAGATGGCATTTGAGTTTTCCTGTTTTTTTCTCTGTTTCTTCAGATGTGTCATGGGGTAAGTGTCTCAAGATCTTTCCCTTCCAGCCCAAGAATTTAGTCTGTATTAAAAATTGATCTAAGGGCTCCGTTTGCCCCAAGTACATTTGGTCCTGTTTACTCCATCTCTGCTTGGACAAAAGGATAAAAATTTGGGAGCCTCAGAGGAGGTAATAGTCATGGTAGAGTCAGAGGAGACAAGGGGACAATAAGGACTGGGGCTACAATGAGCCATATTGGGAATAGGGATTTTGTGGGTGTTGAGAGAGCACTGAAGCCTTGGAAGGGAAACAGTGAAGACTGACAATTGGAAATGTATGTCCTCCCATGTTCTCATTCCATTTTGTTGCTAATTCTTGTTAGGAAGGTGATGAGAGATAAAGTTTAGATGGTAAGAAGCCATGGTGTAATGAGGTTTTCCATCCTATCCTTGCTTCTTATCCTCTCTCCTTGATATATAATGCTTCTCCATCACAGATTTTACTGAACACTGGCACTGAGGAGGAGGAGAAAAGAAGTAAGCCCATTGTAGTAATATTAAGCTAAAGAAAATGGAGGGAAAGGTTTTAGGAGGAAACAAGATGGGGTTTGGTGGTTGTCTATATCACCAAGAAGAAGGGTAGGGAGCAGGATGGATATCCCATATTGATAAATAGGAATGAAGTTCCTCTGACTGAATCCAATTGGGTTTGTCATTTGTTAATGTGGTGAAGTCGAGCTTGGATGAGGTTTGACTACTAGAAACTTTTAAAAGTTTCTTTTGACTTATGAACTTAATCATCAGAAATCATGAACATTTCAGTAAGTAGGAATGAACCAAAAGGGAGATTGCATATAAAACAATGAAGTGGGTTTTTAAAAGTGTATATTAACGTAGTAGTCACAAAATTGCAATGTTGCTGTCCCTTTTTGAATTTTCTTGTATATCTTGGACAGCTGACCATAGTTGGAGAAATTTGCTATAAATTTTTCCCTCTCAACTGTTTCTCTTCTAATTTTACTGCATTTCAATTTAGTTAACCAAAACATTTTCCATTTTGTATAATTAAAATTCTCTATTTTATCTATCAATTATTTAGTTAAGAATTTTCCCTCAAATCACAGTTGTGAAACATTATGTCCTTCTCCAAGTTTTATATTTATATATATATATTTTATATAAAACATATATGTGTATGTATATATGAGGTTTTCCATCCTATCCTATCATTGCTTATGGCATTCAATCCAAGAGAACCTAATATACCAAAAGTCTCATAATGTGATTCACAACTTAGACCCTGAGGATGTAGCTAAAGCAAGGCTGTAGTATATGAATGAATGCATAGAGATAGAGGTTTGAAGACTGAGAAACCAAGACACTACGTTTATTTCTAAGATACATTTAAAATAGTTTTTATATTGGACTGAGAAATGGATAATATGAGTCTGATTAATATTATCATCAAAAACTGGAAAGGACAGGTTGTTTCTTATGGGAGTGTATTTTTTTCTACTTTAGTTGGGTACATGAAACTTAATAACTTACTTAAAAATATAGTTCCATTTCATGATCCTAACACTAGAGTAGAGAGACTGCAACATATTTAGAACAACTGGTCTAGAAACCATAACCTGCTGTCCTTCTGCTCATGTACCAGTCACCACTCTGAGGTCACACAGCTAAAAAGTAAAAGTGGAGTCAGGAAATATCTAGATTTGGCTCCATGCCCCTATCCAAAAATGAATTGCCTGGCAGAAACTGGAATATGCTTCTCCATCTCTGGCTTATCCTATAATCAGATTCATATGAGACATTTTTCAAGCTGATATTTGGAGTTAAGACTCCACTGAATCAATGTGCTATGTAATTTAACACCTGAAACACTGAGGGGAAAATCCATAAAGCAGTGAGATATTGGGGATTATGCAACCAAAAAAAAAATGTTCATTTTCAAATCTCTGAGGGTTCAAGGAAGTTTTAAAGGAATTAAGTCATTGATTATAATAGTCAACAGTCATAATCTCTTTTCCCAATGAGTATTACAGGCACTTGATTTCAGTTCATGCTTTAAAGATTGAAACATCTTAAAAAAACAAAACGAAAAGGCAAACCATGTATACTATAAGCGTTATGTTTGACCACCCATGAAACAAACAGAAAGCTTTATCAGATGGGCAAGGAGAGCGTGGTCTATATAATTCTCTGGGAGGCTTGACACACTTTCTATAATGGGTATAGTGAGTCTATGGTAAAAAAACCACTCTGTGTGAACAAAAGAACACATGTAGAAATATATAGCTTAACACACTAAAACCATACACTAAAAAATGTCATAGCTCAACCTGGAAAATGTTAATTCTTCTCACCTCAAATAACACATAAAGATTTTACTCACCTGAGTAAAAAGAATTCTCAGAACTGTCATGGTGCTTTGTACCTATCTTGACAATTTACCACATTTTACGTACTTTTATTTCTTTGTATATACGCATTTATGTGTTTATCTTTCTTTCATTTCCCTTAGGATGAAAGTCATCTTGGTATCTACTTATACACCTACACGAAATACAGAGTGTATGTACAAGTTAGGGGTTAGATTCTTGCATAGTAAGGTCCCAAATTTGACGTCTTCTGAATTCTCCCACAGAGTCTCATCAGAGCGTTCTGTATGCCCATAGGAGGCATTTCATAAATGCTTATTGAATGACTATTGAGTATTTCTTCTCCAGTCATCACAGGGTACTAAAAGTGTTTGGTTAAATTATGTCTTGTTAATGAAATGACAGAAAAATGTGATTTTACTTAGTGAATATATAGTTATTAGGCACTTTCCATTAAAAACACAGACCCAGAGTCCACCAAAACATGTCATTTTCTTCCCATGGGGCTTTTAAACCTCCTTTAACCTTTTAAACTCGCATTTCACATTGGACATATAGAATAACTTTGCACCACCATAATGGCATGCCTTTCTCAATAGCAGTAAGGCCATCAGTCATACACACTGGACACTGTGACTCAAAGGGAAGCCAGCATTTCATACAGATGTTTTGCTTCTGGAAACAATTTTTGTGTGTTTGTCTGTTTTATATAAATAATAGTTCTAAATGGAGCATATAGAGCTCCAAAGAGAGAGCCACTTTCTGTCAACTGTGGGCCTTTCAAAAGAAGCAATCAGAATACACATGTGAACAGATTATATCTGCAAGCGGGAATAAACTCTCCCAAAGCTTCCAGTAGGGGACTAGGTCCTGCAGAGTGGAAAGACTAATGGGTACTCATATTCATTTCAGAGGAAATTAAAAAAAAAACACCTGGGAATAAATGTTAAACAAGTATTCCTACTACTTTTGCTGTCCTAAGGCATTAAGCTGACATAGCATAATGTGAAACTTCAGGGTGACTAGTTGCTAGTTCTGCTCTGGGGCAAATCTTGGTTCCATCAAATTCTCCCCCACCTTTTTTTGTAGGGGAGGGGGAAGAGGTTTCAAGAGAATGGGATAAAGAAGAAATACCTCCATATAATGTTCCCACCCAGTTGTGAGAACCCTAATAGAGAGGATAAGGATTTTTCTCACAACTCAGTCTCTGTGTTTGTATCTCTCTCGTGCATTTATCATAATCTGTACTCTGGGTTATGTTTATGTGCAGAATGTTATCTTTGCTTGCCCTGTTTGATGGTGAATACAGATGTTTTGTTCATTTTTGCATCTTCCTCTGCTGGAGTGGGGAACCACATGGGGTCCTCTAGGTCCTCAAGGGCAGTCCTTTCACTGAATCCAAACTGTGAAGGGCTGCACTTGAGGAACTAGAGGGTCACATGTTCCCCATCCCCATCCTAACCCCTATTGCAGTGCTCATTTAGTGCTCAATAAATGCTTTAAATTTGAGTTACTTTCTATGAGAACAATACACAGGTATATATGTGACAGTGGGGTAGCCTAGCTGGGAACATTTTAGGTATTTTAGGTGACCATAGAGATATTGTGTTAGTATTAGTAACATATACTAACTAGTGTTCTGCCCTCTCCAAGCCTGTAGAAAAGCAGGCTATCACATAATTAATTTAACTAGTAAGAGAGCATAAATATGCTTTTCCACCAGGTGGCACTATACTCAAACCACCAGTTAAATAGTGTCATTGGATACATGGTGGGCCTCCTTAAAGATTTCACTGTTAACACTATCAGTCAGAGTGGGCTCAGCCTACATTCTCCTTCCACTATTCTGAGCTTTCCTGGCTCCTCATGGTACATCAGGTGCTGGTATCAGATTTAAAAGTAATCTAAAGGTAGGCAAATGAAAAAGTACTCCGAAAATTTAAAATGATGACAAAGTATAGCTCCAGAGTCCTCATCAATGACATGCAAGGCAACTCCAACTCTTTTTAAAAATATTTAATTAATTTGTTTTCAGTTTTCAACAATCACTTCCATAAGTTTAAATTTTCTCCCCCTCATTCCCCCCTCCCTCCCTGAGATGGCATGCAGTCTTATAATGGATTCTACACATGCATGCTTATTTAACGCATTTTCACATTAGTCATGTTGCATAGACAAATTAAAACGAATGGGAGAAAGCACGAGAAAAAAATAGGACAAAACATAACACAAGAAAAAGCAGTCTGCTTCTTTCTGTGTTCTGATTCCATAGTTCTTTCTCTGGATGTGGAAGGCATTTTGCCTCAAGGGTCCCTTGGGAATGTTTTAGGTCCTTGCATTGCTGTGAAGGGCTAAATCTATCAGAAACAGTCCTCACACACTGTGACTGTTACTGTGTATAATGTCTTCCTGGTTCTGCTCATTTCACTCAGCATCAGTTCATATAAGTCTTTCCAGGTTTTTCTGAAGTCTAACTGTTTGTCATTTCTTATAGCACAATAATATTCTATTACATTCATATACCACAACTTGTTCAACTATTACCAAGTCCATCACTCAGTTTCCAGTTCTTCGCCACCACAAAAAGCAACTCCAACTCTTAGTCAACCAATTTAATTCATAAGACTCAGGCAATTGATTTTCTGTGGCTACATGGCTTATGAAACTATAGTATGTAGTTTTTTTTTACCCCAAACCTCCTACTAACACATAATGTGATAGGAATACTTTATTGGGTGAGACTGATGACTCCACCTGCACAGCTTTCCACCTGTGATGTGAAAGGAAGGTAGGGCATGACTGAACCCCTTAAGACTATCCTTATCGTCCTCATTATTTTCCTAAGTATTATTGCTACAGGCAACCATGCAGTTGTAATGTAAAGGAGTTGTTGTGCCCCACACCTTGGCCCAGGTGTGTTTCTGCCTTCTCCACCTGGCTACATTCTCAGGTACTGAGGGTTTTAAGGATGTTTCTTTTCTCTTACCATTGAGACAAGCCCCTATCAGCTCTGTTCCCCCATTTTAGTGGCTTAATGACTAACCCTCCAGTTTCATTTAACATCAGATTTGTTTTACAAAAGGATATCTTCTTCAAAGATATAGCAAGAACAGGGGGCACAATTCCCTTTTATACTGCCTAAGTCTCTGGGGAGAGTGGGGCATTATAATTATATATTATATTACATATTAGATCCTATGTATTAGATCTAATACATTATATATTAGATCCTATGTAGCAATAGTCTCACCAAGTCAAGTCTAAATTATTGCCTGCTTCTGCTGGACTGGAGACCCAACAGCCATTTCAGATGTTCAGTCTGTGGTCCTTGACGCCTCAATGCTGGACTGGTTGTAACACCTAGCCTGTACTGATCTTCTGAATTTCTGCAGCTCACACTCCCCGTGGATCAGGATGGAGATTCCTAACCTTAGAATGGAAAAGAATGAACAAAAATGTGAAGACCTGGTCTTGTTTCTTAGGAGTCATATAGCATTGAGGAACTGAGAGGAGAAAGTGGCCCTAAGGCTTTTCTCTCCTACTGCATATTCTCACTGATCTGTCACCTCATTTCCTCAGACATGAATGCTGTAAAAGCCTTCTGCTGGTCCAACCATTTTGACTACAAAAAAGGATTTGAAAGAGGCCCTCCCCAATTACATAGTAGACCAAAGTGGGTTGTTCCTGAAAACTCCAATTCTCCATCACCTCCCCCAAAACAGCTCCCTATTGCCTTCTGTGTCAATGATGCCATCTTAGTAAACTGATGGACATGTAGCAGAATACCATCCCTCTGCTCCCTCACAGGTTATACTTATATACCTCTACTCTTTTGGATCAGAGATATATTCCATGGAGAGAGGCAGCATGATATCATTGATAGAGGTCCTAATTCTGATACTTATGAGCTATGTGACTATGGACAAGTTCTTCTCATGGATCACAATTTTGTTGTTGTCATCCAGTTGTTTAAGTACTGTCTGATTTTTTGAGACCCCATTTGGGGTTTTCTTGGCAAGGAAACTGGAATAGTTCTTCTCCAGCTCGTTTTACCCGCGAGGAAACTGAGGCAAACAGGGTTAAGTGATTTGCCCAGGATCACATAGCTAGTAAGTGTCTGAGACAGGATTTGAACTCAGGTCCTCCTGACATCAGGTTCGGAGGTGATCTATCCACAGCACTATCTAGCTGCCCAGCTTCCTATTACACTCAGACAATTCTTTAAGATGATAAGCTACAGACAAAATGCTTAACTTGGAGAAAATTTACATACTGGAAGTTCCTTCAACAAAGACTTAGTTTCATTTAGTAACCTGTTGGACATAATTTATGTAAACTTTGAGGCAATCTTTTAGCTCTATTCCATTATTCTATAATAGTATTATTCTTGAAGCATTTTATATTTTGAGATTATCCATTTTGGAATGAATTGGCAAGTTATACTTTTTTTCACTGATCATAAATTTAAATGTTTTACCACTTTTAATTTTTAAAGAATGCCCTTTAGTTCCAGTGTTCTTTATTTGACATCATAGTAGAGTTTAATAATCCCTCTTAGCCTCTGTATTTCCAGAATGGAGTCCTAATCCTTTTAGTATATTCTGAAATACTGAAAAATCCTGTCAGTCACTTTAATTGTCATACTTTGACAAAAAGAGGGAAGGTGAAAAGTGGAACGTGATAGGGAACTGGTCTTGGAGCCATGAAGTCGTGGGTTTAAATTCAGTCTCAGACATGTACTGGCTATGTAAACCTGGACAAATCACTTAAGTTCTCAATATTTTAGGCATGTCCCTGAGACCATATTTACATAAAAGGAATTGACTAATGTTTGAGAAAGATAGTTTGCTCATGTAATGGCAGTAGAGTTGCAGCCCAGTGGCAGCTCAGTGATACAGTAGACAGAGTGTCAGACTTGGAACCAGGAAGATCTGAATTGATTCTTGCCTCAGACACCCATGAGTTTTGTGACTCCAAGGTCCCTTAAGTCCCTTAACTCCTGTTAGTTTGTTTTCTCTTCTATAAAATGCTATAATAGTAGCAGCTGACTCATAGTGTTGTGACAATCAAAGGAGATAACCTATTTAAAGTGTGTTGCAAACCTTAAGTGATAGACAAATCCATCATCCATCATCATCAGTATCATCCTTATCCTCATCAGTCTAGTTCTTATCATATCTCTGATCCAACTTCAGCAGGGTTGTAACTTCCTTGAGGGGGTCTAGTAATGCTTTCTGGTTTTTTTTAAAATAGTTTTTCTGATAATGTAATATGAGGGTCATTTTCAGATCTTTTTGAACTGGAGCAATTATGTGGATTGTTATAGGGACTGAACTGTCTTCTACAGGACCCTAAGATTCCACGGATATGTCACAAATGTAGTATGGATATAGGTCTTTTTGCTGTTGCTGTGTATATATGTGTATATGGTATATGTGAGTATGTATGTTTGAAAGGCTTGTATGAGGATCCTAGTTATTATTATATAATTAATTATAATTCCTGAATCCAGTGCCTTTTCCTTAATTTGTCTCCAAGTTATGCTTTCATCTTCATGTCATTATTATGTTATCAAGGACCTTTTCCTAGAGTAAACAATGAAGTTTCCACAAGCAGGAAATTCCTTCCATTTGTTTTAAGGTAATTGAGATAAGGGGCAAGGTGAAGAGAATTGAGAAGAGTTTTAGGACAACCTTCCCATCTCCTTTACTATTACCCTAACACAAGGATCCATGTAGGTAAATTCTAGGGAATTTGTTGAGGAATATTCCAGTTAATAAGTTGCCCAGAGTCACACAGACAAAATATCTGAGCACATGTTGGGGACTCTAAGCCCTGTACTTTGTCAACTATATTGTCTCTGCAACTATGCTAATATTAATTTCATTGTTACTATTTTATTTGACCCCCTTTTAATATAGACTGATGGATATGAACTAATATGTTTTAAATTTATCCAATTACGTATACATACATACATGCCTATATTTGTGTGAATACTTCTAAACTGAGTGCTTTAACAGGGCTTCTGAAAGTGTTTGTTATCGATACTGTTGTGGTGGTTTAACACCAAAGATCCACTTATAAATTCTTGTTCTGTATTCCTTTCTTGGATCACACACAATGATAACCCAGATCCTACAATCGCACATAAGCTTTCAGAGTGCTACTGTAAGTCTAGCTGGAAGAATTCTGGAATGTTAGAAATGAAAATCTCTTTGGGTTTTATCCAGTTCAATCCCCTCCTTTTACTGGGGAATAAATGGAGACCCAGAGAAGTAAAAACGACATGCCCAAGGTCATATAATTAGTTAATGGTAGAGCTGAGACTAGAAAGATGTCAAGTATCTTTCAGTGCTCTTCCATCACTTGGCAGGGTCTAGCTTGGTGACATCTGTAGACTTAGAAAGTATATTGTATTAGCTCTTTCTCTCCTACCATTGGTGCCTGAGACATATTACTGTCTCTGTTTCTCCAACCATTCATTGATTCCTCACTCTCAATATAAAAATGACACAAGGTGTCAGTCATGATGGTTTCTTCTTTTTCCTCAGTAGGTTGCAGTTTGAAACCTTATCATTGGGTTTTATTTTTAGGCATATAAATAGGTAATTTTCTACTGGATTTCCTTGTCCATAGGATGAGGTCCAAAGTTTATATCTTCATGTCTGAGCTGTGAAACTTCAGTTCAACTTATGGTCAAAATCTCCTTTTTCTTTGGCAACAGCTCCAGTATCTCAGCTAGCGAATTCCTTCCTCAGGGCAAAATGACTGTCTATATGCTAAGCAGAAGTGTTCCAGAGAAAACAAATCTTTTGACATAATCTTATCAAGATATTTCATGGAATAAATATGAAGAGGGTCAGACAATTTTTTGCTTTATGAAGTTATTAGGTGTCTGTTTACCTGGGACCTAAAAGACTGTTTTTTCCATGCCAACACCTCATTGTGATTTTACAGATGTGGAAACTTAGACTTAGGGATATTTTAACTATTATGTCAACAATATATGACAGGATTGTGAATGGAACTCAATCTTTGCATTTTCACTTGGACTGAAATAGATGGACCTAAGATAGCTCAACTAACAGGAAATAGTCTATTCCCTAGGCTGAGTGGTCTCATAATACATAGGGTTTAGAGTTGGTAGAAACTTTGTCATTTAGTCTCTTCCCTTCATTTTAAAGATGAGGAAACTGAGACTGTGAAGGAGATATGTAAGTGAGTTAGTTTGAGTGAGGAATTAGGAATGACATAGGCTGTGGACCTGGGTGACTGGAAAAAGGGTAGTCCTCTCACAGTAAAAAAAATATTAGGGAGGAAAAATACTGAGTTTGATTTAGGACATGTTCAATTTGAGATGCTTAGGGTATGTTCAGTTCAAGATATCCAGGAAATACTTGGAGATACATGATTGTAATTCAGAAAAGAGATTAGAACTGAATATGTAGATGTGGGAATCATTCCCACAAAGATGATAAGTGAAACAATGGGAGATGATGAGATCACAAAGTGAGATGGTGTATGTGTGTATGTTTGTCCTTCATTGCTGAAGACCATGTCATCAGAGAAATGATGATGTGACTTGCACTTGACTTTGGTTTGAGTGAGGGAGGGCTGTGCAGGTCACCAGCCTCACTTCTTCTCCAGATCCATCTGAATCCAGTGACCAGATATTCATCAGGATGACTGTAGATGACCAGGATGAGGCAGTTAGGGTTAAGTGACTTGCCCAAGGTCACACAGCTAGTGAGTGTCAAGGGTCTGAGGTGAGATTTGAACTCAGGTCCTCCTGACTCCTGCACTGGTGCTCTATCCACTGCACCACCTATCTGCCACACAAAGTGAGATAATATAGTATGAAAAGAAAAGGGGGTCCAGGACTGAAACTGGGGAACACTCAGAGTTAAAGGACATGATGTATGAAGAATCAGCAAAGGAGATTGAGAAGGATCAGTCACACACACAGAAGGAGAACTAGGAGAAAGCAGTGTCACAGACGGTAGAGCATATCCACAAGGAAGGAGAAAGTGACTGACAGTGTCAAACGCTTCAGAGAGGTCAAGGAGAAGGTTCTGAAATTAAGAAATCATGAGTAACTTTAGAGAGGGCATTTTTATTGAGTGATGAGGTTGGAATACAGATTGCAAAGAGTTTAGAATGAGGGAAATGGAAGCCCCAAGTGTAGATGGCTTTCTCAAGGAATTTAGTGAGGAAGGAGAGAAATGATAGAACTTGATAGCTGGCAGGGATGGTCAGATCAAGTGAAAGGTTTTTGTTTGTTTGTTTGTTTGTTTTTAAGCATGTGAGAAACATGGGAATGTTTATAGGCAGCTGAAAAGGTGCTAGAAGATAGGAAGAGATAGAAGATGAGTGGGGGCCAATAGTGGGATCAATTTACTGGGCAAACTTGCTTTCCTTTTAAAACTAATTTATTATTCACCTAATATTAAGCAGCAATAAGACCAATTTAACATAATTAAAATAAATTATACTTAAAAACCTAATTCCTCCAGACAATATAAACGTATCAGTTTATTATCAATCATACTTGTGTTCCTTTCCTTCTGTATCTAATTCATCTTTGTATCTCTACATATCTTTTTTCCTTTTAAAATAATAGCCTGCATCTTCATAGTGCTATTAAGTTTCAAAGCAGTTTCTTCACATATTACTATCTCCATTTAAAAGCTAGGAAAACTGAGGCCAGGGAAGCTAAGTGATTTACCCCAGGTTACATTGCTGGTACATAGAAGAATCAGAACTTAAGTCTCATGATTTCCCTATCAGCAATCTTTGAATTATTCCATATTGACTTTTTATAATCACTATTTATATGTATATTTTTCTTTTGATTTAATTCTCTATTTTCCAATTCCTTCATACAACTCTTTCCAAATTCCTTTGTATTCTTTATAGCGATTTTTGGGGACTTTGTAGTATTCCATTTCATTGACATAATATAGTTTATTTGGTCGTTTACTAACTATTCGATACATAGGTGGTTTCTAGTTATTTATAATGAAAAATAATATACTTACAAATTAATTCTTTTAGGATACCTTCCTTGTCAAAGAATTTGATGATTTTTGTGACTTCCCACATTCTGCTAGACTACTTTAAAAAAAGATTTTACCCATTTAAAATTCCATCCACTATATATATATGTGTGTGTGTGTGTATATATATGTCCTTTCACAACTTTGCCAGCATTTAATTTTGTCACTTTTAGTTATCACTCAATAAGCCACTCAATGGGTATCTTAAAAATCAACTGCTCAAGGAGGAAGCCAGGACAAAGGCTAATTCACATTCCCTATAATACTCATCTTTTGTTCATAATACAGAATGTTATCTCATGGGAATTTGACTTGATGGTCACAGATATTTAAGAGAGAATAGCAAAAGGTTAGAAAGCCAAATTGCCTCAATGCAGGAGAAAGGAGTTATCCTACTTAGCATTTCCTTTGGTCAGTCTCCCTCTGCTTTCCCTGCACCCTCCCCATATCCCATGCCTCATGTGCCACTGTTGCAGTTTTCTTCCCACTGTCTCTAATTTTGCTTTATGTTATATCTTTTGGTGGTTTCGTTTTCCTTCTCTTGAACACTTCATTATTTTTCATTCCTTTGATGTCAACTGAAAACTACTTAATAAGTTTTTACCAATATGATGACTACTTTTCTAAACAAGCAAAAAAGGTCACAAATATTAGATTATTTTCCTTCAGAAGGAAAAATTCCTTTCATTCCTTTCCCTTCATGCCTATTGCCATCATCCTAGGTCAGACTTCTGACACTTCATGAATGGATTACTGAAAGTTTCCTTGATTCAGTTCTCTCCCCACCTCTAGTGCATGCTATATACACCATTGCCAGACTAATTTTTCTTAGATATTACTTTCACTGTTACTTCTATGCTCAGAAATCTTCTCTGATTCAACTTCTAATGGCATTAAATTTCTAGCCAGTGGCATGGTCTTCTTCGGCAACAAAGGACGAACAAAACAATGGCATTAAATTTAAATTTTTCTTCCTTTCTTTCAAAGACTTCCATAATCTGGCCCCATGCCAGCAAGCCAAACTCATTTCCTCTAGTACCTAGTAGTCACACCAATCTCCTTACCATCCCATATACACACCATGGTCCTTCTAGCCTACTTCTTTAGTATTACCTCCTTTACCTAGAAGGTTGCATCCTGGGTCATCTCCAGTCATCCTGAGGAATATCAGGTCACTGGATCCAGATGACTCTGGAGGAGAAGTGAGGCTGGTGATCTTGCACAGCCTTCCCTCACTCAAAACAAAGTCAAGTGCAAGTCGTGTCATCCTTTCTCTGATGGCATGGTCTTCTTCGACAAGAAAGATAAACACAACAACTCTTTTCTCTCCCACATTCTAAGTCCAACCATCCTTAAAGGCATGGCTTAAGTTTTTCCTTAATGGCTCACGAATATCCCTCTCACTTGACCATTCACAGTGTTTATAGCCTGCACCTACAATTTGTTATTTAATTATGTATGACCTTTTATGTTTCCCAATTTTTCATGCATCTTACCTCTTCAGTTAGATTGTGAAGTTGTTGAGGGCAAGGACCTTGTCGTATACTTTTTAATGGATCCATATAGAATTTATTTTGGGGTTAAACACATAGTGGATACTCCATAAGTCTTGGCTGATTGAACCGTTACTTAATGATAACAATGTTTTTTCTTGAACCGTGTTACAATTGTCTGTGAAACTGATCTGTTTTTCCCCCTCTTTCCTTCTTGCTGCTGTTCTGCCAGTGAATGTCCCTTCAACTGTAATGGAAGCCATGTGCAGACAAGATACCCTGCAGTCCTTTAACAAAAGCAGCAAGCTCTCTCCTGCCACACCACAGCGCTCTGTAGTTTTCCCACAGACTCCATGTAGCCGGAATTTCTCTCTTCTGGATAAGGCTGGGCCCATCGAGTCAGGATTTAACCAAATCAATGTAAAAAACCAGCGAGTTCTTGCAAGCCCAACTTCAACCAGCCAACTCAACTCTGAGTTTAGTGACTGGCATCTTTGGAAATGTGGGCAATGCTTTAAGACATTCACTCAGCGGATCCTTTTACAGATGCACGTATGCACCCAGAACCCTGACAGGTAAAATTTGGGCATGTGCTTACCATTTGTTAGTGTACAGTTAGCTATGTTCCCTCCCCTTCCTCAAATCAAACCACCTGTGAACAGAGCTTCCACAGCATCCATGCCTGAAGCACCCTTGAGTCAGACAGTAATGGCTACTGTATGACTTTGTGGTTTATAAAAACAGTGTGGGTCAACAGATTAGGGGGAAGTGGCTAGGAATTCGGCTTGTTTTTCAAACAGTTCTGTACAACCAATTGTAAGAGGGGGAAAAAGGAGGGAAAATTTATGAGTATCATAGATGGAAAAATGAGGTCAGGATAGTTAAAATCTTCTCTGTCTTACAGGGATAATATAACTCTCTGCTGTGCTGCTGTCATAGTCATTTCAGAGTTCACCTATAGTGTGCAATGTGTATGAGCTTAATTAAGTACTGAGAGGTAATGAATTGGAATTTTTTGCTTAGCACTATTTTTCTTCAGAGCATGCAAACCCATAAATCGTGCAAAGCTGTCAAAAGGAAATACCTCCTCTCCCAGTGATGTGGAGGAAAACAGATGCCACTTATTCAATAAACTAATATCCACACAGAAGAAAAATGTTGACTAGATACCTCAGAGTCAAAGTTGGCTTGAAAGTTTGTCAATAAGGAATTTTATGGCCATGAACTGAGGATGAAATTTAGCTGAACAAGTGAATTAAAATTTCAGGTACTCTGACCAGTGGCACAGTAGATATAATGGAACCATTATTTATGAATCAAAACTGGTTTATTCGACAATCTTGATAGCTGGCATCACAAAAGACAAAAATCAAATTAATTCAATAGGAAAGGATTTCTGTGTTTTATCTCTCCTTTATTTGTGATGAAGATTTGACTAAAAATACTGAGTATCTGGAAAAATCACTGTAGATGTAACCAGGATTCAGAAGTGGAAAACTATTTCCTCATGGCAAAGATGAGAGATTAAGGAGGCAAGAGCTTTGGTTACTTTTCTAATTTTGACACAAATTTACAAAAAATAAAAAAGAAACAAGCCATTTAATTTTGTTATGCTACAATAATCAGCCTAATTTCCCCTTGCTTGTCCACAATCCTCAAGAAGATGGTCTTCATAGGTTACAGAGTAAGAATAAGCCTTCTTCGGAGGGGTAAAATTAGCTCTTCCAACTATCTGGATTTATACACTGTTGGCTTATGAGCTGTGGGTAGGAAAATAGAGTTAACTATTGCTCTCTCACTGTATCTCCATTGACAACCATTTTTTAAAAATAGCCATTCATTTTAGCACATACATGTTTTCATTGGTACCAGTTTGACTGTCAAATGTTTAGTGGAAAGAAATAACTTGCGATTGTTGTGGTCAAAGCACATATTGTTTTCTTTGGGAATGTTAAAATAGAAGTGACTTCAAAAACCTTTCTCCATCTGTCACTTTTATTAGAGGGAGTACCCTCTAGTGGAAACTTTTCCAAGCTGCTGCGCACCTTTTTACCATGTATATTGGCTGCTGAAATGGTTATGAACATCTTGAAAGTGTTTTCTTTGAATTCAATAAGGATGTAGTAAGAGTCACTAAGCAAAAGTTTTTTTTAAAAGCACTTGCATCTGCTTCCAGTGAAATGACTGCAGGTGTAACTGCCGCCTCCTGGTATGATTTTGTATTTCGGGAACTTTCCCAGTTGAAAGATACCAAGCAAGATTCCCATTACCAACTTAATTAAAAGATCAAGTAACTTCAAATGTAATAGGCTAAGGGTCACTGTAGACACCCATTCCTAACTGCTTAACTAAAAGAAAGGTGTATTAAACGAAATTATAACTGGAAGAATCTGGTTTCTGAAATGTAGAATCATTTGAACATGGAGCATAACACATTTCTACGCTTTCTGTATTATGAAGAGATGAAAAATGACCATAATAAATCAAAAGACATTGAAATAGATTTTGCCAGACTCCTGTTATATAATGTACTTAGTGAAGTCAGATTAGCATTAAGGTCTATATTCCTATGATATATGTGCTATAAAATAATAGCTGTATAATTAGTAATAGTTAACTAAAAACTTTCAGAAAATCTCTGGCCAACTAAAAAATATATATTTTCCAAGTACCATAGCACGGTAAGAGACTATTCAGCCAATTTCCATTCAGTCAAATGTAATTTATACCTATAGGTCAGAGTCCAGGTTGAATTGAGATCCCAGAACTTTACCAGCCACATGATTTGTTTGATTCTTACGTAGAATGACCAGGCATTCAAAGCTAGGCAAAAGGAGGAATTTATACAATTCAGGCAAGTACCCTGACTTGGGCTGAATAATCGAAGTAAACCACCCATCTTACCCAGGTTCAACACTTTTCTTTTCATTGGATTGTGGGGACCTGACAATAATTTTTCAATAGCATCTATATCTATATATTGTTAGCTTGGAATCCATAGACCCTTTGGGAAACAGATTTCAGGGGACCTATGAACTTGGCTAGAAAAAAATTAGATCTTTATTTTCACTAAATACTAAATAAAATTTAGCTTTTCCTTCAAATATGAATTTTTAAAAAAATATCCTGAGAAGAGGTCCACAGGTTTCATTGGGGACCATGATAAAAAAAAAAGATTAAGAAGTTTTGCTCTTTTTAAGGACTTCAAATGTTTGATGCCTTAAAAAATAACCCTTGCCCTGTAGGTATCCTACTAGTGATGGACAAACTTCCAAATCATAGTCTCAGATCAACTTTAATCATTATTTAAAAAGAATAGCAGCTAAAGTTTGCATGATGTCAGAAAGTGAAGAATTAAGAAGCCTCTTGATGAGGATGAAAGAACGGAGTGAAAAGCTGGCTTGAAGTTTAACATCGAAAAACTAAGAACACGGCAACTGATCCCTTTACTTCTTGGCAAAAAGAGGGAGAAGAAACGGAAATAGAATCGGAATTTACATTCTTGGGCTCAAAGGTCACTGCAGATGGCGACTGCAGCCATGAAATTAAAAGATGCTTGTTCCTTGGAAGGAAAGCTATGGCAAATCTGGACAGAATATCAAAAAGTCACCTTGCCAACCAAGGTCTCACGTCAAAGCTGTGGGTTTTCCTGTAGCAATGTACGGCTGTGAAAGCTGGGCTATAAGGAAAGCTGAATGCCACAGAAGTGATGCTTCCAAATGATGGTGCTGAAAAAGACTTTTGAGAGTCCCTTGGACAGTAAGGAGATCAAATCAGCCAATACTTAAAGAAATAAACTCACACTATTTGCTGGAAGGTCAAATACTGCAGCTGAAGCTTAATACTGAATTTAATACTTTAATTTATTGCTTAATTCTGAATTCTCGGTCATATGATAAGATAGGACTCATTGGAAAAGACCTTGATGCTGGGTAAGACTGAAGGCAAATGTAAAAGGGGATGGCAGGGAAGAAGATAGGTAGACAGTGTGATGGAAGCAATAAACATGAACATGGACAGACTTTGAGAGATAGTGGAAGATAGAAGGGTCTGGCATTCTATGGTCCATGGGGTAAAGAAGAATTGGACACAACTGAATAACTCCAAAACTAACACATTTTGAATAGAACTTTGAGGTTTACAAAGTACTTTAGATACATTATCTCATTTGCTGGACATTCTCTGTCTTCCTCATGACTTGGACCATGTTACTTTTCTAACAAAGCTGCACCATCTCCATTCTAAGACACCTCCGTTACTTATTAGCATCCTTGACTAGCCTTTTCTCACTCCAGAGTTTGGGGTTGTTCAGCTGTTTCTGTTGTGTCTGATTCTTCATAAACTCATTTGGGGTTTTCTTGGCAAAGATAACCAGAGTGGTTTCCTATTTTCCTTCCTCAGCTCATTTTATAGCGGAGGAAATGGAGGCAACTGGGATTAACTGACTTGTCGAGGGTCACACAACTAGTAAATGTCTGAGGCTAGATTGAACTCTAGAAGATGAGTTTTTCTGACTCCAGGCCTGGCACTCTAGCCACTGTGTCACCTAACTACCCTAACTTCAGAATCTTAGCTGCCATCAATACAGACACTTTAGGGGCTGTATAGCATCACAGAGTCACAGAAAGTTAGTTCAATTTCCTTATTTTATAGGAGAGGAAGTTGAGTCCCAAAGAGGTGAAATGCTTATTGTGGGGCAGAGCTAAGGCTTGAATTCAGGTTGATTGACTCTTAAATACTACCTTCCTGTGATTCTTAAGGGAAACGGTTATGAATTTCTCATGGAGCATATGTGTAAGGCTTTCTGGAGACATTCACAAGAGAGTTCAACTTGGTCAAAGTTGGTATTTGATTTGCATCAATAGTCTTTTCCCAGTCACTTAACAATTGGGAACCTTTTGCTTTGCTTATCAGTTTAGAAACTTGCAAACAGAGAGTCCATGATGAGATATACATATAGTCTAACAAGCATCCTGTGAAGATGGCAGCTTGCTGAGGGGTCATGGGGGCATAACCCCAAAGAGGCAGCTTTGAGATCATCCTACTGGAAGGGGAGAAGAAGGGTCACCCCTTATCCTCCCTTTCATAGCTCATAGTGGGGCTTGTCTCTAACAGCTCCACTTTCCTTAATGTTTCTACCTCCTCATCTTCCCTCCACTTGCTGTGGAAGTTCCCAGCAGGTGCTGGCACAGCAGCAAGAGTGTTGGACCTGGAGTGAGAAATTCCTGAGTTCAAATCCAGCCTCAGATGCTTAGTAATTGGATAAGTCAATTAACCTCTTTCTGCCTCAGTTTCTTCAAATAGAGATAATAATGGCACCTACCTCACAGGGTTGTCGTAAGGGTCAAATGAGATAAGATTTGTTTAAAAGGATTTAGCACCATGCCTGGCCTGACATGGGCATCAAACTATTCCCTTCACCTTTCATTTTTCTCAATATTTCCCCTTTTCTCACTTCTAAATTAGCCATCCCTTCATGGCAGTTATGAACTATCTATTGGACACTCATGAAGCAGCTGCCCTGGTTCCACTGGGAAAATTCTTTGGCCAAACCTACCCATCCCCTGCCTCACATCACCTCCTGAGTTCAGGTGGCAGGCTCTCTACTCTGGGTAGTGATAGTTAGTTACAGCCTTGATGCAAACCGCACTTTTCATGCAGACTGGGCAGGAGTGGACAAGCTGAGATCTGTATCACAGACTTTACATTATCTTTCCTCATAAACCAGAGGTGGGGAACCTGTAGCCTCGAGGCCACATGGGGCCCTCTAGGTCCTCAAGTGTGGCCCTTTGATTGAAACCAAACTTCACAAAACAAATCCCCTTAATAGAAAGATTTGTTCTGTAAAACTTGAACTGAGTCAAAAGGCCACACCCGAGGACCTAGAGGGCCCCATGTGGCCTCGAGGCCACAGGTTCCGCGCCCCTGTAAACCTTTACTTCTTCCAAACTTCTTTATTACTATTGAGACCACCGCCAACCTTATGGTGGTATAGGTTTGCAGACTTGTCATCTTCAACTACCAACTTTCCTAGAGGTAAGCAGATGGCACAGTGGGTAGAGAGGTAGGGTACTGGGTCTGAAATCAGAAAGACCTGAGTTCAAATACAGCCGCAGATATTTACTAGCTGTGTGACTTTGGACAAGACATTTAGCCTCAGTTTTCCTAACTATAAACTCAGGGTATTAATAGCCCTTACTTGCCAGGGTTCTTGAAAAGATCGATAGAAATAAATTTTGTAAAGCACTGAAAACAGTATCTGGCATGTATTTAGTATTTAATAAATGCTTATTTCCTTCTCTGTTCACATTGCCATCTAAGACTTGCCACTTCTAAATCCACAATATACCCTCATCTGTTCCCTTCTCTCAACTCACACAGCCACCACCCCTTCTCTCAACTCACTGTATCCCCTTCACTTGAGCTATTGCATTCCCTTCTTAACTGGAAGCCTTGTCTCAGATTTCAATCACAGATTGCTCCAAGGTTCATGTTCACGTTACTTCTTCCCTGAAACTAAGAAAATTTTTAGAAGTCGTTTTTCGTTATTCTAATCTGTTGTTTTTCTTTTTTCTTTTCAAAATATATCAGACAGAGGAGGAAGTTGAAACTGAAGTCCATCCATGTTTGAGTTAGGGATTTTTCCTAAGCTTTGGCCCTTTCCCATGAATCCATTGCCCAGTTGAAGTTATCTTGACTCAGTTTTGTTTGAACCGAGAGTCAGAAATCCCTTTTCTCTTCTCTTTTTGTGCTGCAGAAATCTTTCAAATGCCATTTGGAAATCTCTAGAAAGGAGCAACCAAAAACCTCCAATGACAGTGAATCCTTTTCAGACAATTGCCTTTTCTTTTTTGTTTCCCCTTCCTTTCAGAACAGTACTTAAAGTCGCTAATGTTCCTTTAAAATTTGGCTTCCTTCCACCTCCCGCCTACCCCCATGCCTGTTGGTTGGTTATGTGTGGTAATTCAGTTTGGTATGCAGCCACAAAGGGGGAGATTCCTCTAGAATATCTTCGGATGTTTACATATGTGCTGTCTAGTCTTTGTTTCATATCATGTGAGTCAGTAAATAAAATATTCCAAGTGAAGAAAAATATCCCCTAGAGGGAGAATCTGGAAATTTATCCATCACCAATTTTTTTTTTTTGTGGGGCTATAGAGGAGGGAGATGAAGGGGATAGGATATAGCCATCTTTAAATGTTTTACTGGGGTTTTTTCCTGGATGTCTTTTTTTTCCAGAGAGAGCAAAGATATCTTTTTTTCTAGACTGCACTTTTCTTCAAGCCCTTTGGTTCACCCCTTCTGTAGCTTTCCTGAAATATTTGTCTCCTTAGATAGGGCTACGTTCTTTTCTCACTGCACACAGCCAGCAGTGACCCAAGGGTGGAGAGCCCTTTGAAGTCACTGAGAGATCTGCACTGGAACTAGCCCTTCATGGAGCAAGGAGCGAATGTAGCCCTCACTGAACATCTTTTATCCTGGAGGCTTTCATGCCATGAAATACATATCAAAGGAGGATTAAATATTTCAAACCAAACCAAAGTGAATGTTGTTAAATGTTCCATCCCTTTCGTATGTGTATACCAAACCAATTACAGACTTAGAGCAAATGAGTTGCACATTTTTCCAGAATAATCTTTTTCAGAGAACAGCCAGTTTCAGATAATGCCAGAGGAGGAAGAAAATTGAGTTCTTATCCTTGTTCTGCTCTAAACCTGTACCTGGACTGATGCAGAATAGAGGCTAACTTGGACCCTGTTTTATTCCTTAATAATTTCTTTACATAAAAAAGAAAAGAAACCATCTAATTCCTAAGAAAAATAATGAATATGTAGTCATGAGCTGAAAAAGTATTCTTTTTGAACTTTTGTGTAGTTGATAGCATCTGTAAAAAGAAGAACAGTTTGTCCAGAAAATAGAAATTAAAGTTGTTATGGGAATTTTTTATTTCTTTTTACTCCTCCTGCATCTTTTGGTTAGTATTAACCTCACCTGACCAAAACCTGTCCCATGGGTTGTAAAAATTTACTTAGAGCCTTTAACATTCCTTAGATAAGAAGCCAGGGGAAGAATTTCAACTGTCCCTGACACCTTGACTATGTGTAAATCTTCTTTCTCAATCAGTCTGGTTTTAGCCTCTAAATATAGTACGATCTGTAACCTAACTTTGTTTACCTTTAGTTTGTTTGAGGAAGTTTGTTTCCTTAGAGGATGTATGAGATTATGATTCCTTTTAACTAAGTCTGTTGAACTTTTATGACATTGGAGAAAACATGGAATTTTGAGCCTATGTTTTCTTTAACTTATATGGCCTCAGAGGAATATACAAGATTGTAATACATAGATAAATTATTTCTCTGTCACTGACATAATTTTTCCTATAAGAAGTCTTGTCAGAATCCTCATAATTGGTTGGGTTTTCTCTAAACCCTGAATCTGTACTTGAGCATAATGATAAAATCTAGGTTTTTACCTGCATAATTTTTGTGTTGTAGTAAATATATATTTGGCAGCAGTTATCTACCACATGAACTCAGAAGCGAACATTAAAAGGCAAGAAAGATACTATGAAATAGAAAAAAAATTTCTGCACAATTTTTCATTTAGTGAACTTCTGTTGTTTAGGCAAGAAATGGAACCCTCAGGCAGAATTACTATGTTTATTCCATAATAGGTATACAGACAGAATAAGGGAAAGAAAATAATTAGCAATTGATTTTATTTGCAGTAGGAAATAAAAGTAGATTTAAGCATTCAAATGAAATGCTTCCATTGAAAGCTGCTGTCCTTTCTGAAGACTATCAATTACATTTGCTACTATAGGGTGTGCAGATGACGAAAATAATATGTAATATTTTTAAAAGGTAGATCCCAAAATTGGGACACTTGGAGTTGTGAACTGATCCAACCACTCTGGAGAGCTATTTGAAACTGTGCCCAAAGGGCAATCGAACTGTGAATACCCTTTGATCTAGCAATACCAATACTAGGTCTATATCCCGAACAGGTCATAAAAAGGGGAAAAGGACCTGCATGTACAAAATTTATAGCTGTTCCTTTTGTGGTAGTAAAGAATTGGAATTTGAGGAGGTGCCTATTAATTGGGGAATGGGTGAAGAAGTTGTGGTATATGAATGTAATGGAATACAGTTGTGCTATGAGAATTGATAAGAAATTTCAGAAAAACTTAGAAAGACTTACATGAATTGATGCTCAGTGAAGTGAACAGAAAGAGGAGAACATTGTACACAGCAACATTATTCATGATCAACTATGATAGCTCTTCTCATCAATGCAGTGATCCAAGGCAATTCCAAAAAACTCATGATGGAAAATGTATCCACATCCAGAGAAAGAACTGATGGCTTTTGAATGCAGATTGAGGCATACTCTTTTCACTCTGTGTGTGTGTGTGTTTTCCTTTTGTTCTGTCTTCTTTCACAACATGACTAATGTGGAAATATGTTTAACAGGATTGCACATGTATAACCTACATCAGATTACTTGCTGTCTTGGGGAGGAGGGGAAGAGAAAAATTTGGAACTCAAAATCTTACAAAAACAATGTTGAAAAATATCTTTACATGCAATTGGAAAAAGTAAAATAATATTTACTTAAAAATAGGTCCCGTTTAGTTATATGACATGAGATTCTAGAATTTGTAAAGTTCGTAAGTGCATCATCTAGTGTGACATAGCAAATGAGGAGACTCCAAACCATCACTGCCTTATGAATTAGGGAATGTGAGCTCCTTGAGGGCAGGGACTTTCTTGCTTCCACGTATTTCTATCCCCAGCCCTCAGTACAGTCTACACTTAATAAATCATTCATTCATTCATTCTTTCATATGGAACAAGATCTAAAGAGGTTGTTTAATAGTTACTGGTCCACCAGCCACAGAACTTCAGGGTTTTTCACACTACAAGGTGCTTACATCTGCAGATCTTAATAGCAATTTTTCAGCGCTCTCATAGGCTAAAATATTTTAGAACCCAGTTCTCCCTAGAAGTCAGGATCACCCTTATATCTTTAGTTGCTTTCTTTTGAGTATTTACATACAAAAAACTAGATTGACTTTGGACTTTGGAAATAAATCAACCAAACTTTTGACAGCATTATTGAGGAAAAAAAGATAAATTGGTTTTATATTTAATGGTTTATTGTTTATCACAGTAGCTATTAAAAACAGATAACCAGAGGCTAATCATGTTAATGGTCCCTTTCAGTATTAGACAAAAATCAATTGTCAGAGGACATAGCACATGTGAACACATTCTTTCAGCTTGAAATTTTTCATAATCTTTCACAGAATTTTAAGTACATGGTTTTGAAGAAACACATTTTTCAATTCAAGACTTTTATGTTAATGATGACCATAAAGAACAGGTTAAAGCATAAAAATATTTTCAACTTCATACCAGTTTAATGGCGCTCAAAGGGACATATTATGTCCATGAGAAAAGGCATGAACCATTTATCAAGGTTGATAAACTTCTCACCAACATCTTCTATATACATATATATAAATATAATACATATATCAATATAATAATATAATGTACATTAATATAATAATATAATATATATATTAATATAATATATATTCCTTTGAAATTTGGTGGAGAGCAGTAGTTAGATAGATTTCCAAATGGAAGTAATTAAAATTGCATTGAATTGAGCTATTGACTAACCTTAGGCTATTAATCAGGCTAAAAAATTCTACGATCAGAGCTCAGTGTTCTGAAGCACTGTAAAATAATAGTATTTGTGATCAGTGATGCAAGTAGCCGCAATTAAGCAGTTCACTTGACAAATGAGAGGGTACACTTTATTTTGCACTTAATTGAATTGTTGTACATGCTTGGTCACCATTGTCTGCTGCCTTTCATTTTGGTTTCCAGCCATTTGAGCACACACATTTATTAAGAGGAACAATTAAGTCTGCCTTGGCCCTTGGTTGTATAAGTGTAGACAGTGGAGACTCAGCCACAAATTAGGAGTATTATATGGAGTGTATATATACATATATATATATATATATATGCACAATATGGAGTATTATGGATATTTCTCCATATCTCTAGTTTTCCTAATCAAATTTTGATAAAGAAATTCAAACCCTATTGTGAAATTACATGATACACTTTAGAAAAGGGGAAAACGCAAAAGACTATATAACTCAGTAGCTCCTTGACTAGGCAGCGGTAAGAATTTTTAAAATAGAATTGAAAACTGTTTTATGAAAACCAAAATTGATTTATTTCTTTCAAGCCTAAGAGGAATGTTGTCTGTTGGTGATACAAGGGTTAGACTCAGGATTTGGAGTTAGGAAGACCCGAGTTGGAACCTGCCTCAGACATTTTACTAAGATGTGTAACACTAAGAACGTCAATGTCTCTGTGCCTGAGTTTTCTCATTTTATAATGAAGTTAATAATAGGACCCACCTCACAGAGTTATTGTGAGGATCAAATAGGTTAACATATGTAAAGTGTTTTGCATATTTTAAATTGCTTTATAACTGCTAGCTTTGATGATGATGATGATTGGTTTCTATTGGTCTTTTCAGAAAAGTCATACAGTTGCAAAAAAGTATGCCATCTTATCCTTTATTAGGTAAAAAAAATGTGGTACTTGCTACATATCTCCATTTACTTCTGGGTTAAACAGATATTTTCAGGGAGAAGCCTCTCATGGATAGTACCTTTGTTAATTTGTAAAAGGAGCAAATAACCTAAAATTCAAATCTGAAAGCATGTTTAAATATAAGGAGACATTTTAAAAGTGTCCTTTCCCTTTTTGTCTTGGCACATCAAGTGTTGTGATTGTAGAAAAGACCTGAACTGCATAAATGCATATTTTCATAAAAATGCATAGTATAAGTCAGTCACCCAAGGATAGCCTTTCTCCCTGAATCTTGGTCAGCTTAGACTTTACTTTCTGTTTCTTTAGTTATCAAATGTGGGTAATAATAGCTCTTTATCTACCTCACAGAGATGGTGTGAGGCTTAAAGGAGACATTAAATGGGATAAAACTCTTTGGCAAGTAAAAACATAGTGTAAATATATTCCATTTGGTATCATTGAAATCTTTTTTTCTTTTTACCAAAAAGATTTCTCTTCAACATTCTACTTGATCAAACATGTATTTCTCTGCAACAAAATGCAGTCTAAGTTTTGGAAATTTTACAAAAATGAATTTTGTTATCATATTGTCAACATTGAAAATACATTTGACTTATTTTGGAAATTGATTTACATTAGAGTGTTGTATAAGAAATTTCTAGATGACACGAAAGAAATGGACAACCAGTCATTAAAATCCTTTCTGTATAGTCCATTTTGAAATTCTAGGGCCCAAAGTGGGGGCCATGGCCATGATCTGTCCCACAAGGGGAAACAGCCAGGAAAGTGTGATCAATGAATTAGAAAGTAGGAAGATGAAGTTATATTTCATTTCTTTATGATAGCCAATCATCTCCAGCCATATAATCATTGGTTTTTTTGTCACTTTTGAAAGTCTCCAGAACGGTCATACCTCACTTTGCTTTATTTTCCTTCTTCAATAGCATCTTCTTGCCAGCCCCCTGGCATGCATGCATATTGTCACTGCCAGCTCCTGTCTCTTCCAGGTCTAGAATCAGTTATCCAAAGGCTTTGTCAGTCTACTTGCAAAAGAGCTCCTCCCTGTACCTCATTCCTCCTTTTTGTGTCTTTCCTTTAGAAAGTAAACTCCTTGAGGACAGGAACTACCTTTGTTTATGGTTATAACTCAAGAACTTAGAACATAGTAAGGGCTTAATAAATTCATTTTCATTCATTGTCTCTAATACAACAATATCATCTCTATGCTTTGTGGATGGACCAAGTACTCATAATAACTCTGATTCGTCTCTTGGCAAGAGACCCTACACCCTAGTCCCTAAGAACTTGGTGACTCCTTCAGGAACCCTCAGTAGGTAGAATCTGTGTTCCTGGATACTGACTAGTAAGACTGCCCCAACATTTTTCTTTCTTTAGATTGCAAAGCAGAGGATAAATAAGTTGCAATGTGCATAACAGATGTCATTGCATTATTTTTCTTCCAAATCTTTTCTTCTTCCTAATTTGCCTTTACCCTCCAACTCACCACCTATTTCCTAGGTTCTCAACCTCCTCTTCTTCCTCCTCTGGACTCCTGACTCAACTAAAGTTGCTGTCTTAAAAATTACCCACAATTTCTTAATTGCCAAAATATGATGGCCTTTTCTCAGTACTCATCTTTCTTGACCTCATTGCAGTATTTAATAGTGTTGACCAACCTCTCCTCTTGGATACTTAACCATCTCCACTATGGATTCCTGAAAATCATGCAAGTATGTTACTTATTAAAAGAACAAATCTTCTTATCTGTACACTTTAAAACTTAGGAATATTTCCTAACTTGTTTCAAAATCTTCCAAATGAAGAACACCGGGGAAATTTTTGTTAATATCAAAAAATGCAACATCTTCCAATTAGTTTACAAAAGCAAATGATTTATGTCAGGGAAGATGTAAATTTACTAAGCTGAATTTCAACAAATAACCTTTTCATAATTAGTGGATGAGATTGGAAAAGTGGATATCATGATTTAGTAAGTACCAGCAATGATGCACTCCTTCCTTTTTGATCTATCTATCTTTGTGAGGTATCTTTGATAGCTATGACAACCATTAAATAACGAAATGTGCTAAACTTCCAACTGAACCTTCAAATCACAAAGTCATTTGCAAAAATAACGAGATATATTCCATAGCATTTCTCTCACAAAAGTACCAGTATTATTATTTAGTGAGAGCAAAAAGTTTTAATACAGATGTTATTTTAAAAATATTATTTCACTTTATCTCAATCTTTCATTTCCATTTTGTGCACATTTTATTAGTATACCTTATCATTAATAGAGTTATACATGTGTATAATTTATAAGTAAGCAAATATTCCTGTATTAGAGATGAGTGCACTATTGATAGGATACACAGTGAAAAAAACTTTAGGGATGCTGTCAAAAGATTTGGCCCCTTCTCACAAGGTAAGGAGTTCCTCTTTTTGTTGATCAGGCTGTGTCTCTGTTTCAGACCCTACCAGTGTGGTCACTGCTCCCAGTCCTTCTCCCAGCCTTCTGAACTGAGGAACCATGTGGTTACCCACTCCAGTGACAGACCTTTCAAGTGTGGCTATTGCGGTCGTGCCTTTGCTGGGGCTACCACCCTCAACAACCATATCAGAACTCATACTGGAGAAAAACCCTTCAAGTAAGTGACTAAGACATCAGCTATCTTCCCCTCTCACCTATTTCTAGCAGCTTCTCTCATGGATAGAGAAAACAGAGATAGGGTCCCCAGCACCATACTATATTTCTCAACCAACTAGTGGTTAAGGCACTTGGAAGATCAAAATCTGGGTTCTAAAATAGAATTGTATGTTTTTCAGGCTAGTAAGATTCTGTATTCCTGGTTTGGGTTTTGGTTCAGTAAATTAATCGCTCTATGACTGAGCAAGTCACTCAACCTCTTTGAAACTTCATTTTACCTTCAAATAATACAACTTCTTTAAATCCTTTCCAAGTTCTAAAATTTTGAGTCTAAGAGTCATGAGGAGATTCTGTGAAAAGTCCTTTAAGGTGTATTCTTTTAATTTACTAGTGAAGTATGTTGGTGATTGACAGTCGATAATGACTTCAAAGGGAAGAGTTTTCTTTAAGATATCTAGTGAATGATTTCCCTTCCACCCCTAAATGTACTAAGCTGCTTGGTTTTAGGCCTAAGAGTGATCATGCCTCCTGATGTTTAACCTGAGATCAGATATTGTGACTGTAATTTTAGTGTGCTTTTAGGGCTTCAAAATTACTACGTTGATGAGAGAAACAGAAACAAGGAGCATCACTGTTCTTGTCAGGGTTTCTGGTGATGGAAGAAAAAGTAGATCTGAACACTGGTGTAGAGAGAGCACTGCAAAGAAAAATTTTAGTTCTAGCTGACGCAGGACATGCAGTGGAAATCTCAGCTTTGACAAGATTGTAGTGATCCTTGACACAGCTCTTGCTGATTATATATAGAGAACTGTATTGTTTTGAAACCTTTTGAATTATTTTTTATTTTTATTATTTATAATAAATGTTATATTTATTATTTTTTTTCCTATGTTGGTCTTAATTTTTTGTTTAAAAAGGAAAAGGGCATAAGGATCCTGAATCGGTGCCTTTACTAAGGGACAAACCAAAGAACTGAAGCAAGGTTAATACGTAAAATAATGTGAAGTTTAATCCCTATGCTCAGTCTCAGTGAAGAAGAAGGAACATGTTAACAAAGTTGCTTCTTTAAATAATGTGTCATTCTGGATATCTTGCCAACTGGTGGGGAGTGGTATTGTTTTCTGCTTGAGACAAAACAATAGCCTGGATAAGAATAAATCCAATTGATTTCACCCCCAAACATCTTTATTGTCCTGCCAAAGGAGGGGAAAATGAATGAAAATTTTTTGTTTTGCTTATCAAGGACAGAGTATTTTCTTTTAACCTAGTAACATCCCTCCATTTCGCTCTTCCTTTGGTTTCATTTATGGCATTAATTAATAATTGAAAACAATGGCAATTAATATCATTTTGATTCCACAAAAAGAACAAATGGGCAAGATACTGACCAGGTGGGAGTCTACTTATTCCAATGTAGAATTTATCAGTGCCTTTGACTTTGGACAGTTCACACATTTGGCCATCAGAGTCACAAATTCTGCCCTCATTTCTGTGGATGAGAATGATGATAATCTTACATTTTCCAGGATGTTGATCATAGAACTTTGTGAGTAAGCTCTGCCAGGGAGAACCTAAGCAGTCTACATCTGGACCTTTCTAAGTCAAGCTATTTTTTAAAAAAAGAAACAGTTCACAGGAGGGAGCCAAATATGGTGCTAGGAATCAGATTGATTTTTATCTAGTAGCTGTGTAAATAGATTTTAGTAATTAATTGAAGAGGTTTCAGGGTCAAAATGGAAAATAGATTTCTATTAATGTTAAGGTGTTACTTATGTGTAACCTCTTTGACTCCACTCAATTTCCCCCCCTAACAGCCTGTTTTTGTCATGTTTCCAATAGATTTAACATTTTTGCTTAAATTTAATTTATCATATTAAGATTTCATGAAATGGTGCTTTTCTCAAAATGTGTGTGTGTGTGTGTGTGTGTGTGTGTGTGTGTGAAAGAGACGGAGAGTGAAAGAGACAAAGAGACAGTGATAGAGAGAGATACAGGGAGACAGAAAGATGGAGAGACATATAGAGACAGAGAGATTGAAATTTGATTAGTGAAAGGAAACCTGTTAGCCAAGCCCGGATATAATGAGCAGATTTCTTTTTCTTCTATTATTGCTTATGTCAAGGTTCATGCTATTTGCAGTTTTACTTCATGATATGTTTAAGAAACGATTCACCTTTCTCTAAGGAAAATGGAGAAAGTTAAGTTCTTTTATCTCTAGTATACAGTCTCAGAATTAACTAGTCCTGAGACACTCATGTATAGTTCAAGGATACCATTAGCCTTTTGGATTTCATAAATATTAAGGAGATTTCATTGTGCCATCCCACAAATCAAAACATTCAAAAATTTCCCACTACAGAGTAGTCAGCAAAATGGAATTCATACTAAGCATGAATTATATTTATTCAACTAATGGGGATTAGCTTAAAGACTGTGTCTTAAAAGAAGAAAACTGCATTTGAAAAGGTGAAGCCCTCTAAATAGTATGCCTTGCATGTATATATGTGTGTGAGTGTATAGGTGTATGTGTGTATATGCTTATGCTTAGGGATAAAGACTAGACCTATGATTTCACAGGTATAGGAAATACTAGGGTAAGGAAATTCCCTCTATCCATATAACTTACTTCAACTTATATTTTTAGAGAGCTTCCTAGATTGCTGAGACTTTAAATGACTTGCCCAGGGTCACACAGCCAGTGTAGGTCAGAGGCAGGATGTGAACCTGGGTCTTCCTGACTTTGAGGCCAGCTTTCCGTCCATTAGGCTGCCTCTGCTGCGTGCGTGTGTGCATGTGTGCATGTGTGCGTGTGTGTGTGTGTGTGTGTGTGTGTGTGTGTGTGTGTGTGTGTGTGTATGTGGGTGTGTACATTTCTGATAATTGGGTATCCAGTGTCTACTTGGGACATACACGTGTGCAGTAGGGGAAGGTCCAGGTTTTTTATTTCATAAATGTAAAGAATTCCCATTACTGTTACAGAGCAGAAACTCATTGGAGATTTAGAAAGTTTCCTGGGTAATTGAGATATTAAATGACTGGCTCTTGTTTACACAGCTAATGTGTGTCAGAATTAAGACCTGAACCTTGGCTTTTATTTTCAATGCTTGCCCTATCTCTACTAAGCCATGCTGTCTCTATGTGTGTGTATTTATGTATATATGTATGTAAATGTCTATAAAATCAGGTGTCTTCTCTGCTTCTCTTTTTGGGTAAGGGATCTTCTGTATAGTGCAGAAGGTGGAAACAAATGCTGAAATTTTTTAGGAGATTTTTGATATAAAGTGATTTTTAGAAAGTTGTTAAGGTTTATAGAAGGAGAAAGTTACTAACTGGGAATGAGATTTAAAGTCAAGAAGTCTGAATTTCTTTTATTGCTTTGCTATGCTTTTTATTCCAATAAGCATTAATATTTACTAAAGAACACATTTACCAACTCATATGGATATCGTGGGAGAAGTATTTTATAAACAGTAAAGCCTCATAAAATGTGTGCCATCATTACTGTCTTGCAGGTCTTGAGTGTAGATCAAAGTATTCAGACTTGGCCCTAAACTGTACTCTCAAAAATGAAAAGAAATTTACTAAAATGAAAAGGTCAGAGCAAAGACTGGTTTATTTTACAGTATATGTAAGGCCTAAGAGGTCATGGGGAGCTATATGGTCATATAATTATAAGTAGTTGCAAATCAGAGAAAATGTGTACTGAGAAGAATGTTCTCTGTCTTCATTATAGCTGCACAAACCTCAGAATATTCCACAGATTTGTTTGATGCCTACTTCATGCTTTTACCTTTGGAATCTGCATTCAGGTTATAAATGTATTCAAGGAAATGTTCTTCATCTCTATCTTGGTTACAAAAAGAAAACAACTTACCTTAAAGTTTTATACCTTAAATATTTGGTTCAAACATCAGAGGCAAATAAATAAACTTGCATTGAGTTACTACCTACTTGTTTGCTGGGTCCTCAACCAGGGGCTAAATGTAGTATTTAATTCGCTTTGACAAATATGTGGTATAAATTTAACATTCTTGCTGCTTCCTTTTTGAATTAAAAAAATCCCATTTTTTTCTCTTCTTTCTAATGTGAGACAGATCCCAAACTACCTTTGATAGTAAGGACGCTCTTAATATCCTGTTAATATAGCTTATTAGCCTTCCCACTAGTAAGCTTTCCATTAATAATCAATGAATTGTGAATTCACTTTTAGCAAAGACATGTGCTGAGGTGGTATTGTAAGATGAATTGGTATAAAACATTCCCCACAAAAGTCTGGGGCACATTGTCCCACAAACACATAGAAGGGGAGAGTGGGCTTAAGTTTTGGGTATGGTGATAGTGAGATATATGTGTAGGATACCTATGTGGCAATGGTGAACTCACAATTCTTGGTACCAGAGGTTCTTTTTCTCTTTGTAGGATCCTCATGCAGCTTCTAATGGGTACAGCTCTTTTCTGGACAGTTTGATCTACTTCTTTCTTAAGTTCATAGCTATCACTTATCTCTGCCATGAGGGGTTAGGTTTTCTGAAGCTATCTTTTCTCTTGGGTGACTATCTCTCCATATTTGTGTCTTTCTTAGTCTATCTCTTTGCTTCTGGATGAATGCACTGTAAACTCCAATAGCTTCAATGTCCTTTCCTTGTTGCTTTCTTAAACAGGTAAAGAAGGATTCCTTCACAAGATCCTCCTAAGGCTAGAATCCTCCTACTCCCAAACTGTTGAACATGTGAATCAGGATTGTTTTTATCTTACAGTTCCCAGGTCATAAAATTCTTTCTTGAGACATAGTTTGCATCTGATCAATGGATTACAGTAGAGATGGAACTTTTTTTTCTTATTAATACCTAATCAAGTCTATTGATTGATTTCTATGATATACCCCAACTGAGGTGTCTCTACCTTAATTAAATTAATCGAGGTGTGTGTGGGTACATGTGTACATGAGTATGTGTGTGAATGTGAGGGGAGAATGCCCCCACTTCCACCCCTGATAGTATAATTACAAACACTGGTCTCCTTGCTATTCCATGCATAAGATACTCCATCTACTGGCTCCAGGCATTTTCTCTGACTGTCCTTTAAGCCTGGAATGTTCTCGTCCCTCATTTCTGCCTTCTGCTTTCCCCAGATGCCTGTAAGTTTCAACTAAAATCCCATCTTCTACAGGAAGCCTTTCCTAAGACCTCTTAATTCTAATATCTTCACTCTTTTAATTATTTCCTCTTTATCCTGTATGTACCTTTATTGTACATATTTGTTTGTTCACTAGATTGTAAGCCCCTTGAGGGTAGAGATTATCTTTTGTTTCTTTTTTGTATCCCCGGTGCTTATCACAATATCTGATGCACAGTAACCAATAAATGTTCATTGTCTGATTGAAACTGAATAGTCACCTACTTAAGTGCATAATCAGTTCAAATCTAATCTTACTCATGACTTTCAGAATGATACAAAGTCAAGGATGAATATTATTTCCTTTTTCTTTGCTGTAATTTTTAGGGCTTTCTGAGTTTCATGTCAAACTTTCTGGTTTCACTGTCAAAAACTCTGCCTTCTGCAAACTAACTCAGAACATGCAGTCCATCACTCATATCCCATTCTTTTCTGTGGAGTATACAAGGAAGAAATCCGAGAATATGTCCTTTCTTCCAACCACTTTGCCAACCACATCATCATCTTGTCCTCTTCATCCCATCACACTGGTATGAAATACAAGGACAGATCTACTCAGGCTTGAAAATTGTTCAGGATTAGTTTCCCAGTACAGGACTGTATTTTAGCCTATAGTTTTCACTATGCGTTTACTTCTGAATTGGTGAAAGGATGATATGAGAGAAAAGGATGTATTCCATCAACTCATGAACACTCAAGGGCATGCTAGAGCCAGTGCCTCCAGGAAAGATTGTTAAATTTTCAGGCTGAGCATTTACACATTGGAAACTAGTGAGCATGGTTCAGTGTTTTGTTAATCATTTTGCATAATTTTCAAAAACAGACTGTGGTGGAACTATAGCTTATTGTTCCCTGGTCTGGACTTAACGGAGTGATGGAGAAAATGCTAATGATTATGCTAATGATTAATGATTAAACTTAAAGTATGTCATGAGTACATTTTTTTTTTCTGGAGAGCTAGCTGTTAAACATTTACATACCCCTGAGAACATCTAACCTGAGCACCTTCTCTCATACAAAAAAATCGCAACTTCCTTCGTTCAATCTCTTACAGTACAGATTTGTGTGGTAAAATGTTTATTAAGTTACCTGATTTTGCTAGTTCTCTACCGTGACTCTGCCCGTAAAGCAAATTAAAATCAGCAACTTGTCCTACTTAACCTTTTCACCTTCTACTCACCTGCTCACTTTCTAAGAGAGCAGACATGTAGACTACACTAGAGAATTTTTATTTTTTTTATAGCAATGATCTTCCTGTAAAACAGTTATATCTTAAGAACCACCACTACATTTTCTTTGCACATATATCCTTAGGAAGGAATTGAGGAAGTTAGGAATGTAGGAAGGAAGGAGGTAAGGAGGGAGGAAAGAAAGGAGGGACAGAGGGAGAAAAAGGAGGAAGGAAATAAACGGTTATTAAGCACTTAGGTTCTGATAGGGGAAACAATGCATATAGGGGCATGGTAGTCAGTAAAGGGTGAAATCATAGGCATGGTGAGTACAGCCATAGTACAATCAATTGACTCACCTTTTTCAGAAGCAATTATTACTGTTGATTTAATTAATATCCTGATAGCGAAAGGAGGAAAGGGGTCAGTTCAAGGAAGCATGGAGGGAAGATGTCAATGGAGCTTAGTCAGGTGGCTGGAGCTGGTTAGATGTAGTGAGCTTTTCCCAGTCAGCACAGCTTCCTTGGGTAGGTGCTATGTCGGGGTGACATGACAGAAACATGGCAGGGAAGTTTAGTTGGGGGCTGAGTCAGCTCTCACTAATTAGCATGACCCCTGGGCAGAAGGAAGTTCTGCTTGCACTTGAGGAAAATCTAAAGCTAGTTATCCTAAGTTTCCCTATCAGTAGAATGGGGAGGTTAATATAGATCTGGCATTCTTAAACTAATTCCAGAAGTGTGTCAGAGCCAGCCTTAACCAGCTTTGAGCTGATTGTTAAAATTTCTGTGGAAGCGTTTATACCTCAGAAATTGACAAATGCTATAAACAAGACTTTGATTTATTTTTGTTGATTGTCTAGTCTAAAGAAAATGATGTATACAATGTTAATAATACAAATTACACTTATATACACTTAATTACACTTAAAAGCATGTATGCATATATTTCCCCCTATGGATGGCCGGTTGTTAAACATTTATCAGCATACAAATATTTTTACCAGCCCCCTCCAGGAGCAGTCTATGGACCTGTATGGGGGAAAACATTACATCTTCATTTCAATATAAATTGGTTTGCTTTATAATCCTATATATTTTATTTTATAAACTTGAAAACATTGTTCTGCAAGAGGTCCACAGGCTGTCATATGGGCCTATGCAACTCACACAAAAAGGTTGAGAATTACTGTACTAGATGGTCTCTGAGCTCCCAGTTAGCCAGCACTATATAAGTAGTATTCTTTCTTTATTGTAGGTGGTCTGAAAAGTATGTAGAGGTACCTTCCCACATGGTTTCTTCCATACATGTTATCCTGAACACCTTACTCCATAAACACTCTATATTCAAACCCACAGTATTGGAAAACCAAAATCCCAGGTTAGGTATAGTGCGGCTTCATAATTGTCCAAGCTAATCCTCTCACTGAAATTGATTCAAGTGCCTTCATGATAAAAAGAAATATAATAATTTGAAAGTTTGTCAAGCAATGAAAGGTAGTATATTTTGACACACTAATCCAGTAACTAATCAGTTTTCTAATAAACAATCAGCAATACACTAATGTGTCATCAGCACTTCAGGAGCTCTGGAGGGAGGATGATCTGCACAGAGACGTTAATGAATACACCAAAAATCATTAAGTGATCAATACTTCTGAGTTATTTTCATTGAGCTGATAGGTCTGATACATTAAAGCTGACATTCTACATTTGTCAAGATCACAGTGCAGTTTTTAACAGTGAAGCAGGCTGCTAAAAATAAGCCTCGAAAGACAATCAAAGAAACACAACTTATGCACCCCTGACACATTCAGCAGGTGCAGGGACCCTGATGAATGAACACAAAATCTAAGAACTCCAACTCCCAAGCACACGATTCCTCGTTAAAAGCTATACAAAAATTTCAGAACTATGTACAAATACTTGGTCTAAATTTCACAAATAATTATTTTGGTGACGGGACTCCTGTAATTTAGGGAAGAGTAGAAAGGAAAATGTCCTGCAGGGAGCAGAGAGCATTGTTTGTCTCGGTCCCAGGTGGTGGATGAGGAATTCATCATGACAATTGTGCTGTTGGGATTTTCAATCACCGTGGCACTAGAAAACAGGGATAACTTCATGAGCAAGGATTTTAGTATAGTGGATAGTGGGAAATTCCCTGTAGCTTCTTATTCTCTGAAGATTTGGGGAAGGGAAAGAAGGAACATGAAGGAGTCCTGCTAAAATGCGGAAGGCAGCCATTCCTGATAATTGGTTGTGCACATAGGCAGATAGTGGCACCGAGCACCACCGTGGCTCACACGATAGATGACTTCCTGTAATGTCACTTCTTTGTGTGTAAAAAAAAATCATATCCATTGGTGGGCATCAGCGTTTGGAGGCAATCGTTTTTTTAAGTGAATGAACATAGCACAGAGATTGCAAGATCTATGTAGTTCACTGCTTGGGGATACCACCAATTTTCCTACATTCTTACTTCTGTTAGGGACTGGAGACATTGTGAAGAAGAGGAACCTTATTTATTTGTTCTCCTGCATTCTTAAGGCAGGTGAATTAACACAAGGGATGCTCATGCTGTGGCTTTTTTTTAAGCCTTAAAATATATAAGTGCTGTATTTTTGCCCCAAATAAAATTGGGCTATTGTTAATGGAAGCAACTTATCAAAAAAAGCAGCAAACTTCCCACAGCATTGTAAATAAATGCAGTGTTTTCTCTTGTTTCCAAACTAAGAGGTGATCATCCTGTGGCTCCTGGACTCACAGAAGTTGAAATTCTGATTTTAAATTAGCAGAAGGTGAAATTCTATTTGTCATCAATTTCTTCTTGGGGTTACAGAGCAGAAAACTGCAGACAAGCTGCCTCTTTGATGGCTCACTCCTAAAAATTTCTTTTTGTTCTTTATCTATTTGAACTGACAGTGATCAGAGCTACAGCAGGACAGGCCTCTCTGGAGAAATCACCTTCCCCCTGCCTATTGACAGATCCCTCTGTTCTGAATCAGACAGGCCTTGTCCCATCATAGGCATCAAGGCCTTGGAATGAGCCACCAATTAAACCTCTTGAGCCGGTAAAATCTGAAGCCACTTTGGAGTGTCTGTTCCGATTAGGCAGGATGAGACGAAGCCCATCACCCCCTAGGAGCAGCTCCCTGGTCTCAATTTTCTCTCTTGCCTCCACCAGGTGCGAGAGGTGTGAGAGGAGCTTCACGCAGGCCACCCAGCTGAGTCGACACCAACGGATGCCCAATGAGTGCAAGCCAATAACAGAGAGCCCAGAATCAATTGAAGTGGATTAACTGATTGACTGGTTGGAATTAAACTGCAAGGAAAGTCATGATTAAATGTCACGGACACTTAAGCAAAACCAAAGATTTCCTCTGAGCAACTTTCAATCAGCCCCAGAAAACCAAAAGCAGTAATAAAATAAGTAAGATGTTAAGAGATATTGATCCTGGCATGGAAGTGAGACCAGGAAAGAAATTATTTATTTATGACTAGGGATGAGACTTATTTCAGTGGACAAGTAACCTGGGACAGCTAACATTCCTAGTCCCATCATGTATTTGCTTTATTTCTAAAAGCTTTTAAAAGAATTGTTATTTAGAACCAAAGTGAGGAATCTTATGGGTTCTTCGGCCCACAGTTATGACTGAGAATGCACATGGACTTATTTCTTGCTGTACTTTTTTAGTGGCATGACTCAATGGACCCAGATGTAAAATCCTTCTTTCTGATGGCTCATTTTGGTTTGGCTTAGCGCAGGCTGTGATGTATGACACCTGAAGGGGTCCTCTGGAAACGGAAGCAAAAACCTTTACTAGGCAGTGTTAACTTCAGACTGAAGGACATTTCATTTCCATGGTTTCCATGCTCATCATTTCCACACTTGGCTCCATTTGCTCAACAGCCTGGTCTTGTAGAAGGAGAGCCAGAAAAGGAAGAAAATGATGTAAAATTCATAGGTGGGAGAGAGCAGGGAGAGGGACAGAGGAATTATTTTCATCCTGTCAAGATATTGCTGATAAGGAGGGCATTTTAAAATTGCAGAGCTTCATGAAACGGTATTAGTATTCCAAATCAGCTAGTAAAGGAAATTGGTTTTCAGTAACATTTTAGCTTATAAAACTCTAAAATAAAGTTTGTCAATGTGAAACCAAATGTCCAATATTAGGTTTCAAGTATTTCTTTTTAATTGTTGCAGAGGCCCAGATGAACCAAGGCTCAACCTTCAAAGCATTCATTATTTCTTCTGAGCCTTTCTTCCTTGGAAGTCTGTGGAGGCCTTGGATTACTTTCTCATTTATTTGTTGAGTGCTGGAATTTGTGCCTAAACCCCAATAACAGGCGATCCATAGAAAGACTAGGTTACCATGAGCACTGTGTTCAAACATAGAGGTCAGGGGCTACATAGAGTAACTCATTTTATTAATGGGAACTATCTGCCCAATTCCTCGGGCCTTTAACTAATCTTTTCCTTAAAGACTGATAGATTAAAAGGAGAAAACCCTGTGGGCAAAATTTCACAGTTTTTTGTTTGAATGTAAGGTAGTCAGTATCTTAGGGACATAAGTTCAATTTCTTTCCATTAAAAGGCCTGTGGGTACAACTGGTACAGAGGTTGACCTGGTATTCCGTAGCTCGGTAGGGGCTTCCCACCACTGTCCTTTTGGACTTCAAGAAGCAGGGACCCATCCAGCCATTATAGCAGTTCCTCAAGTCTGAATATTTCTCCAAGGATTCTCTTGATTGTAGAAACCTCTCATTTGTAGCATTTCTAAGTCATACACTGTTGGGACATCTGGCATTTCTATGACTAACCCACACTACTAGCTCTCTGTTTTCATCACCATATAGAAACATATTATATTGCATTCAGTTGATTTTTAAAGGATCAGAGAATGACATGCTTACCTCAATAATGCTTTCCTTTTCCTGGTAAAGTCTTTTTCTAATTTTACTTCCCCATCTTTAACCTCCTCCCCCTGCAACTAATTTCCATATCTAAAATAGAATAATAAGAAGACAGCTTGCCTCCTATTAAGTTCTGAGTTCTTAAGAAAATGCTACTGCAGTTTTTATTTGCCACAGGAAAGATTATCTAATTCAGACTTCTAGTTCTCAATCTTAAATCAAGTTCTTCCAAATACTCACTTGCTGTCCTTTTTCTTAATTAAAAAAAAATTCTAGGCATTAACCTCAGGGACTTGAAGAAAAAAAATGTATATTGCTCCTCTGAGGTATTGGGGATCTTTATTAACTTTTATAACCCTTCCTACAATGGAAAGAATAGAGGAGATACCCAGAGGTTAATTCAATGCGTGTAAGCAAATGTAAATATACGGGACACCAAATCTCCCAAATGAGAACTCCAGAATTTGAGGATGGCACTTAGGTATACTTTTTGGAAGGGATAATTAGAGTTGAAGGGCCTAAAATTAATGTTACTTAGCTTTTGAGTTAGATATATTTGGTTCAGTCAGTCAAATAAGCTCAAAAGGGCTTCTCTCATATGAATCATGGTGTCTGAATACAGAGAGGGAGAGAGAGAGAGAGAGAGAGAGAGAGAGAGAGAGAGAGAGAGAGAGAGAGAGAGAGAGAGAGAGGAGAGAGAGAGAGAGAGATCTTGTCTTTTCTCTTAGTTCATAAAACCTGGAGAGGAAAAAGAAGTTTCAATTATAATTGACCATGTCTTTGCTAGTTGATGCTGAATACATTTGGAATACTGCAAGCATTTTCATTCAACTTTTTTCATGTTCTGACTTCACTTGTCTATTTTTCCCTCTTTGATTTTTAAAAGAAAGTTTTAGCATTTATTTGCTCTCAAAATTGGCAAGGAAATATTTTCTGTCTGAACAAATAGAAAATAGAAAAGCATAATTTTTCAGGCATATGGGGACACTTGCAGTTTTAACACTGCCAAGAATCTCACAGAAGTCTGAAAACAATACCAGGTCTAACTCAGCAAAATGAAGATAATTACTGAGATAATTCAGCCTAAAAAGAATTTCATCTGAAATGTACAGGACCTAACACACATAGCAAGTGTTTAATATTGTCTACTGCACAAATACTTAAGGCTAATTAAAAAGTTCACTTTAAACATCCAGACAATTGTTTCATTTCTGTACTTTGAAAATTGACAGTAAAGGAACACAGAAGGAGAAAGTGTTGGTGCAATAACTAGCTTCCATTGGTGGCAATTTTTTGGTTATTTTTATTCCTCTGAACCTGTGATCTCAGCAGCAAAGAGAATTTGTAATGGTTATTTATCAAGAAACTACTGTGTAAAGAAAACCTAAAAACTCTACTTACTGAAAGAAAGAAGATGGTTGATATGGAAAACCATATTGTTAGCATAGAATACATCTGTTTCATGCCTCTCCCAGCAGTAAGCTTTATCAATTTATCCTTACCATTAAGCTGTACTGAAATAAAAAGTAGATTCAATTTAAGCATATCTTACCTATTCCTCACTTACCACCCAGACAAGTCTTTTGAAAATTATTGTAAGGCAAAAGGAATATAGGTATCGCTGCATTGTGATAGAAATTGGGCTCTGAGCATTCCTAGTTTTAAGGTGTGGTATTAACCATTGCCCCCTTCGATATTTAAGAATATTTTCTAAGCATGTATTTTATTTTCTTATTATTAGTTTGAGACAATCTTATCGCCCCAAGGCTGGAAGAGCAGCTAACCAGCATGAAAACTTTGACCTGCTCCATTTCTGACCGGGGCCAGTTTGCCACTTATCAAGTAGTCTGGTTGCCACCATATGGGTGCTGAACTTAGTGTGGTCACCTGATCAGCTTTAACCTCTCTGCAACTGAGAACTCCCAAATTCAAGCCACCCACCAGCCTCAGCCTTCTCAGTAGCAGGGATTATTGCAGCCTATGACACAAGTCTCCTTGTAAGCAATTATTTTACTACTTGTATTATGAAGTCCCCCATCTGCCCCCAGTGGAAAGATGGTAAGTTGTTATACAGCTATCGTTTTATTTAATTGACAAAATTCAATTTAACCAGTACCTGAAGGTAGGGTATTAGCAATGTGGTGGATGTAGGGAAATATATCTGGGTTCCTGCTTTTCAGGAACTTAGAAACTGATATTTTCATCTACTTTGACCCAATCCATCCCATTCCAACTCATTCTTTTAAAGAAGTCTGAAATGTTATCATCCCCACTAGTTTTCCTTCATTTGTTCATTTGGTGAATCAATATTTTTGAAACATCTATAACATACTGTGCTAGGTAACCCCCACAAGAAACAAAATAATTTACATGCGTTTGTATTTTCATTCTAGACAAGTGATTATGTGAGTATTCAGTCCTTTAGGGTTAGATATCAGAGATATTACAATATGTGGAGGACAGAGGAGAGAAAAATCTCTTCTCTTTTTATTAGAAAACATCCTTTTAAGAGTAAATCACTGTGTATAACCAGGTTGGTTTTGACTTGCCTGTGTAGATTGAGTCTTGGAAATGATGCGAAGTCAGTGAGCCACTTGGTGGAGGGGAAATAGATAAATACCTGCATAGGTTTGACTTGCTTTCTTAACACTTACTGTGGTAACAACAGAATACTTTCTCACTTTGTGATGACATCCATTGATTTTTCTCTGAGCTGGCTGCCTCCAATGGGATTGTCTTTGATTGTGTCTGGAGTGCTTCTTGAGGTCCTACTGTACTGCCAGAAGAGTGGATAAATACAAATTGTGGTTTTAATTTTTTTAATTGATACTATAAGAATTCCTTATGTACCCTCAAGGAGATTTAGTTCTTCATTGGAATTTGCAAAATGTGTGCACAGGCTGACTTATCATTAAATGTTAATTACTGATACTTCATTCCTGGGATCCCTAACCTAAAAAACTGACAGGCAGGGGAAAGGGCATCACTACTGCTATGCAACAGCTTTATAAACAAAGAAACAGAAAATCCCTTCACAAATCTCCAGCAAAAATGTCAACTCTCCATTTCTCTTCCTGCTGTTTTCAGTCCTTTCTTTAAGGAAAAACAAGTTATCCTTATATTAGAAATACAGCAATATATTAGGGATATTTAAGGATGCCAAAGCCTAGGGAGAAAGGATCAGTAAGCAACCAGTGGATCTGAAGAAAAGTTTTCAGAAAACAAGTGACTTTGGCTCCTTCCTTGGTTTGGATTTAACATGATTTTTCACAGGCTTCTCTTCTTCCTAAAGTGAAATGTTAGAAGATAAGCAAAAAAACAGACCTGCCCTAGGTAATAACAAAAGGCTGCAGAAAGCTGTGGGATTTTCCACATTAGGTTAAGAGGCTTGGAGAAGCTAGAAGAAATAAATGAATGCTGAAACATTTATCCACCCAAGATCGAATCTTTGGAGATTTGTCCATCACCAGCATTTACATGAATTTTCAAAAAAACAAAAAAAGACGTTACTTCCCAAGGAGAGCTCTGTATTATCGTTGATCATCCAAGATTATATCCTTGAAATTTTCAAGTCAGCTGTGAGATATAAATCCACAGATGCAGGACAAACTGACTTCTGTTCTCTCTCAGAACATCTATGGAGATCTGCCCTAAATAGGTTGGCTATAAAGCTACAGATGTGCTTAGCACTTAACATCAAAAGTCTAACCTTATCTTCTTAAGCAATAGATTTCTATTGTTTCATTAAAACTATATGATCAGCAGAAGAACAAAGAAACAGGCTTAACATTGGAAACTGATGCAGAAACACTAGAGCCCCTTTATGAAGAAACCCAAGCACACTTCTTCAGCTGGGCTCCAGTGCACGGGAATGTGCTGTGCCTGTCATTAGGTCACCACTTTATTAAGCACTGAAAAGTTGATTCAAACGGAGACTGCAAGTTGGTGTTTCTTTAATAAGCTGGTACCTTCTGTGGCACATTTTAATATTTAGCAATCTTTTCCATTTCCTGCCCAAACACTTTTCTCAGTAATCAGTTAAAGAAAGAAAATTCACTCTTCTCAAAGTCTTAAATGCAACTTCTAATTGAGAACAGTATGTTTTGTTATTTATTTTTGTTTTGTCTGTTTTTAATTACCAGACACAGGTGCAATTTATTTATGAAGTATGCTTATGGAAAGAAAATTACTCTTAAAATGAATGTCGCTGTAGTTGAGAATTTCTAAATTTTAGATTCATGTTGCCTGCAAGCGATCTCAGACCATGCATTTCAGAAATATGAGGACTGGGCAACCAAGACTTTGCCAAAATAGAGAGGGGTTTGAATCTTTCATCAGTGTAGAGGGAAAAATGGGTTTAGCACTTGGTTACTGAGAGTAATTACTTTAAAAAGGAAGTTACTAGATGGCATAGGCTTCTTTACTTCTTGGAGTCCCAGACCAGGTAAGGTCCTTCTACCATCTGTTCTCACTGCTATATTTTGAGTCACTTGCTCCAGGCAAGGCTTTTTGTAACTTGCTCTTGGTTCAAAAATGACTCTAATGTATTTAACCAAAAACAAAGTAGCAGCTATAATTTCCTACTAAAAGAAAAACCCTATTAAAATGCTGGGCTGCAATTTAAATGGCTAAGTAGATGGCAACAGATTTTATTGGAGGATACCAAGTACAAAAAGACTTGAAAAGTATTGACAATTAAAAACACATCCTGACCTTGACTCAACTTAGTCTGTTTTCTTTCTTCTGCTGTGACTGAATGCTGTGAGTCTCTCTCCCCAATCCCTCTCAAACATCCGTGAAGTGATTGTGTAGTTGTGTCCATTAAGAATATAGGTTTATATGGTGAAGAACAGTGTTAAAACAGCCAGGTACAGTGGACTTAAGATGGAGTAATTTTAATCCTAGATTAGGTTGAGAAAGAGAAAGTTCCCTTAAATCCACAGGTTCTTGAGTACCATTCATAGCTTGGATATACACTAAAGTTTTTTAAAACATATATTTACATGGCATTTTAAAAAGACTCAAACTGGTTTGATCAGAAGGCAAGGAGCTTTCATAATTATTTAATATAATGTTGCTATTTTCTACCTAAATTATTAGAGGTGGAAGTCAGAGACTGAATTGCTTGTCATAGCTGCCATATATGGGATCCCAGTTTCTGACAGAACTTACATTTGATAACTTCCAAGATCCCTTCCAATTTTAATGTCCCAAGATTCTAGGACTTCCCATGAGAGCTGAATATATTGTCCCAAATACAGGACAAACCTTTTAATATCTGATGTTAAAATGCAAGGTCCTTCTTTTGCATTTGTTAATGGTGTCCCATTTCTTGACAGCTCTCACACAAGGATCTTTCCTTCCCCAAACTATGTACACCTATCACTGTGGTGTTCTATTGAAAAATTCTCTCCATTAATTCCAATAAGTTAATGATAAATATCTGCAGCAGGAGAATTTTAATATTTCCATATCTAATTTCAGCATATCTTTTGGGGTCCCTATGCCTAAGAGAATACTCATTTTAAATAATACTCATCAAAAGCTTGTCAAAAAATAGCAACAGATTGTAGCTGAAAGGAACATTGGAGGCCAATTTGACCAGATACTTAATTTTATAGATGAACAAATTGAAATCTAGAAAAAGAAATGACTTCCCCAAAGTCACATAGATAGTAGTAAATGGGGGAGCTAGAATTTGAACATAGATCCATTGGTTTCAAATACATCCCACCAACAAAACTATTGCACTGTGCAGAATACAGTAGTTACCAACTCAGTAAATGTCTTGAAAAACCTCATACCAAATAATTATTCATTTCTTTCTGTGTGAGCAATGAAACAAAACATTCTAGGGAATTTTTCCTTTCATGAGAAACTCCATGAAAGGGCAAGTAGTGCAGTCTACCAGGCACATAAATGCAGTTATCTAAATAGTGACCCTCACCTTAGATCCTTTTCCTACTTGTTTTAAGAGACACAATCTCATTGGTGCAAGTACCCATTTGATAAATTGAACTTGGAGTAAGGAAGACTTGGTTTCAAATACTCTATTAGATACTACTTAGCTGTGTGACTGTGGGCAAATTGCCTAACCACTCTGTGCCTCAGATAATTCCTTAGGATTGATCTCTGAAGGTTGAATAGAAATTTCCTTTGTATCTTTCTCTTAAATGATCCATAGAGGACCCACCCAATATGCTATAGACCAGAAGTGTTAAACTCAAAGCTTACCTGCTGCAAGGGAGCCTACAAAACTCCCCAATGCTACAGGAACCAGATTAAAATGTAATTGGGAAATGTTTAGCAAAAAACATAAAGATGTAATACAACAGATATAATATTAATTTGTGGCTTTCTATGTCAATACACAGCCAGCAGAAATTGACACCACTGTAGTGTAAGCCTTACTCTGGTTCTTTTGATATCTGGAGGGTGGCAAAGTAATACCTCAAATATTGATACAAAATTTTGTTTCTGGGAGAGCAGAATTAGCTTGAAACCTTATGTCATCAAACTTTACTTAGGGTATACTGTAAAGGCGTTTAGGGGACCTAATTACCTGTTACCAAGTTTTACCCTCTTTTGATGTCCTAATGACATTTGAATGAAAATACCATTATGAGAAAAAAAACCATTTATTACAAGGTACTATAAGGTGCTTGTCTTAAGCTTACTACAATTTTATTTTTATTGGATTTCCAAATACATCTTCAATAAATACATGAGAAAACTAAAATCAGTTAAGGTCATTGTTGGTTTTCTGCTATGCTTTGGGGGTGGGCTTTGGACATTTTTAACAGTCAATCAGGAAGGTGCAAATACTCTCCATTAGCTGGTGCATATTGTGTGTACAGTTTGCTGTAAAGGTTGTCTGTTGTAATAAGAATATTATTATGCTGTAATTAGAAGAGTAAACAGCTTGCTCGAATTTTTTACTTCATAGAGTTGCATCTTTTTAAAAAAACTGCCAAGGACCAACTAAGTCATGCATGTAGCTGTGTTCTTGTGATATAATCTGCAAAGACTACATTGTGTTTAAATAAAAAAAAACAGGGACATGTTTCAAGAGAAATGACAAAGAAATGTAAATATATTTGATTAATAAAATATTTCTATGATGTCTTGGTCCAATCTCAGGTTCTGTCTTTCCAATCCCACATAACTAGTTTTCCATATGCAGAAAACTCAGAGAATTTAAATAATCGGTCCCTCATATTGTTGTGATTTTTTATATTTAAAAGTCAGATTTCAGAGAATGCCCTCAATTTTCAGGGGTTTTTTGTTTTGTTTTGTTTTTTTACTCTATTAGGATAAAAATACCCTAATTTTAAAAGAACTCCACCTAGTGGCTCAGAGCAAGACATTAAGATTCAAGTTGAGTTGATATTTGAACTCTTAGAAATAAAAAAAGAGCCCCCCCAAAAAAATAAGCCTTTGTCAAGATCTATGGAGTTCCCCTGTATCCTTTGCAATTTGACCTGGAAAAGCTATCAGAAAGCTAAGATGAGCTGTATCAGTCTTCTGTCATTGCATTTGTTACACACAAAAAAGAAAAAAAAAGCTACTTAACTATGAGAAAAATAATGCGAGTTTGTATTGGCTTTCAAGTTCTATGACCTTTTATAAAGGGCCCGAACAACTGTGGTAGAATGAATGTGCTAAAGTGGTATGCATAAGAAAATAGACAGGTAATTAGCCAGCAGGCTACCTGCTGTTTTGCATGTGGTGTGACTAGTCAATCATCCCCAGCATGAGGCTGCCTTCTCCCAAGTCCTTGAAACAAGAGTCCTGCTGCTTCCATCCCAGAACATGTATAATCCGTCTCCTATTAACAGGATACAAATGTTCCTATGAAAAAACACACTCACATGCACAATTCGTCTAAAAGTGGAGAGTCTCTGGGACTGTGGCTGGGCGGGGGGAGTGAACAGGCTCTACGGGGCTGCAGAATTTCACTTCCCAGGTGAATGAATGACTTAATGGAGAGAATCCTCCAATAGCATTTCCCTCACTCGATATTCAGCATTTTCCCAAACAAGATGTTTATTTCAAAAGGATCATCAATTTTAGCAGAGAACAATGTCCTTATGAGAGATGTGTGTATGTGTGCATGTCTGCATGTAATGTATATGTGAACATAGAGATAGCTGAGCTCTCTTTCTGGTTTTTCTTCATATATAAACACAAACATATATACATATACACTATTATTAACATGGACAAGGCTTCACAACAGTTATGGAGGAGCTGAGGTAGTTTTTTCGGGGGGGCAGGGGGTGGAGAGGCAATTGTGGTTAAGTGACTTGCCCTACACAGTAAGTGTTAAGTGTCTATGGCCGGGTTTGAACTCAGGTCCTCCTGACACCAGGGCCAGTGCTCTAACCACTGTGCCACCTAGCTGCGCCCATTCAGCAGTTTTATTACCCTTCATTTTGCTTTAATCTTAGCCAGTTTCAATGAATCTTTAATTAATTTAAATGAATCTTAATCTTTAATTTGCTATTTCATTAGTTAGTATGAAGTTGGTTTGTATGAAGTTGGTTTTGATTTGATTAGTTTCTATGAGGTTGGTTTTTGAGGAGAAATTAGGGTATATAGTTGTTGGGTTGGATTCTCTGTGACTCCATTTGGGTTTTCTTGTAGGAATGATTTGCCATTTTCTTCTCCAGCTCATTTTATAGATGAGGAAACTTGAGTCAAACAAGGTTAAGTGACTTGCCCAAAGTCACACAGATAGTGTCTGAGAATGAATTTGAGCTCAGTTCCACCTACCTCCAAGACCTTCACTCTATCTACTGAACCACCTTGCTAGCCAGGGTACTTATATCCTAATTAATTAACTTTCACAAGGTCACTGATCTTAGCTTATTTGCTGCTTGAACAAGAACTTTTAGGGTTTATCTTGTATCTTCCCTAGGACTTTAGAACATTGTTGAAGTTACCCACAATTACAGAAATTTTAGAACTGTAGAAGGGACCTCAGTGAGCATCCAGTCTAGTTAATCAAAAGCCTGATGACCTGACATGGGGTCAGCTTGCCCCTTGAAGACCTCCAGTGAGGGGAATCTTAACAATCCGCAATCATTTATTAAGTGCCTACTATTGGTCAGCTAGTATACTAAGCATGGAGATGCAAAGAAAGTGAAATTAGTAATTTATTTCTTTGCAATTTTCACCCATTGTTCCTGGTCCCTTTTCCACATAGTAGCCTTTGATATACTTGTAAATGGCTGCCATATCCCACCCTACCCCTAGACTCCTCTAGGCTAAACATCCCTAGGTCTTTCAACTACTCCTTAGAGGACTTGAGGCCCTTTTGTCTGTTTTCTTTTTTTCATCTTGGATGTTTCTATGGTAATAGTGTTATGCTGAAACCGTGGTTCTGTCTACATTACTAGAGATGAAGCTTTGCCTGGGCAAAGTACAGTGGAACTCCTTGCTCCCCCTCTTTCTGTGTAGCATGTGGCTACATTATCTTAGAGAGCTGCCCTATCACGAAACTGATTCTTATCGAACTTGCAGTCCTCTAACAGACTGACTGCTATCCAAACATGATTCCCCTACCCTTGAAAAATGGATTTTTTAAGCATAAGACTTTGCATATATTCCTATTAATTTTATCTTATTAAATAGTCCAATATTCTAGTCTGCTAAGAGCTTTTTTTTTAATTTTGACTCTATAATTTCATTAGCTATTCCTTTCAGCCTTGTATTATGTGCAGATTTGATAAATGTACCATCTATGCCTTTTCCAGATCATTGACAAAAATATTAAATGGGATGGGCCAAGCATAGATCCCCATAGCATCTGCCAAACCGGCATGGAATCATTCATAACAACTTGTGGAGTCTAATTACTTTATCTAATTGTATATATTATCAACTAGGCCACATTTTTCTATCTTCTTGACAAGAATACCAAATCCTTGGCTAAAATATAGATAAAAGACACACATAACATTCCCTGAGCCACCAATTTTGTAACTTTCTGAAAAAAAAAAAGAAAGATGGTTAATCTAGCATAGCTTGTTCCTGATGAAGCTGTTTTCCTAGCTCTTTGTAACAAATACTTCCTTTTCTAATTATTTGATAACCAATCTCTTTAATGATTCATTCTATAATTTTTTCCGGGATGAAAACAAATAAGCTTATAATTTGAAGACTGTTCTTTTCCTTTTATGGGCAAATTTGTACATTTGTCTTTCTATAGGTCTGCAATACTTCTTCCTTTCTCAGAGGTATTCTGGTAAATGTCTAACAACTGGATCTCTGTCCTGCCCCAAAGTGTATGCACAATACACTTTTTTAGTTTAATCTGCATTCTTAACATTTTCTACATTATTTTTTCAAGTCTAAAAATCAACAAAAATAATAAATCAAGTCCTGATTTATAGTATTTGTCAATTTCCTGGTTATCAATGATTGCACTGAAAATTGAACAATGAGTTCTTACAAGATGATACAAGCTGTCTCCAGTTGCCATTCTCCACATGTTTTAAGGTATCTGAGAATGACTCAGCAATCATATCCTCCTGTTCTTTTAGCACACAAAAATGGAGTTGATCTGTGTCAGATAACTGGATCACATTAAAAGCAAAATGTAATAATATTAATGGTAGCTAACATCTAAAAATGACCTATAAATGATCTTTTACTGTCTCCTTATTTATCTTGTATATTAATTCCTCAGTCACTTTTGTTTTGTTATTTCCAGCACAACAGTTATATTTTTTTCTTGGCAAAACAAATAGAGGCAAAAAAAATCAATAGAAAATTTGCTTTTTTTTATTGTCATTTGTCATCATCATGATTACCCCAAGCGCGATCCTATCCTTCTTAGATCTTCCGCTTTTCTTCATCATAGCCAAAACCTCCCCTCAAAGCAACAAATTTTTTTTCTTATGCTTAGCTCCTTTCATCTTATCTCATTATTGTTCCATTTCTAACACAACTTTTGTAGGACTGTGCCACCCTCATTCACATTCTGTCATCTGTCCTTGGTTTTATCTTCTGAGTATTTCTTTAAAAAATATGTATCTAAATTGGTTTTGGTGAGTTCCCTGCACAGACATATTAATCTTGAAACAGTTTCCATGATTTCTTTTTTAATGAAATTCTTTCCTTTAATTTAATTTTTGAGAATTGTCCTTATCACCTGACTTGAATTATAAGAATTTTGATCCTACCTATCTTTACTCTGGATTCTTTGAAACATTTTCCCCAAACCCTAAGATGCGTGTTAAGTTGTCAGACTTTATTGTCCTTTATTTTTTCTACTTTGGGCTTTTGTATGAGAAAGAGCACAAAAAAGAGAGGATTTTCAGCTGAATAATAATAAGAAAAATCATGTATTTGACTTGGAAGGGTTTGGACTAATGAAATATATCAGAAGTTGAATTTCGGGGAAGAAATTGACAAATTTTGAGGACAGTTTGAAGAATATTCTCCAGGACCAGATAGTCTTCCAGGTTCTGCTTCTAGGCTGTGAAAGAAATGACCAAAGACAATATGAGGAGGATAAAAAGAGTTAAAGAGGATAGAAGTTGAAGAAGTAGACTCTAGAAGGATTAGGATAAGGTAGTTGGCAAGACAGGGAAAACTAAGTAAGAAAAGGTAGGATGGTTAATTATAGGATTAACCAAGGTGATAGAAAGGTGTGTAGCGCAAATGGATAAAATGGATTGGAAGCTGGTACAAGACTGAAAGGGAAGCTAGAGGAGGCTGTTGCTATAGCTGTGGAGCTATTGAGGCAAAGGAAAATAATTTGAATGAAATTGTCTATAGTTTTAATTAGGTGCTTAAGGATAAGGCATAAATACTCACATATCATTTGAAGAAATATGACTGAAAAATCTCATTATGAAGAACAGGAGAAGTTAAAGGCAGGGAAGGTGTAAGAATTTAAAGGAAGTGAACAGCTTAACTAGGGAGGTAATACCTGAAAATGAGACTTGGATTTCTGGATCATGGCTTACAATAAAGGGTTGACATATTTCAGGCTAGAGACGGAACACTTAACACAGGCTTGTAAAATATGTGTTTTCCAGTTATCTTGCAAATTTAATCAAAATGGTATTAAACTAAAAAGAGTGTGAGCGGGAGAAGATTGCTTACATATGTTGGATACTACATATGGCAGGGACTTTGAACCTGAGGTCCACGGCTAGATTTCAAGGGATATGTTAACTGGAATGTAAAAAAATTACATCTTTATTTCAAAACACTTAATTTTTTAAATTATCTAAAAATTGGATTTCATTTAAAATCATTATTTTGGGCAGGGGCCCGTTGTCTTTGCCAGACTGGCAAGGATACGTGACACACCAAGAGGTCAGGAACCACTGCTATAGAGAATAGCCATAGAGAAGAAAGAATAACAGCTGAGAAAAATCCAAAAAGAAACCAGCAATTAACCCGATTCCTTTAAATGCCTATACAAAAATACCTCAATTTAGGGCAAAAAGCAAAATGGGATTCGAATGCAAGAGGGCAATTTTGACCTCATAAGGATTGCTGAGACAGTGAAATGAAACCATGGGCTATGGCTTTGTGTAGGTAGAACTTCTGTAAAAACAGAACAGAATAGGCTAAAAAGAAGAGGGGGCAGTTTGATAACACTGTATATTAAGAAGGTGTATGTCTGAAGAAATCCAGGAGTCAGAGCAGAGAACCATGACTGAAAGCATGTAGGTGGAGATCAAAGAAGGGAAAAAAAGTGATCTTATCTTGGAATACATTACAAACAAGACTTTACACCTAGACAGAAAGAAGAAATAGATGAGGAGGCTGAGAAAAGTTAACTTGATACAAACCATGAAATTTTAATATTAGCCAGCTTCAATTATCCAGACATCTGCTAGAGCTTTCTTTCTGACAAAAAGAGCATCCAACAACTTCTTGGCTCCTCTACGTGATAATTTCCTCCTTTAGAAGGCAGTGTAATCAACAAAGGGAAATTCTATTCTGGATCCAGTTCTCACTAACAGGGAGCTGACTGCTAGATTGGAAATGATGGTATAGTTGGCTGAGGAGTGGAGGAGGCAGAGAATGACCACTCCATTGTATAGAGTTTGTGAATGAGGAGAGGAAATCTGAGCATAGTCTGACATATAACCTACATTTAGGAAAAGTGAATTTCAAAGGATTCAGACAAGAAGATTTCATGGATGAAATTACTTCATGGAAAAATCAGCCCAAAATGAATGAAATTCTGAAGACACAATGGGAAACAATTCCAATGAGGATGAAAATTGGAATTTGTCTAAAGATATATGTACAAAAGATGGAAGCAAGGCCAGCAAATAGAAGACGGACATGAATGTGGCATAATCCTATAAAAACAGTGTTGGAATTGCTAAAGCTCAGGATGCATTGAGACTCTCTAGGGAAGCTAAGGGTTAAAAAAGGAGTGGAATTTAAGCTATATGGGGTAAAAAAGGAGGGGTCAAAGAAAGGATAGACTTGCTTGGGGTGGATAGGATTGCACTGAAAGAAGTTTAACTTCCGGGAATAATTTGGTGATAGACCCCACTGTACTCTGCCCTCACCAGACTTCATCTACTGTTCCGTCTGGACAACATGATTTAAGAAAGGTATTGATAAGCTGCAGGGTGCCTAGAGGAGGGCACCCAATTGGGGAAAAACCTTGAATTCATGATATTTAAGAATCAGTTGAAGCAACTGGGCATGTTTAACCTGTAAGACTGAGGGAAGACATAATAATTGCCTTCAAATATTTTAAGGGCTCTCATTGTTTAATTTGGTCCCAGAGAATCAAACCAGGAGGAATGCATAGAAGTTGTAGAAAGGAAAATTTAGCGTTGACATTAGCAAAAATTGTCTAAGTGGAATGGACTTGAGAAGTATGGAATTTCCCCCTTTTTGAAGGAATTTAAGTAAAGGTTGTATGAGCTCTTGTGGGGTATATTATATCAGAAATTCCTTTTCAGGGGGAGGAGCCAAGATGGCAGAGTAGAAAGATTCACATGTGCTAGCTCTGAACCCACAGTCCATGAATCTCCTGTAAAAAGAACTTCCAACAAATTCTGGAGCAGTGGAAGCCACACAGCAATGGAGTGAAAGAGATTTCCATTCCAGAGAGCCCCGAAAAACCGATTCCAAAGGTCCGTCACACACTGGACAGGAGCGGAGCCCAGCCCTTCCCTGGCCACGTGGCCCCAAGAGGGGCAGATCAGAGCAACCTTCAAGGACGGAATCTCTGGTGGCCACCAGGGTCCCTCCACCCACAGGCGCACAGGTCAGTGAGAGAGACTGGTGGGCCAAGAGGGGAGTAGGGTGTCTTCATAACTCAGGCTGCCTGGGGAGGCAGCAGCAGAGGCAGCGGCAGAGGCAGCAGAAGGCCAGAGGCTCCCAGAGCAGACAGGACCTCTGGTCCATTACTGAAGGTCTCTGCATAAACCCCCTGAGGGAACTGAGCCTGGGAGGTGGCCCTGCCCCCACCTGAGCACCAGAACTTAAGCTCCCATTGAATAGCAGCCAGGCCTGCTGCCAAAAGCCCTGAGGCTGGGGAGCAGCATTTGAATCTCAGACCCCAAGAACTAGCTGGTCAGATCTAGCTGGGGGTGGAGAGGACTCTCAGAAGTCAAGTAACTGACTGGGAAAATGCCCAGAAAAGGGAAAAAAATAAGGCCATAGAAGGTTACTTTCTTGGTGAGCAGATGTTTCTGCCCTTCCTCTCTGACGAAGAAGACCAATGCTTACCATCAGGTAAAGACATAGGA
>CM053772.1:131521217-131544744 GCA_028658325.1 Potorous gilbertii
ATATACTGGATGTCAAAAACAAGACCCAGAAAGACCTTGACATACTAAAACATTAGGTTATTTCTTTAAAAAAATGAATTTTAATAGGAATAAATATAAAATCTTACATTCAGATTAAAAATTAATTTCATAGGAATAAGTTGAAGAAAGGTTTAGCTACACAGTAATTAATTTGAAAAAATATTGAGGTTACACTGAATGGTAAATTCAATATAAGTCATGACATGACATTGTTATGGCAAAAAGCTAAGGTGATAGTAAGTTGAATAACAAGAGGCACAGTGTCCAAAGCCAGGAAGGCATTAATTCCACTCTATTCTGCACTGGCCAGGCTCCAATTGGAATATTATGTTTGTTCAAAGCACTACATTTTAGGAAGGACTTCGATAAAATAGAGGACGGTCCAGAGGAAGGCAATTAGGATGATGAAAAGATTCAAGATCATGTTATTGAGGGCTAATCAAAAGAACTGAGGATATTAACAAGGGATGAACAAGTTTTTGTTTAGCTGCAGGAAGCACAACTAGGAATTAATAGGTGGGAGTTACTACAAAGTCAGATTTAAGCTCATGTAAAGAAATATAAGTTCAATATAAAGAGAAAATTTCTAACTGTTAGAAATATACAGGAAGGAAATGGGTTGCATTGGGAGGCAAAGAATTCCTTCTACCCGGAGATTTTCAATGAAAGGTAGAAGGGCCATTTATTGGAAACATTCAGGTATAGGTTGAACTTGATGGGGTCTTCCACATCTCAGATTTTTTGATTTACCTGAATGAGGACAGAGGAGCAGGCTGGCATATCTCATAGATGATGGAGATCAAACTACTCACTACTCTAAACCACTTAGAAATAAAGCTGAAGCTACAGTTGTTCCTGTTGCCAAAGTTTCCATGTTACTAAGATTGACTAACCAGGGGCATCTTGTAAATTTTCAACCCCAACAAATGTAAGAAATGTGTGTTTGTATGCATACACACACAAACACTCTGAGACTTTTTATTGTTTTGTTGATGAATGCAATCTGTGAATTAATTTTGACAAAGATTATGCATAACTGAAAATTCAGATAACATTTTTTTCAGATATTTTTCAGATAACACTAACCTTCAAACTTTTCTGATTCTATTTTGACTCCTTATTAATTTTCTCTCTCTTCAGATCCAAAATCTAGTGAATTAGAGGTTGAAATATTCTCAGAAAATACAGTTGCAGAAACTTCCTAATTTCCTGAGCCCTTACCCTGGAGTTAAACTGGAGAAACCAAAAGAAATCTCTTATTCCATGAGCTAGTATCTTTTCTTAATTTCAAACCTTGAATTTATAGGCTAGACAAAAATAACTATTAATGGCTATATAATTTATTGGTAGTATCAGGTAGCATTAAAAAACACTGATAAACATAAAAATAGCCTCCCTGCTAGTCTAAGACTTTCTGAGGAATGGAATTGGGACAAGGTCTGGGAAAATCAGGAAGAAGATAGACTGGATTTCTCTCTTGCTAACTTTCCCAACTGCCAGTTTTCCTTGGTTTTTAGCTCTAGTTCACATTGGCCCTGCAGCCTTCTTTCATCCCCTTGTTCTGCAGTGTACCCGCTCATCTGCTCAGATCTCACATTTACCTCCAGAACTTGGATAGAAGTTCCTTCTTCAAGCCCACTGGACTTCAAAACAGAGTTCTTTTATATCCTAGCAAAGAGAACAGCCTAGCCCAGGGATTCTCCATTCTCCAAATCAGATCCTCTAAAGTCTTTGTGAACCGGGAGAGATCTTTTCAAAATCGCTGCAGTCTCAGGGATTCCACAGTCTGGGACTATATAGATAAAGGGTATTCACATGCAGTTGACTTAATTGTGGCATTCTTTCTATTTGAAAAAACTTTCTTGAGTCTATTACCTGATTTTTGTATTTATACAAATCTTATTGAGAGGAAACAGTGATGGTCTTGGAGTCAGGAAGACCAGAGTCCCAATCTTGACTCTAATTTGTACTCACTGAGTCACGATGGAAAAATCACAACCTTTTGTGACCCCAGGCAACTTTCTAAGATCATAAATGGCAGCCCATTGGTATTAGCAGAGGAACTTTCCCCAATGCAAGTCTCCCACTTCGAGGAAATTACAGATCTAGAAAACAGCAACAGCAACAACAAAAACTTAATCTATTAGATAGTCTAAGCAAGGATTATAGGTCAGTTGACTATTGTCCTTTGTGCTCGAAAAGGACCAAAATGACACCATTGTATTGGGTTCAAAGTACAGTATTTCCAATAGTGGCTAATCATACCAATACAAGCTTAGACTGTTCCATCATAGGTCAGGCACAAATAGTCCGTGTAGACATTTGGAGTGGCGATGTCTCTAAATTTGTGCATCTCACACATTTTCTGTTCCACTGTTGCCAACAATGTATTGGCTCATGTATTTCCTTTGAAGTTAGGAAAGAAATGTTCATACTGCAACACGGAGTCTTCTGGTCGTCTTATTGCCTTGGGGCTGCTGCTTGTTGAATGTACATGTTTAGCTTGGAGAAGATAAGTCTATGATTGGTCCGGCACTTTGTACCACACATTGCCTTTTTCACTCTCACATACTGTCTGCATCTTCTCCTTAGTCTATTAAATGTCAATGTTTGCTGTATGGGTGCATCTATAAGGTTTTATTGCTTTTAGGAAAATGGAAGACAGTGTTGCCAATGAGAAGATCATGAGACACACAAATCTTCAGTATTAAGTGACCATTGCTGTTGCTGTTTCTGATGCCATTCCTTCCAAAGACTCTGTCATGTCTGATAGTCTGTGCCTACTCTGATGTTAAAGTCACCTAGAATTATGAGCTTGTCCTCTATGGCAAAATGAGGATGAGGGTCTCTAGATTTTCATAAAATTTTCTTTGACCTCATCAGGATTCACCTTGGTGGGAACATATGTACTGATGGTGGTGACATGACATTTTCCTATAACTGGCAATTACACTGTCATAGTTGCTCACTCTTTTTGGAAGGTATCCATGTTTGTTGACTGGATTAGTTTTGATCATAAAATCTATGCCAGTTTCATGAGCTCCCCATCACTACGGCTACTCCAGAAAAATATGTATCCAGCTCTGACTTTGGTAAGCTAGCCTTCATTTACTAGCCTTGTTTCACTCAAGGCTGCTATTTGCATATGATACTTGCTGAGTTCTCTCACAGCTAGAGCTGTTCATCTTCCCAGTTTACTGGATTTCTCATTTTCTATAAGTATGCACACATTCCATGTACCAAAGGTGAGTAGAATCATCTTTGAAAAGGTTTTTGTATATTTTTTTGTGTTGATTGCAAGGGTAGAGTCCCTGCCTGTTGCAGTAAACAGACCAGAGTTGGGTTAGGGGAAGAAGGATTTCCAGGGCACCTTCCAGGTGAGCAGTGTGGTTCTTTAAAAATGCTGCGCAGATGCCCAGAGGGCTGCCAAATCCCACTGCTGCTTCAGCCCAATGAAAAGACAACTCTATAACCCGGGCTACCTGTGTGCAAAGTTGTGACTACAGTTTCCAATGTATTCACACCTGCTGCTTCAGCACTTTCCCATTACCTCAGGAATTTGAACTGGGTAAAAATGGCAAAATGGCATAGATTGGATTTAAATGAAGTAGGGTTGCATGAAGTTGTCAGCCTTGCTCTCTCTTCCAGAGTAATTGTGGTCCAGTGAAAAGACAGAAGTCAGAATGACTGATGGTGGCTCAGGATACAGTGGATGACCTTGACGTCTTTAGTGTCTAACCTACTTCTAAGCACTCCATAGCAACTACTTCTGCCACTTCCATGGCCCTTTGAAACAAATTGTTCATATCCACCCATTCTTTTGGAGGAAGTTTTCACATGCTTGGGATAGATACTCCACACTGATGTGTTTAATGCCAACTGGTTACCCTCAACCTATTTTATCCCATCTGCTGAAACAGTTTACTAGTGTGTGGCCACTGCACATTCTATAGTTTCTTGGAGCCACTGTTGAGATCTGGGCAGCAGGTAGATGCCAAAGCAGCCATGCAAAAGGCTCTGCAACCCTCACACCAGAGGTACTAGTGTAGAGATTCATGGTTATCCAGTGACTTCCCCAGATATTTAAAGAGGCCCTCCTAAGACTACACCCCAGGTCACCTGAGACCTACTCCTGTGTGCTTTCTAGTATATTCTGTTACGATAGATGGATACAGTTTCCAAAAACTCCGGCTCTTGACCTTTTATCTACCACTATGTTAGAACACACCGTCAGAAAAGAAATATTTGATAATTTTTTTTTAAATTTTGAGTGAAGCCTCAGATTTTTACCTTATAGGAGCAATATCACAACAGAATTGCCATATCTAGCAACATGATTTGTCTAATCTTTGTCTTGTCTGAGGCAAGAAAACCAAAAATCACGAAAAAACCCAAAATCAAAAAACTCCAACATTCTCCCCAAACCGCAAAAGAGTGTCTCTATGTGATAGTGCACTTTAACACATAGACATATAAGGAAGGAGTGTGGGTAGATGGTGGGTAAGAAGGCAAGCAATAGATGTTTTCTACTCATTGCATTTTGTTTCATTTGCCTTTGTATCATTTTCAAAGCCCCCTCTCCTTTCTGCTATATCCCCAAGTAAAGACCAGAAGAAGGTCTCCACAGAATCCATTAGCACCAACAGAGAAACAGTGATGCAAAATAGCCAGTTTGATTGTCTGGACTCTGATTTGATGGGTTTATTTGCTTGTTTGTTTTTGGTTTTACAGTTTGGATTAAAGGCTCAGCAAGGAGGTGCTCTTGTAGCATAGTAAGAGATGCCTTGACCTATCCACAAATCCACTGGTCAGTTATTGTGACTATGACTTGTTGATTCAAAAATGCAACCCTTCCAAATATCTAATCAGCCTGCTTTGTCAGTCATGATGTTTTCCTTCAAAAGAATGAACAATATGCTTTGTAAATGAAAATTTCATTTTAAAAAAGCAAATTACTTTGCTTTTGACAATTAGATCATGAAATGCAATCATAATTTGGTAAACAGTCATAGAATTAGATGTCTGGAACCTAAAAAACGGGTGGGGCCAGCTAGGAAGCACAGTATAGAGCACCTGTCCTGCAGTTAGGAAAACCAGAGTTCAAATATGGCCTCAGATACTTGACACTTAACAGTGTGTGGCCCTGGGCAAAGTACTTAATCCCCTTGCCTGATAGGAGAGGGAGAGGGAGAGGGAGAAGGAGAAGGAGAGGGAGAGGGAGTCTGTTTTGGCACTTTGATTTTAATCTGTCAGGTATCTGTTTTGGTATTTGCAGGGATGAGAAGTGAATAGGTAGGTAGGAGATTAGAAAAGAAATATTTAAAAAGGCAGCAGAAATGAAAAATAGTATAGAATTCCCTACTGTATCTTTTAAAGTCTGTTTTCTTTGTTTGTTTCATTTTATTTCGTTTAGGTTTTTTTTCTCACTCAATACTTTCAAACTGATTTATGGAGTCACAAGTCTTCCTTGGGAAAAATCTTACATATCTCGGAAATGAGAGGTCTCTCCCACCCCCCCCCCCCCATTTTTATAATGGTGTTTTATTTAAGCCACATGGTGAGATGCAAATTTTCTGCATAGGGGAGGAGCTTGGCTTGGTTTGTTTGTTTGATTTTTGCTTGACTGACATTTGTTCCAAGACCTCACATGGTGTAGAGAGGATACTTCCTGAGTGAAGAAAGAATGTGGGCATCTGTGTCTAAAGATACCCAAACTCTAAAACTTAATGAGGGTGGGGTGAAGGCTAGGAGAAAGGAAAACATTAAAAAAGACACATTGGTTTCATGGTAATTGGAAACCAGGCTTTTCTTTATTATTATTTTTACTATTCACTGTGTCTATAAAGAATCCTGTAGAGCTTAAACAAATTTAACTTTATTCATTTAAAAGAAATACTAAGTTTGGAGGCTTGTGTTTTGCTTTTTTTTCTTGAAGATCTAGGTCACTGATTATGAAAGTCTAGATATGGAACATTCTTCAACAATGTTATTTCAATAAATTCTAGTTTGACTTATTGGGCTGTTAAGTTACAAATTCTGTTAAGATGTGTTTTCTCCAGTTTCAACTTTCCTAAGTTTTTCCCATTTAAAATACTCAGATTACATACAAGTGAATGCTAAACCTTAGAAAAAAGTGGGAGGAGGAGAGATAAGAGTTAGGTATTGCTTCGAGAAAATTCCTATAACCATGAACCTAAGGGACACACAATTAACAGTCTCCTAGGAAGGTTATATATCACATGCAGGAATTTTCATTAAAATGACTTTTTACTTGAGTCATTTGTTAGTCTATTACAAGTTTAAATATCATATTCATTTCATCTTGCACTAAATCAAAGTCATCTGGCATAGAATAATAGGCTACCTCACTTCAGGTCCTCCACACTGTAAGATGCAGATTCTAGCCATCTTTCAGTTTATGTTACCCTAAGATGTATTAAGCGTCAGGAATCTTCATGTTGAAATTATCTGTGACTGATTTATGGATCAAGGTAAACCTCCCTAAACCCCATCAATTGGGTTCAATTCAATACAGAGAGATGCTAAATGATTGAGTAAATGAAGGCCTAATTTTAATCAAGCTTCTTTTTCTTATTTTTCTTATTCAGGGTTCAACTGATTCTCCTCAAACTGCAGTCTTGAAAGTTTTCAAAATGGAATAAATTCATTACAAAACCTGAAACTCTTAATGGTCACGAAAATCCAGAGAAATCAACCGTTTGCGGCATTCCACCCCAGAACAAACAACAAAGGGGCAGAAGATGTGAACCCAAAGGGACTGTTTCCTTTTGTCCATAAAGCTAAAAGTATATTTGTCACATGAATCAACCGCCAAATCCCTGGGATCTCTCTAGTTTCAGAGGTGTTCTTGTACTGCGGTGACTGAGGGAGACTTGAGTGTTGATTGTTTTAATTCCAAAGACTTCCGTGTTAGGAAAATGGTGCCTTCCATTCCATTTATTGCATGCAGGCACTGTTTGGTTTCTGTACCAGCTATGTCACGACAGGCTTACAGTGTCTCAGTGAAAATCTGCCCACAGCTAGCTAGTTCAGAGACCACATGTGTAACATAAATTATATTCTTAATGCCCTTCCCCTAGTACCCCAGTGTTTCTAAATGCTTAATGCTGCTATAAGTAAATGATTTCTTTTCACTACTGCTCAAAGTGCCAGAAGGCAAGAGAAATTTAAACACAACTAAGATCAACATTGTGAGTTTACTTGGCCTCTTTATCTAGCAACACTGCCATAAATTTCTTAGGCTTTTTAGTTGGGAATTTAAAAGGCTCTATGGACTTGGCAAGATTTATGGAACAATGTTTCTTCTATATGGATTGTAAACTTGCAGAGCCAAGTAGTGGTTGGGTATCATTTTTGGTCAGTGGGTCATTCTGAGAAGCCAGCAGAAAAACCAAGCCCTGTGTTCAGCCAAATGATGTTTCACGGACTGACTCTGTAGATCTGGGCAAGATTGCCAGCTCCAAACTCCACAGGATTGGTGGGTGGCCTGGAGCCTTACTGTGCTCATGTTTGGACTTTCCACTAACCATTGCTGAACAACAGCTAGCATCAATTTCCCCTTCTTGACTTAGGGTTGACTGAGTTGATCTTATCTGTGGTCCTAATAAACATTCTAGACAATGCTGACAAACTCCTTAGGGAAATGTGGAAAATACTACATTACATTGGAGACAGGTACCTACCCTAAGATTCATGAGTACCACTCTTAATTCCTACCCTCCACATATCAATGCTATCAGGGTGGCTGATGTCAGCCTGCTGTGACCAATGTAACTGGAAGTTTCAGGAGAGCTAGCCAAGAATACCCATTTGATTCAGTCAAAGAAGCCTTTGTTATTGGAAGGAATCAGTCTAGAGCAAAAAGCAAAAACTTTGAATTTAGAGAACATGGGTCCAAATCCTGGCTCCAACATTTACTCTGAGTGATCTTCTTCTGTAAAATGAAGGGGTCAGACTAGATGACCTCTAAGGTCCTTTCTAGCTTTAAATCTACGATCAAGCTCTTCCTTCCCCATCTGGCTCACGCTAGATAAACCATTGAAAATTTTGTTATTGATGGCTTTTGTCTGTATAGCACAGTCCTTTCCAACCTGCCCCTCTAGATTGAATCCCAACTCATGACAAAGAGAAACAATTAAACAAACCAACTGATAGAGGGAACACATCTGGCAATGTGTACAATATTCTGTCCTAGAATTTCTCTGCCACATTGCCTTGAGAGGGTGCTCTCCAGAAACTCCATTGTTTTTGTTTTTTGGGTTATTCAGAGTTTGTCTTTGAGTGATTTTTTAATTTACATTGTTGTTATTGTACATATTGTTCTCTTGGCTCTGCTTACTGGCTTGATATTAGTTTGTACAAATCTTCCTGTTTCTGTGAACTTCTCATGTCCCTCATTTCCACAACAACATTCCACTGAATTCATATACCATAGTTTTTTTATTCATTCCTCAGTTGATGGGTACTCATTTTTCTTTGCTTCCACAAGTATGGCTACTAATATATTGCTATATTTTGGATGTTTCTTTCTGGTTTTGATCACCTTAGGTTACATGCCAAGTCGTGATAAATTTAGTCAATAGTGTTGCCTCATTTCAAATATATATATAAATTTGGATCACTCATACCACTAACAGCAGTGTGTTAGTATGCCTATGCTCCTGCATCTTAAACATTGAATATTCTGATCTTTTCTCATCTTTTCCATTTGCATTTTAAGTGAAACTAAGGGTTATTTTAACTTTTATTTCTCTATTAATGATTTAAAAATTCTTCTTTTGAAATCTATCTGTGTATCATCCCTTCATCCCAAATCTATTGGGAAAGGATCTTGGAATTATATATTTATATCAATTCCCAACATATTTGGAATATGAAGTTTTGAAAAAATTAATTTATTTATTTTTAGTTCTAAACATTCATTTTTATAGAATTTTGGGTTCTAAATTTCCCCCTTTCCTCCCTTCTCTCCTCCCCAAGATAGCATGTAATTTGATATAGGCTGTATATGTATGATCATTTTAAACATATTTCCACATTAGTCATGTTGTGAAAGAAGAATCAGAATAAAAGGGAAAAACCACAAGAAGGAAAAAACAACAAAAGAGATTATACTATACTTTGATCTGCATTCAGACTCCATAATTCTTTCTGCGGATGTGGATAGCATTTTCCATTATGACTTTTGGAACTGTCTTGGATCATTGCCCTGTTTAGAAAAGCTAAGTCTAACAAAGTTAGTCAATGCACAATGTTGCTATTACTGTGTACAGTGTTTGGTTCTGCTCACTTCACTCAGTATCAGTTCCTGTAAGTCTTTCTAGGTTTTTCTTTTTTTATGATTTATTTTATAATTTATTTTTCAGGTCAACTTTTGGTTGTATTTTCTTTTGACACAAAGGAAATGTACTAGTTTTCATCATTAATTACTTAATGTGATTATACTAAAAGACAATGGTAGAGTACAAATTCCATGGATCATACACCATCTAATAATGAGATGGATTATTCTCAATATTTCTTTTTTTCTCCCCAAATTTATTAATTTATTTCTCTTTAGTTTTTAACAGTCGCTTCACTGAGTTCCAAATTTTCTCCCCCTCCCTTCCTCCTCCCTTCCCAAAACAGTATGCAATCTTATTTGGGCTCTACACATACATTCCTATTAAATACATTTTCACATTTGTCATGTTACATAGAAGAATTAAAATGAATGGGAAAAACCATGAGGGAAACAAAACAAAACACAGCAAAAGAGAAAATAGTCTTGCTTCATTCTCCTTTCCAGCTACTTTGTTCTTTCTTTGGATGTGGATGACATTTTGCATCATGAGCCCTTTGGAAATATTTAAGTTTTTGAATTGCTGTGAAGGACTAAGTCTATCAAGTCCTTATACACTGTGGCTTTTACTGTGTACAAAGTTCTCCTGGTTCTGCTCACTTCCCTCAGCATCAGTTCATGTAAGTCTTTCCAGACTTTTCTGAAGTCCACCTGCTCAGTAATTCTTACAGACCAAAAATATTCCATTGCGTTCATATACCATAACTTGTTCAGCCATTCCCCAATTGATAGACATCCCTTCAATTTCCAGTTTTTGGCCACCATAAAAAGAGCCACTATAAATATTTTTGTACATGTGAGTGTTTTCCTCTTTTTTATGATTTCTTTGCGATAAAGATCTACTAGTAATATTCTGGATCAAAGGTTATGCACATTTTTATAACCCTTTAAGCATAGTTCCAAATTGTTCTGCAGAATGTTTAGCTCACTTCAAAATTGCACCAACTATTCATTAGTGTTGCAATTTTCCCACATCTTCTCCAACATTTATCATTTTCCTGTTTTTTCATGTTAGCCAGTCTGATAGGTGTGAGGTGGTAACTCAGAATTGTTTTAATTTGCATTTCTCTAATCAATAGTGCTTTGGAGCATTTTTTCATATGACTATAGATAACTTTAATTTCTTCATCCAAAAAATGCCTGTTTAGCTACTTTGACCATTTATCAATTGGAAAAAGACTTGTATTTTTGTAGATTTGACTCAATTCTCTATATACTTTAGAAATTACGCCTTTATCATAGACACTGCCTGTAAAATTTGTTTCCCAGCTTTCTATTTCCCTTCAAATCTTGGTTGCATTGGCTTTGTCCATTCAAAACCTTCTTCATTTAATGTAATCAAAATTATCCATTTTTCATTTCATAATATTCTTTATTTCTTGTTTGGTCATAAATTCTTCTCTTCTCCATAGATCTGGTATTCCTTGTTCTCCTAATTTGCTTATGTTTTCACTCTTTATGTCTAAATCATGCACCCTTTTCACTTTATCTTGGAATATGGTGTAAGATGTTGGTCTATGCCTAGTTTCTGCCATACAGTTTTCCAGTTTTCCTAACAGTTTTTATCACATAGTGAGCTTTTATCCCAGAAACTGAAGCCTTTGGATTTATCAAACAGGAGATTACTATAGTCATTAACTGTTATGTCTTGTGTATCTAACGCAGAATATTAAGCCTTTACCAGTGATATTTCAGGTAAATATTTTCCTATTCTATAATTTCTCCTCTAGTAATGTATTTATTTATTTGTGTGCAAGCATTTTACATTTTATTTTTACTTTTACTTTATTTATTTTACAAGTTATGGTATATGAACAATTTATGCCTAAATTGTTTTATCTTTTAGGATTTCCACTAATTTATCTTTAGTAAAAAATTCTCCTCCATGTCATAGTGACACCTATTCTTGTTCACTTCTCATTTGACTTTTAATTTTCAGTCATACTTAGTTTGTGTTTTTTGTCCTTTATGATTAGATAGACTTCTTTTGAAGTGCATGGTCATGAATACGTAATACTTTCTTTGGTTTCTTTAGAAAAAATTAGTTTTAGGAATAATGAGACTCAAGAATGAATGTTGTTGTATATAGGACATGATTTAGCCTTGAGTGAAGTTATTGAATTCAGAGACCCTGTCTTAATTTTAGTATCACTCTAACTGCTTAGAAAACTACTTATATATTGTACACAATAGGTATTTAATGGATATTTGCTGGATTTAATTTGAAAGTTGTAGTGGGTAGCGAAGTGATAACTAATTATAATGCTTAGAGTCTCCAAGTTCCTTTCTGGACCCAAATCTGCAATCCTACTATCAGAAGACTGTGAAATACCTGTAATCTCCCAGGGTGACTGTTTATCCACTGAGAAAGATTACAGTCTGACTTGTAGAATTCTTCTTCCATTCAGCTCAAATATTTATGTTACATTTAACATGTGCTGTTTATAGTAGATAAAACTGATCTTAGAGCCAGGATGACCTGGATTCATAGCCAGTCTAGGTTCAGGTCCTTCCCCTAACACATGTTGACCATGTGAACCCTGGGCAAGCTATTGATCTGCTTAATAGAGAAAAGTCTCAATGTCAGCAAAAATCCAGATACAGTCCCTATTGGTGTCCCTACAGTGTGCTAAGTTCTGAGGAAGATACATTTAAGACCTACAGTCTAGAGTGGAGTGGGGAAGTTGATAAGAAAACAAATAATGTAGGACAAATGTGTGAAATTCAAATAAAGTGAGGTCTGAAGGATGAAAAATCTTGACCAAATGGGAGCTTCTTAGAAGGCTTTCTGGGTAAATTGACATTTGAGCTGGACTTTAAAAGATAGGTAGAGTTTCCATTTGTGAAGGAGATGAAAGAGTATTCCAGGCAGAGTGTGGACCCAGGCATGGAAGCAGATCAAAATGGGTCAGGAATGAGGAATAACCAGCGGTCAAGTTTGGAGAGAGCACAGATTATGCTGAGGAAATTAGCATTAGGCTAAAGCAGGGTAGCATTATATTGTTGAGGTTATTTCCTTCTAAATCTTCCACAGGAAACAACCTAATGTACTATAGAGATCTCTTGTTCTTTTTGTATCTAAAGGGTATTAATAGCCTACTCAAGCTCTTTGTTTTATTTTCTTTTCACTATATGACCTGACCATGTCTTTTCCTAGTCATATATACATTAATACCACTTCTTCAAATTAAGTCATCCCTGAAAACACTCCGCAATTTGATGATATTGACAGTGTGCTTTCATGTTATTTGTAAAGAAAGGGAAGAGAATAAGTATTTATTCAGAACCTACTATATACTGGGAAGTGCGTTATGCACTTTTTACAAGTATTATTTCCTTTGATTCTCACAACCAATCTGCAAGGTAGGCACTATTATTATTCCTGTGTTACAGTTGATGAGGCAAGCAGAAGTTAAGTGATTTGCCCAGTGTCACAGCTAGCAAGTGTCTGAAGCTGAATTTGAACTCAGGTCTTTCTGACTCCAGGACCAGCATTCTATCCATTGGGTCACCAACTGTAATTTTTATTCTTTTGGGTTCATTGTGTTCCGTGATTCATGACCATACTGCATCCCTGGGAAAATATTGATGTTAAAGATATAGGCTTTTGCCATGGTGAGTCATTTAGGATTGCTGAAAGTCCGGGGCTTAGAGGATGCTTATAGAAAGCCAATATCAGCTTTCCGAGCACTTTAAGGTCTACAAAGTACTTTCCTCATGACACCCCTGGGAGGTAAGTACAAGTTATTATCCCCTTTCATAGGTGAAGGCTCAGACAGTTTAAGTGATTTGTGTATTAAGCAAACATGTAGCTTCACCCTGATAATATCTTGTAATGAGAAGAGGAGAAAAAAACGACATCTTTGCCAAGGTGGCCTTAATGTAACTTGTTATTCTTAGTCATAATCTTGAACAGTTAATGAGAAAGATTTGGATAAACAAATATAGCAAATAAAGATATAGGGAAGTTAGTAGGAAGTGGGGGAGGCTTCGCTATGTTTTGCTTAGTGACAATTTATTTGAAGAAAATTTAGATAAATTTTAAAAGGTTAGAGGCAGGCCACAAAAGAAAACTAAAGGAATTAGAGAAGTATTTCAGGAGAAATGAGAAAGACAAGAAATAATGAATGGTCACTCAAGGGTTCCTGTCTTGCTTAGCTCATAATTCAAAGCTATGTCAGGACTCAATTACGCGAACAGGCCTGCACTTAAAATGAATTTAAGTAACCCAAGAAATGCTCTTTGTGGGGATATTATTTAGGCCCATTAGCTTCACTACATTTTAAGAAAATAAATATTAAAAATTTACTAGATCATTTAAAGCTTGTGAGGGTTGGATAGTTCTTTTCAGATTCAAAAGTGACAAGTCACTGAATGATGTTTCTGGAAAAGGAGCTTCTGAGGCTTGGCTATACAATAAATGTTTCCCTGACTGAAAGGTGAAGCAGAGTAGTAGTACTACCTCCAAATATACCTTAATGGTTCAGGTAAGTAGCTATGTCTCCAGGAGATTCTGTCAGTTGAGAGGGGAGAGAGAAAGAGGGGGGAGAAAGAAAAGAGGAGAGAGAGGGAGAAACAGAGAAACAGAGAGAGAGAAACAGAGAGAGAGAGAGAGAAAGAGAGAGAGAGAGAGAGAGAGAGAGAGAGAGAGAGAGAGAGAGAGAGAGAGAGAGAGAGAGAATTTGAGTTTTACAAGCCTATAAACATTTTTGCAGCACCTCTTTATCCCCATCATCCAGGAAAAGCCTCTTTCTATTCCTCTACTACATACCACACACACCCCCTCATTCTCCCTAAAATCCTCAAGGTTCTAAGTTCTCTTTTCCTGACTTCTTTTTCTCTCTTCAAATTAACAAAGTGAACCAAATAAATCTGCAATAAAAACACTTGACTTATCTGCCTACTCTGCACTAGAAAAATGTGTGATTTAATTTAGTCTACTAGGAAATAAGAATTGTGAACCCATCTACTGTGCTGAACTTCTACCTAAAAAAGCTCTTCCGGAAGCAGATTGGCTCTGTCAGTATGTCATCTTCTATCTTTATGCCTTTGTGCAGGCCATCTCTTGTTCCTGGAATGCCCAGAATTCCTAATCACCATCAAGATTCCCATTTGTGCCACCTCCTACAGGAAAGCTTTCCTGATTGCTACTGTTTCTTCTTCCTCTACTTATGGTCTATCTCCTTTAGTTACATATTATATCATCCCATTACAATGTGAGCGCCTTGAGGGCAAGGAATATTTTTCATTTTTTAAAATATATCTTCACTGCCTAGCACAGTGCCTGCACATAAGAGATACTTAATAAATGTTTTTGTTTGGGGTTTAAATACCAACTCGCATTCTGAGTATTTTCTACTACCAACAGACTTAAATGATGAAAAAGGGAAAAGGATAATTTTGTTTCCAAGGAACATTAACTTATGGAACCCCTAGGACTCAAACTAAATGCCCCTAGAAGTAGGAGTTCTTAACTTTTGTTGCGCCATCAATCAAAAAAAATTCATAATTAAGGAAATACTAAATTTTAGTTAGAAGTTAAAGGAAGTAAAGATATGATTTTCCCTTTTAAGTTCATGGATTCACTGAAATCTATCTGTAGACCCTTTGGGAGTACATGAATCCCAGATTGAGAACCCTCATCCTAGAAAGGGGAATTAAGAATGATTTAGATTCCTCTATAATGAAGACCTAATTGAGAAAATGGTTCTGGGATAGAATTTTTTTTGTTTGCTTTAAGTGTAGTTCAATGTAACCTCATTATATAGTGTAAAATTCAGATGTTAATTCCTCTAATTAATCAACTCTCTCACATAACAATTGGAATCCTTATGGCCAGGTCTAGAAGACCAACTTGGAAAATGTCTACCTCCCTAAGTCATTAAAGGATAATAGGGGCAATCAATCACCTTGGTTCACCTTTCAGAACATGAATGTCAGTGTCATCCCTGGACCTTTGTATTTCTTGTATTTATCTTTGAAGAAAAAGACATATACAATGTGGTGTCCTAAATTCATTCTGTGATATATTCTACTTATATCTAAGCGACAGCATCTGACAATGTATAGTCTGAAAGATGGAAAAAGAAGATATTCAATTAAATTGTAGTTTATTTGAAAGAATGATTCAATAGCATGGTATTTGCATGAGATCTTTCTCAAGATATAACCTCTTTGGTTCCCATATAGTGTCAAGGACTAAAACGAAGAGGGGTCCTACCCTGCCAACTGCATGTATGTGTATCCCTCAATATTAGGTGTTTTTCTCCCTGATTTGGACTGAGATTAAAAGTGATTGTAAAAGTTGTTCTTTATTTTCTGTCGTTTCCTTAGTATTGTATTTGATGTGTCCTTTTATCTTCTTTTTGTATATTTGGAATCAATGTCTCTGGAACATGACATGCACATTAAAAAAAACCATGCAAATCAATAGCACCTTGGACTTTTTAAAAAAATGGGACTTTAGTACCAAGTTTTGGTCAGATATCAGAGAAAAATGACCTGATAAGCACTGGAACAAATGAGTTCCCAATAGAGATTGTGAAAAACTCCTTTCCCAGATTTCTTTAAGAGGATAGTTATCCATTAAATAATTGATTTAAGTTTGTCTTGTTTGGAAATGGAACTATTGAAAAAAATGACATCTGATTTAGAAAAACAATTTGTTTTACAATTATTTTATATTTAAAATATTTTCCAAAACAACAAGTATAAGTTATCAGGATACATGTCCTAGTCAAAGCCATGTCTCTGTGTGGTCTAGCATAAGGTCTAGGGCAAGCCCTGAATAATTCCTATGTACTCCCAGACCTTTACTCCCAGACAGAGTTTGTTTATCCATTTGCCCTCTCCTAGCATTTTATGGTCCCATTTCTTTTCAGTGTGTCTCCTTGGCCTCTGATTTACTTTTCATGAGACAAAACATCAGAGAATTGGCATTTTTTATTTAGTTTAGTCATCAGGTATTTAATTATCACATTCTTCTGGTTTTATTTAAAGAATTGGTTTTACAGAGAGTCAGAAGATCAGTCTTGTAAAAGCAAGATAATTCTAACTCTTGGATACAAACCTGAATCAAAATCACAGTTTGATGCCTGATCTACATTGTCTCTAAGCCATTTCTAGTAGGTTAGCCCATCAGTATTTTGGGGAGTTGACTAACCATAAAAGTACAGCATCAACATTTAAAAAATCAGAGCTATCCACCATTTTCCTAATCTCCAGTGAGATTTTTCTTCCTATAGCTTGAGATGTAGGCGACTTGAATGAAGGTAAACTCTTAGCACCTGAAGGTTTTTTATTTTTATCTGAACTGAGAGAAACCTACTAAGCTAAGTTGAATATGAACAAGTTAGTTCCTCTGCTTTCTGCACAAGACCAAAGCAAAAGAATAACTCTGAAAAACCACATTTACCCATAGAATTATAAAATATGCATCATTTAAGAGGAACTGTACATAGGTAGAAGGTTCCCAGAGTGAATCCCCAAATTTGATGTAGGTACACTAACAAACCTACAACAAATCACGTAATTCCACCTGTTTAAGTGTCATTGCAGAATATATTTTGAACTATTTTAACATATATAAGCAGCATATAGGTGCTTAGACATGAGAGCAAATTTTTAATGTTCTTCAAAACAGTAAAGGATTGGATCTATAATTTATGACTCACTAAATTAAAATAGTAACAGCAATGACACAATTGGCAGGGCACATTGATTGATGCAAAACTGACTCCAATCCATGCAGCTTATGGTTACCTGCTGGCAAATGGTCACCACCCTAGGGAGTTCTGTACAGAAGACATCCATTTGCAAAATCACACCAATTTTTACTTGCAGTTTTTGTGAAAATAGATGAAGCAACTTCCAATCAGCTCCCAACAGTAAAGTTCCATTTTCCTCAAATTGCAAAAGTTTGACTTTTATATCATGGAAGGATATCTGTGCCCTAGTATATTGCTTCAATTACTGAGATTTCCAGCACATCTTACTTGTTGCACTGAAAAGAGGGAGTCAGAAGTTTTCCTCAAGTTTGGAGTGTTGATAGCAGGAAGATGTTCTCTGGAATAGGAAGCAAGTCTTCATCCTTGACTAAAGCTTTGGAAGAAGTAACCTATAGTGGGAGAACTGGTTGTTTGATATTTAAGGAGCTTCCAAAGAGAGCTAACTGCTTGCTAGATGTAAACATCTTAACCAGAAAATTGACGCAAGATGCTTCTTCATACACTTTCTACAACTAGAATCTGTGGTGTAATCACACCCCGCCTCCCTCACAGAACATCCAAATGGTAAGAGATATCTGCAAGTTGTATAAATTCAAGCCAGTTTTGCCAAAAATCCTCATCTGACCATATCTTCAAGGTTCTATGGGCCTTACTGCAATAATTCCCATTATTCACAACCCATGAAATCTTCTTCTGAGAGTGACCTGGAAAAGTCCAAAGGATGAAAAAAATAATCATTTTGAAAATGCTTTACTCTTACTCAGAGGGTAAAGGGAGTTGGAAGACTATTCCTAAATCATGTGACCTTTCCCATGTGACTCTATCCCTTGTTATCAGGGAAATCTTTCAACAGTTGTTAGGTAACTCATTCGGGACTTGCCTCATCTTGTTTCTTTGATTCTGGGGACAATGTTTATGCCAGTTTCTTAGCAAAGGGTCTCTATAAAAGAGTTCAGCAGAAAAATATCCATTTTCAATTTTAATTAATAATAATTCTGAAAATAGGTATAATAGTTTACAATCAGCTATTCAGCAATTGTTTTTAAAAATCCATTTAGTAACATGGAAAAGTTTGATTTTTTCATCACATCAGGATAGCAATACTCCATTGTATCAGAGTACTCTGTCCTAATAGGGCATCGTCATCTGAATGGAACTTTTCCTGGTCCCCCAGATGGCTACTGCACTCCCCCCAAATGATTCTGTATGTAACTACTTTGTATATATAAACTGTATACTTATATATTTTATTTGTACATCTCCTCCATTAGAATCTAAGCTAGTAGGCAGTTGCTTCCTTTTTGAACTTTTCATCCTCAGCGCTTGGTATAAATTAGGCACTTAATAAATACTTACATGATTGAGTGGGTGATGTTGCAATCCAGCTAAAGGGGAGATAATTCACTATTATCAGTTTTTAAAAAGTATTTATTTTTAGTATTTAAAATAAAATCTTTGGAGTTTCAAATTCTTCCCCTCTCTCCAATCTTTCCCCTACCAACTGAGAAGGCAAGCAATATATTATCAATTATACATGTGAAATCATACAAAAATATTTCCATATTAACCATGTGTAACACCAATCAGGTATGAGATATTTTAAGGATCGAATCACATAATATAATAACCACTCTATTTATTGAAAACTAAACGTTGACCCAGGAAACTAAAGCATAACATAACCAAGGTGTCCACACGGTCTCAAACAGACACAAAAGTAATTTTCCCTTTTTCCCCAACAATCAGGGAATCCCAGGCCAGGCTCTTCCCTTAACATAGCACATCCCCAGAGGTAGGAGAGAATACAACATCCTCCACCCCTAGGTCAAAGTAGATTACAATCCCCTCAATCCAAACAGCATGCTGTTGCAGGCTCCCACATGGCACTCACAGGTGTTCATCCTTCATTGCCAAAGAACACCTTCTCATCAGAGAAATGATGACATGACTTGCACTTGACTTTGTTTTGAGTGAGGGTGGACTGTGCAGGTCACCAGGTTCACTTCTCCTCCAGAGCCATCTGAATCCAGTGATTACATATTCATCAGGATGACTGGAAATAATCCAGGATGCACTGGGAGACCATGGACCCTTTAGGTCTTTTCAGGTACTCACTTAGGGTGAGGCAATGCCCATTCATTGAATAGGCCTGTTTAAGAAGTAGCCAGGGTATGGCCCCTTTAATGAGGCCAAGAAAAACCGTCAGGTATACACATGCCAAAAGAGTGAGCCAAAGGAGTCCAAGTATGAACACTACCCTAGCCCCCATTTCCAAGTCCTGAGAGGCAGCTGGGTGACAAAGTCAACAGGATGGGTCCCCAGGGGCCATGGCACTTCCCCTATTCTACCATAGATAACTCCACCCTCTGAGTCCCAAACCATCCCAGGGGAATGCAGCAGGAAAGCATGCTCACTGCTTCTCCCTTACTGCAAAGTTTTCATCTTGACCCAGATCTGAGTCCTGAGCTCCAAGTTTCCTTCTCCTGAAGGTCCAGGGGCCAATCGCTCCCTACTCCTGCCAAAGTCCCTATGCAGGCAGTTCTCCAGCTCTCTATTCCTGCCCCATGTCTCACATTATGGGGGACGGGATTGCTCCATTCCAAACTCTCCCTGCTCCTGCCTGGGTCCAGGTACAGCAAGCTCCAGGGGCTCCTGCCCATAGTTTCTATCTCTGGCCTGTACCACCCCAACTCTGGGGCAGTTCATCTTCCCCCAGACTCATATGGAGAGGGATTCCTCTGGCTTGGGCTCTGGGCACAGCAAAATAACACAATAACTGGGAAATCCCAACCCTATTAAGCCCCATATGTTCCTTTAATCTGTGGAGATCCTGCTAGCACAGGTTCATTCTTGATCTATCAGAGGTCTCCTCTCCCACCATCAGAGGTCTTCTCTCCCACCATCACAGGTTTCCTTTCCTGCCATCACAGGTCTCCTTTCTCTATTATCCACTTATTAAGGGGAAAGGTTAGCAGCCTGAAAGTGAAGAAAATACATCACCAGACCAAGAGTGCCAACATCTGGGTTCACATTCAAAGCTGGTGGTTGGGAGGGACCTTGATTACAGTTAACTAGAGTCTTTAGTCTGGAAAATCATCCTTACCATGAGTCAGTCCCAAGGCAATATATATGCACTTTTGACCAAAAGGCTTAGAACTAGAAGGCACCAAATCCTACATGACTCAGTACCTGACTGGTTCAGGGTCAAAAAGTGCAAAAGCCTATGTGATTCAGCATAGGATATGTTACAGCTGTGAACTGCCCACTGAGTGGCTACTTCTCCCCTAAGATTCAAGGGTGTAACCTGGAGGGGTTGGAGATTTCACCTGTCTATTCCCAAAGTTCAAAGGAGTAAGGTATCCATGATTGATCCTTCAGATGTTTACAATTTAGCATCAGCCTGGGAAACTGAAATTGTTATGATCATGCATCTTGGGAAACTAAATTCCAAGAAATAATAACAAAAATCCCACCTTGCTTATGCTTATACCATTTCATAAAAAGCAAGAAAAATAAAGTGAGAAAATTATACTTCAATTTGCACTCAGTTCATCAGTTCTTTCTCTGGAGATGAAGAATAATTTTCATCATAGATCCTTGGGAATTGTCTTAGATCATTGCATTAATGAGAGTGGTTGTTATTCATAGTTGATAAACATTGAAATATTGCTGTTAATGTGTACAATTGTCTCCAAGTTCTGCTGACTTTACTTTGTATCAGTTCATATAGGTCTTCCCAGGTTTCTCTTAAACCATCTCCCTCTTCATTTCTTATAGCACAAGAGTATTTCATCACAATCATATAGCACAACTTGTTTAACAATTCCTCAAATGATGGGCATCCTCTTAATTTTCAATTATTTGCTACCACAAAAAAAATGCTATTACAATTTTTTATACATATAGGTCCTTTTCCCTTTCCTTTGAGTTCTTTGGGTTACAGACCTAGTAGTGGTATTACCGGGTCAAAAGTCATGCACAGTTTTATAGCTCCTTGGGCATAGTTCTATATTGCTCTCCAGAATGGTTGGATCAGTTCACAACTTCACTGACAACGCATGTGTCCCATTTTTTCCCCACATCCCCTCTAACAATTGTCATTTTCCTTTTCTATCATATTGGCCAATCTGGTAGGTGATACCTCAGACTTGTTTTAATTTGCATTTTTCTAATCAATAGCAATTTAGAGCATTTTTTCACATGGCTATAGATAGTTTTGGCATATCCTTTGACCATTTATCAATTGGACAATGACTCTTTTTTAAAAAAAATATTGACTTCATTTGAGAAATAAAGCTTTTATCAGAGAAACTGCTATAATTTTTTTTTTAAAAACATCATTTCATTGCTTATGGTACTTTTTAGCAAAATGTAGTTTCCCTGATTGGAAGTCATCTCTAGTCATCCTGATCTATATCTTGCCATGGGACCCCGATGGCTCCAGAGGAGAAAGTGAGGCTAGTGACTTTGCACAACCCTCCCTCACTTAAATCCAATTCACTTGCAAGTCACAACATTATCCTCCTGAAGCCATGGTCCTCTTCAAGAAAGAAGGCCAAACAATAATTTCTGAGTAGTCTGAGCTGCCCCACTGGGGACTCAACTGGTCAGTACCAGTTGGGCAATGCAGTTCACTCCTTTCTTCTTTCCTTCCTTTCTTCTTTCCTTCCTTCCTTTTGTCATCATTAGGTTTTTATTGTTTTAAAGAAACGACGTTCCTGGTAAAGTTGGCAAATGTGATCAAAGAGAGGGACCTGGGGACTTGGGTGTCACTACTGACTTTTTGTTGGTGTTGAATATTTAAATACTTCTTCATTCTCAATGAAGAGATGAGTCTAGGGCTGCCTCCAGAAGCCCAAGGCTGCTTCTCTATTTCCACCAGTGCCTTTAGACAGTCCACAAGATAGGGAGAGGACTGGGAGCTAAGTTTGTACCTAAAAGTCTTAGGCTGATAACTCCAGCAGGTTCCAGGACAACTTTCTTTTTATTGAATGGAACATATAAAAAACAAGAAGCTTATCTTTGCCTTTCTGAGGGAGATTAAGAAAGTAAAATATGAAAATAGAGTGTAGCAACCCCTCTGGGTTCCATCTCCCAACTCCCCATTCACTTTAGCAAGTTTGATGCCCACTGAGTGGCTGCTTCTCCCCTAAGATTCAAGGGGGTAACCTTGAAGGGTTAGAGATTTCTAATAATATCTTTCATCTGGTGTGCTCCCTAATATAAATTAGCCAGTTAATATCTCTCCAATATTAGTTAACTAGTTAGTATCAATTAGATTTGCGAAAGGATATGTGCTAAAATCATGTAACAAGGACAAGAAGTACAACCCTGCCTTCATTATCCCCCATCCACACTTAGTCTCTGGGGAAGAGTAGACTCAAATTTCAAGCCCCAAAGTACTGAAACATGTAAGGAATATATGGGTCCCTGGCTCCAGAGGTACTTTTCTCCCTTTCACCAAGTCTTTCCTGGGTGTCACATAGATGATTCCCTTACTTGCAGCACTCAGATGCTGTAGCTACAATGGACCTCCAATGACTCTTATGACTTTTTAAAATTTAGGATTCTAACCTGGTCTATTCAATTACCAATAACCTAAGGTCAGGAAACAACAAACATAAAAAACTAAGAAACAAAACAAAACAAACACAAAAGACAAAAAAGTAGAGGTGCCATGTGTTCACAGACACATGGTAGTCAGGTCAGAGATAAAATCCATTGTTATACCCCACCTAGCAATATTTTTGTGTCACTCATCACCAGAGAAGAGAGAGAAATCATCAACTGGAAAGGTTTTGTGGGGTTTTTTTTGGTAAACATATTCAATTTCAGCTCAAAAGCTGGAAAGTTTTTTCCTTTACACTCTTTTTTGGTCACTGTGTGACAAAAGGCAAATAGTCAGAGGAAACCTGTCTTTCAACATAAGGGAAAAAATTCCCTCCTTGCAATTATACATGTAGGGTGACCAAACCAAAAATATATTGGATTGGTACAGAAAAATCATATTACACATAATCTCATTGCAAATCTCCTACTACTAGGGGAAGTTAAGAGAAGGTGAACAGTTCAGGTGATGCAAGAGTGAAAGAGAGAAGACACTTAAAGAAAATGGCTTCTTCACAAAGGAAAATACAATTCATGGTCTGAATTGGACATTATTATTTAGTACTGTTTTAGAGAAAATTCTGGGGTGATGTCTTTTTTTCAGACTCTGCTAGAAAGTATGTTTTTGTTCATTTTTCCCATTTTGAAGTGTTCTGTGTGTGTGTGTGTGTATGTGTGAATCTTTCTCCCTTGATTATATCAAATGCTAACCTTTTTTTAAGAGCAGAGTCAAAAGAATGAACTGACTAGAAATCCAGAAATAACCAATGATACTTATAAAAACTTAGGGGGAAGAACTAACTTCTGACTT
>CM053772.1:131545244-131557150 GCA_028658325.1 Potorous gilbertii
GAAAGAGAGAGGAGACAAATAGACACAGAAACAGAGAAAAGAGGAGAAGGGCAGGGAAGGGAAGGGAGGGGAGGGGAGATGAGAGCAGGAGAGGAGAGGGGAGGGGAGATGAGGGGAGGGGAGGAGGGAAAGGGAGAGGAAAAAAGTTGTAAGGGAACTTAGGGGTCATCTAGAATTTATTATTATTGTAATTATATATTTAATTCCATTAAAGTGGAAACTGAGATTCTAAGACATTAAGTCACTCTCCAAAGTTCTAAGTGATAAGTACTTTCCCAAGATCTCATAGGTACTAAGTGACTGAGGTGGCACTGATGGTGCCTTTGATGAAAACATGAGAAAGGCAGGCTTTCGCAAATTGTTTTATGTAATAAAATACAGTTAAAAGAAAGGTATAGGGAGTACAAAAACCTGTTGCATGTTATTTATTGATTGAAGAAAAAGTACTTGACTCAGTAGAATGCATCTATGAACAATCAACAAAGGGGCGTCCAAACATACATTGCAATTATACAAAACTTGGTGACAGATATTTGCTACAGAGACAACCTTGTTCAATGATTGGCTGAGTATTGACATCAAATGACATGTAATACTAGGAGAAGAGACAGACTTATCTAAGATGTTCATCAACATTATGTAAAGTGTCCTGGACAGAGTCCAAACAAAAGAAGGTTCCTCTGTTGATGGCAAGGTTCCTGTCCATTAATTGTACAAATTAAAGTAAACCCAGAATCTACTATAAAACCATCTAAACAAAATCCATTGTGATGTGAAAGAAATGAGTTTAACCTTTTATGCTGGGAAAACAAAGCAAGTGAAAAATACATAGTGCCCACACTGGGATGCTCAGTTGAATGGCCCATTGAGTTTATCTATCAATATTTATATATCTTGGATTGATACTGCAGATAAAAAGTAAATGGTCCTGGTACTTAGGAGGAAGAGGAGGAGGAAATAGTCATTTGGTCAGTCAATAAATATTTATTAAATGTATATGCTAGGTACTGTGCTAAGTTTTAACCAAACAAAGAAATATAAATGACAGTATCTGCTCTCAAGATGTTCTCAGTCTAATGGGGGAGACAACATGTAAATAACTACATTTAGAATAAACTGAAATAACCAACAAATAGAAGGCACCAGAATTAAGGGGATCAGGAAAGGGTGAATTAAATTCAAACTGGAAAATTGTATACTGCTTTTAATAATCCAAAACTACCCAACACCCCAAAAGCCCATGTCTTTAATACCAATAATCTCCAAATGATATGATATGGCTGTAAATCATAGAACTAAATGAATTTCAAAGGATCAAATACACAAGTAAATTTACAAATAACCTGAAGGGCAATGGGAAGATGAAGGCAACTGTGAGAGGTCTGAAAGAATCTGTAACAAGACTGAAACATGTTACCAAAGTTGAATTGTAAACAAAAAGTGGCATAAAACCATAATTGAAGACTTGTGGAAATGAAAAAAAATGCAGGGGAATGGTTGTGTACTACAGATGAGAAACAATTGTGAGGCAGAAGGAGTGCTATGTGGGTATCTCCTGGATATTAAAAGAACTAGAGGAAGGCCTCCAGTGCACTGATTTGATCTCCTGTGGAAGATGTATGGAAAAGCATGAAGAAAATCGTACTGCATGGAGGTGGGGGAGTCTGAAATCTGAGTTCATAAAGTACTTACACTAATCAAACCATAACTTTGAGTAAACATCTCATCCACATTCTCAAAGTCTTGAGATTGCTGGGTGGTGTGTGGCCTGTAGTGAAAGATCTGAGTTCAAATCTTGTCTTAGACACTTAGCACAGTACCTGGCATATGGAAGGTGCTGTGTAGATGTTTTCTCCACCATACTCCTTCCCTATACTTGATGCTAATTCCCTATATGAATAACTATATACATAAGAATAAATATATATATAATGTGGCATATAAAAATATATATTATATTATGTGTGTATATATACAAATACATATACATACATATATACACACATATATATACATATATTTACATATGTACATAAATATGGCAAAGGGAAATGTAAAAGTATCTGCTTTCAAGGTGCTCTCCATTTAATGTAGACACATGCACACATACTTGTCACTATTCTAGTAAGGCCTGGTCAGTGAAGACTATAAGCAGAAAATTATTTGATGGTTCCTGAATGCAATATTCATACAGAAATTTAAGTCTGGATCTGTGATTTTTATCGGTATATGGGAGTTTCCAGAGTGGAAGTTCTGGATGCCAAGGCACAAAAGCAACTTATCTGCCTTAAAGGTTACCTGGAACACTACTAAGAGGTTAATGGACCTGCCTTTGGTCACACAGACAGTATGTGTCAGAAGCAGGACATTAACACAGGTCATCCTGATTCTGAGTTTCACCTCTACCCACTATATTTCTTATGCAAAGACTATCTTTCCTTTTAAAACTATAGTTCTAGCAGTGCTGTTTCAGTGAGCCATTTCTTAATAGTTGTCCCTTGGTGAAATTATTACTTTTTCCCCAAAGGAAAAGGCTGCTTTGTGAACATGTTATATATGGAGACTTGGAATAAAGGCATAAAGCATCAGGTCTCACTTCTGACTGCATGTTTTCTGCTGATATAACTATTTATTTTTACATAAATATTTTGGAGGGTGGTATTTACTTGGGTATTCAGGCATATGGTATGTGTAAATTAGAAATGTCCTAAATGTTTTAGTGGGAATGTGTACAGGAAACTGCTTGAAATGTGTACAGGACTGTTGACTTTACAGAAATCTTAAACAGCCTCTCTCTTTATGTAAGAAGCACATGTACCAGCATTATTTTGATTATAGGATAAAGGTTTTTCTTTATTGCTATATATTATAGTCCTAGGTTGTGCCACTCTATAACCTGTATGCCAATATAGTTTTTTTCAGCTTCATTAGAGAGCTAAATTTATGTGTAAGCTTATTTATTATGAAAGCATTTGAATAAAACTGCTTTTGTGAAAGAAAAAACTCCATTTCTAAGTTATAATAGTAAATTATGAGCATGTGCAAAACTATACTCATGTACATACAAAACTTCAAAAACAAAACATCCATAATAGTTGTTTAAGGAAGTCCCAGAATATATACATAAAGAGCTGTATATGTGTTGATTTGTGTGGCTTATATGTTCTTTGATGTCTAAAATGTCTGTCTAGCTTTGGGGGATGGAGTTGGGCAGAGGCTATCAATTTCAAGTGACTTAGCCAGAGTTACAGAGCTAGTAAGTGTCTGAGATTGGATTTGAACTTACATCCTTCTGACTCCACAGCCAGTGATCTATCCCCTGGGCCATCTCGCTGCCCCGATTTTTTTTTCAGCTGGTTTAGCAATTTGGGTGTGTGGGTTGTGATGCCATACCTTTCAAGTGCACTTAGAGGTAGTGAAATAAACCCCTGACTCTTCTCCTTATTAATTGTTTCTCCAGATTCAATGTGCTTAGTGATTATGCTTCAGAATATTTTCAGAAATTATCAAAATCACAGAAACTCACGATCTCTGAGTTCTTACACTGGAACAAAATAGTGGAATCTTTTCTCATGAAATAGCTTCCCTCCTTTTAATCTCAAACAATAAATTTATAGGTTTAGACAAAAATGGTCATATGATTTAAGAGTAATATGAAATGTGGAAGTATATTAACAATGCCTTTTTTAAAGAAAAATGTTAAGAAATAAATATTTCTCCAGCTTAAACTCTTTTTCAGATTTACCTGAATGAAAGAAAGTTTATCAATACTTGATTAAACTTCCAGGAAAACAATGCCCTCCACTAAATCCTTTTCTTCTCTCCAATAGTCCAGTAATTTTCTTTTAAAAGATTAATTTAAAAGATTAAGAGGAACCCTGAAGTCTTATAAAAAAATATTGAAAATGATAACCAGATTAAGAATAGCAATAGATCAGATCATAGTCTGTCTTTATCCTAGAACAAACTGAATGGTTCAGGACAGTGGCTCTCAGAGAATGACTGGGAACCCCTTAAGGTCTCTGTGACCCTTTCATGGAGTATTTGAAGTTAAAACTTTTTTCATACTAATAGTAAAATGGTTTAATATGGTAAATATGAACAGATATAATCTACATAGACAATAGCTCTCTGGGATCCAATAATTTCTTTTTTCTCACTCCTATTTTAAAATCTCATTACATGTAAAAAATTTTTACATTCACTTAAAAATTTTTTAAGTTCCAAATTCTCTCCTCCCTTCCCTAGCCTCTCCCTCCTTGAGAAGGTAAGCTATTTGATACAGTTTGTTATGTGAAGTTATGCTCACTTCACTTTACATCAGTTCATATATGTCTTTCCAGATTTCTCTGAAAGCATCCTGGTCATCATTTCTTATAGCACAATAATATTCTATCATAGTCATGTACCACTCCACTTAGTTTCCCTGATGGGTAATTTCTTCATTTGCAATTTTTTTTGCCACTACAAAAAGAGCTCGTGTGTGTGTGTGTGTGTGTGTGTGTGTGTGTGTGTGTGTGTGTATTTGTAGGATCTCTTTGGGATACAGAAATAGTAGTGGTGTTGCAGGATTGAAGGTATGCACAACTTTATAGCCTTTTGGCTATAGATCCAAATTGCTCTCCAGTAAGAATGGATCAGTTTACAGCTCCACCAACAATCCATTAGTGTAGCAATTTTCCCACATCCCCTCCAACATTTATCATTTTCCTTTTCTGTCATGTTAGCCAATCTGATAGATATGAGGTCGTACCTCATAGTTGTTTTAATTGGCATTTCTCTATTCAATAGTGATTTACAACATTTTTTTCATATTTATAGATAACTTTTACTTTATCTGGAAAATTTCATGTTCATATCCTTTGACCACTTATCAAGTAGGGAAGGACTCATATTCTTATAAAATTGACTCACATCTCCATATATTTGAGAAAAGAGGCCTTTATCAAAGAAACTTGCTATAAAAGTTTCCTCCCTCCACCACTCCCCCCAGCTCCCTTGCTTTCCTTCTATTCTTAGCTGCATTGGTTTTGTTTGTGCAAAACCTTTTTAATTTAATGTAACCAAAATTATTCATTTTATATTCCATAATACTTGTAATGTTCTCTGTCTCTTGCTCGGTCTTCCTTTGTCTACAGATCTGACAGGTAAAATATTCTATGCTTGCTTAAATTGCCTATGATATTATCCTTTATATTTAAATCATGTACCCATTTTGATCTTATCTTGGTCTGCAGTATGAGATGTGGGTTGCTGTCAAATTGCTTTTCCAATTTTCTCAGTAATTTTGTAAATATTTAGTTTTTATCCCCAAAGCTTGGATTTTGGAGGTTATTAAACACTAGACTGTTATGGTCATTTACTACTGCGTAATATGTACCTAATCTATTCCACTGATCCACCACTCTGTTCTTAGGCAGTATCAGATTGTTTCAGTGATTACCACTTTGTAATACAGATTTGACTTTTGATACTGCTAGGCTACGTTCCTTCACGTTTAAAAAAATTGATTCCCTCGGTATTCTCAAGCTTTTGTTCTTCTAGATGAATTTTGTTATGATTTTTTCTAGTTCTATAAAATAATTTTTGGTAGTTTGATTAGTAGGTACTGAATAAGTACATTAATTTAGGTAGATTGTCATTTCTATTCTACTGACTCATCCTACTCATAAGCAATGAATATTTCTCCAAATGTTTAGATCCGACCTTATTTGTGTGAAAAATATTTTGTAAATGTGTTCATATACTTTCTGGGTTTGTCTAGGCAAGTAGACTCCCAAGTAATTTATATTTTCTGTAATAATTTTAAGTGGAATTTTTCTTTCTATCTCTTTCAGCTGGACTTTGTTGGTACTATATAAAAATACTAATGTTTTATGTAGATTTATCCTGTATTCTGGAACTTTGCTAAAGTTGTTAATTATTTCAACTAGATTTTAGTTGATTCTATAAATATATCATCATACTATCTGCAAAGAGTGTCATTTTTCCACACTTCTTATTTTTATTCTTTTATTTTCTTTTTCTTGTTTTATTGCTATAGCCAGCATTGCTAATACATTGTTGAATAATAATAAAGATGATGTACATTTTTACTTCACCCTTACCGGGAAGGGTTAAAACCTATCCTTGTTACAAGTAATTCTTGATTTCAGTTTTACATAGATACTACTTATTTTGTGAAAGACTCCATTGATTCTTCTGCTTTGTTGTGTTTTTAATAGAAGCAAGTGCTACATTTTATTAAAAACTTTTTCTGTATCTATTAATATAATTATATGATTTTTGTTGGTTTTGTTATTGATATAGTCATTTATGCTGGTAGTTTTCTAAATACTGAAACAGACCTGTAATTCCTAGCATGAATCTTATCTGATCTTAAATGATCTTTGTGATATATTGCTATAATCTCCTTACTAGCATTTTATTCAACAATTTTTACACCAATATTCATTAGGAAAATAGGTCCATAATATTCTTTCTCTGTTTCGACTCCTCCTGGTTTAGGTATTGACACCATATTTGTGTCACAAGAGGAATTTGGTGCGACTCCTTCTTTAATTGTTTTTCCCAAATAGTGTATCTAGTATTGGGATTAATTATTCTTTAAACAGTTGGTAAAATACACTTGTGAATCCATCTACTCCTTTTTCTAAGGGAGATTGTTTATTGCTTGTTCAGTTTTTCTCCCTAAGACAGGGTTATTTAAATATTCTATTTTCTCTCGTTAACCTGGACAATTTATATTTTTGTTAATATTCATCCAGTTTGCTAAGATTGTTGAATTCATTGATATACAACTAGGCAAAATGGTTCCTAATAATTATTTTAATTTCATCTTCATTGGTGGTGAATTCACTCTCATCATCTTTGAGATAGGTAATTTGGTTTTCATATTTATTTTTAATGAAATTAACCAATGGTTTATCTATTACTTTTAAGTTAGTTTTTTTTAATATAATTCAATGCGATTTTCATACTTTCAGTTTTTTTAATCTCTTCTTGATTTTCAAAATTTCTTATTTGATGTTTAATTGGTGGGGTTAATTCCTTCTTTTTTCTAGTTTTTAAAAATTACAGGCCCAGTTTGTTGATCTGTTATTCCTTTATTTATTGATGAAAGCATTTCACAATATAAAATTTTCTTTAAGTGCTACTTTGGCTGCATCCCATAAATTTTGTTATGTTGTCTCATTTTATCATTCTCTTTAATGAACTTATTAATTGTTACTATGATTTGTTCTTTGACCCACTTGTTCTTTAGCATTAAATTATTTAGTTTCCAATTAATTTTTAATATATTTCCATAGACTTTTGTTGAATACAATTTTTATTACATTATGGTCTGAAAAGGATGTAGTAAAGTTTCTGCTTTTCTGCATTTGGTTGTAAGGTTTTTTTTATGCCCTAACACATGATCAATTCTTGTGAAGGTGTCATGTATAGCTGAGAGAAAAAAAATACTCCTTTCTATTCCCATTCAATTTTCTCAAGAGTTTCTCATATCTAACCTTCCTAAAATTCCATCATGTCCTTAGTTTCTTTCTTGTGTGTTTTGGGGGTTAGATTTATCTAATTCTGATAGGGGAAAACTGAGTTGCCCAACTAGGATAGTTTTACTATTTTCTCCTGTAATTCATTCAAGTTTTTCTTTATCAATTTTTATGCTCTGCCATTTTGTGCATATGTCTAGTGTTTCTATTACTTCTTTGCTTGTGATATGTTTTAGCAAAATGTAATTTCTCTTCTTTTCTTTTTTTAATTAATCAATTTTTTTGTTTAGTCTGAGATCATGATTGCTACCCCTGCTTTTTTTTTTTTTACACCTCAGCTGAACCATAATAAATTCTGCTTCAGGCTCTTATTTTTATTCTGCTTTTGTCTCTCTGTTTCAAGTCTGTTTCTTCTGAACAATACATTGTTGGATTCTGGTTTTTAATCGATTCTGTTATCTGCTTCCATTTTGAGTGAGTTCATACCATTCACATTCATGGTTAGGGTAATTAAGTGTGTTTCTTTCCATCTTATTTTTCCACTATTTATCTTTCTCTTTTTTTACCTTGTTCTCCCTCAAAAGTATGTCTTGTTTCTGACCATTGCCTCTCTTAATTTGCCTTCCCATCTATCAGTTCTCCTCTTTTCCTATCCCTTTCTTTTATTATTTCCCTATAGGGTAAGGTAGATTTCTAACCCCAACTCAATAATTTCTAAGAGCTGAAAGAGGCTTTAAGACAAAATAGTCTGAGAATGTAATAAAAAATTATTCTCTAGCATGCCCTAGGAATTTTTTTAAATGATCATCTTGATTAATGAATGAATTTTGGTAGCTGAACTTTTACCTAAGTGTTGCAATTCCATTCTAAGGTAATGTGAAAAAAATAGGTTTTTTTGTTAGGAGCACAATAAATGGTAACTCTAAAATGGTATGTTAGAGAAATTTTCTAAGGCATGAGGAGACACTGCTAGTTTTGGACTTTCTCTAAGCAGAAAAATGCTTGTATTAAAATAATGTTAATCAACAAAATTGTTTCTAAGAGGTCTGTGTCCAGAGTGAAGTTTTTTCTCAACCCAAGTAACATAAAAATATAGATACAGTCAAACAAGATACTGAAGACTATGATGGACTCACAACCAGAGTCACTTCTTTCTCCCCTCTTATATCCTCCTTCCAGCCAGTCTGAGAAAAGTTTTTGAAGAAAAAAAAGGAATTAAGATTTAAACTCTGGGAATTTTCTTAGCAATGTGACCTAGAAAAACTGCAAGAAAGTTGTTGACTAGACTTCACTCTCACCTATTGCTAAAACTGCTGAGTCAACCTGATTTAAGCTCTGATTTAAGTTCATGTCTCCAACAAATTTTCTTTCCTGTTGCTTTCTGGTGTACAAACATACACATTTGCTTGTGCCTTGCTCTGGTCTCTACAACTGCCCTATCTGGTGCCCTAACATTTGGACGTATATCTCTTCCCCAAGGCCACTGAAATCTCAAAACAAAACTCTCTTGAATATCTGTAAACAATCTAACCCAAAGGATTCTCTGTCATCCTGAGAAGGTCCTACTAAGTTTCTCTGTCATCCTGGGTATCAGTAATTCAAAACTGTACTAGTATGCATACTTGAAAAGAATTGATGTCTATTTGAAAACTTGACAAAAGTTATATACTTGCCAAGGAATTATTTTATATTTCAACTTTGAGTCTAAAACAAAGCATGAAGGGAGAAGGAATACTCATATTGACGAGTCCAAACCGCTAGATAATACAATGGCTAAAGCACTAGATGGAAAGTCAAGATGATAAGTTCAAATGCAGCCTCAGATACATACCACCTGTGAGACCCTGGGCAAGTCACTTCACCTCAGTTTCCTCTTCAGTAAGCAGGGGTAATAATAGTACCTGACTCCCAGGGTTGTTGTAAGGATAAAATGAGATATTTTGCAAGTGCTTTGCAAATGTTAAAGTGTTATTATTCATTATCAGCTATCATATTGCTCTTTATTGACCTTGTTTTAAAATACCTCTTTTATCTCTCCCTACCACCAACTACTTTCAACAATGAATAGTCAACAAGGCAAGGCACTGTATTAAGTTCTGGGCATAAAAGAAGGGGGAAAAAACAACAGCAACCCAGTCCCTTCAAGGAAATAGAGATAAGGAGGAAGAGAATTCCAGACACATGGGATAGAAGGAATAGCAAGGAGGCCAATGTCACAGGACCTGGAAGATTGTATGACAGGGACAAGGTGTGGGAGGAGTGGAAAGGTAGAAAGGGGCTTGGTAATGAAGGAAGGGGTATGAGTGCCAAATAAAGGATTTATTTAAAATATTTGATCCCGAAGTATTTACAGATCAGGTACCAGTCAGTAATCAGTTCTGTTTTCAGTGACAGAACAATATGTTCTGTGTTGTAATAACTTTCTTTCGAAGTTTCATGTATGTGGTATTGCATACTTCTCCACTAAGAACTATAAAATAGCATTTTTTCTTGCTTTCTTCAGCTCCTAAAGATAATTCCATATTATTTCAAGAGTTTCAAGATTATTGATTTTTAAAAAATTTTCATTGGTAAAGACAACCATAATTTTAAGGGGAAAACACTAGTGAATTCTCATGTCATGGCACAAAGATAAATAATTCCTTTAAGTGTCTAATGAAAATACTGTAATTGAAAATCTACGGTTTCCAAGTAAAAATGTTTAAAATAATAAGAACTGACAGTCTTACTCACTAATGATGGTCTGATTGAAGAGGATGAAGATGACAGAGACTTCCTTTAAACTGAACTAAAATAGAGAAATGTTAGTGGTAATAAAACACCAATTCCCAGTTTTTGTCCTTCAGTGACCTTTGGGTAGGGCAGCTTTTTGGGGGAGGTATCTTAGTATGCTGAGATGCGTAACTATCAAATGCAATATAAAACACACACACATACACACCACAAACATGGCCTAATAGAAATCATCTCTACTATAGTTTCTTAAGAAAATAATATGACTACAAAACTATTTGTGCCTACTTTGGCAAGCTGATGTACAAAGATATTCATTTAGTAAATACTCCTTTTTGTATCAGGTATTCATAATGCACTTATTAAATTTAAGTTTGAGCTAAGATTTGGACTACATTTGAAAGCATGGTGAGGAAAGTAATTTTATATTTATATTTCTACTAAAATATTTCAATCTTATCTCCCTTCTTCTAAAAGGAAAGAGACTCCAAGACTATATTAAATCAGATTGCTAAGTAAAGAGAGGGAATACTAAGGTAAATTCTTAGCAAACTGAATTGGTTTTTGTTAATCACACATCCCTTTCAAAGAAGTTGCATTAACATCAAAGACCCAATATGATCCTGCAATGAACCGCATGTTCTCTACTCAAAGAAGTGATAGTTCATCCATGTGTGCTAAAACCTTAGTGATCTGGGAGGCAAATTTCAGGTGAAATTTTGAGCTATGGATTAGATAAGTGGAGTCTGAAAAAAAAAAGGTAGAAATTCCACAATGAAGAACTTTTCCATATTTTACATTCTAGTAAGTCAGAAAATGCCTTAAAAAAGAAGAAAAAAGATACCTTAAGATGTGACTGAAAATAAAAATAAGAAAACAGTTACTAGAATTCTTTTGAGTTTTAAAGGAAAATTATTTAAGATTTGGTTCTTATTACCCATTCCTTAAAAAAAAAATTAACCTGTTTTCTGACATCAAAGCACATATCGGCAACAGACAGTTTAGAAAAAAAAAATATTTTTCAGAAGCTTTAAGGTTATTGACACTGAATTCCCAGTATCTTTAAAGATGCTAGGTAGATATTCCGGGGGAGGAGCCAAGATGGTGGAGTAGAAAGATTCACATATGCTAGCTCCGAACCCACAGCCCATGGATTTCCTCTAAAAAGAATTCCCAACAAATTCTGGAGCAGTGGAAGCCATGCAGCAACACAGTGAAGGAGATTTCAGAGAGCCCTGAGAAACTGATCCCAAAGATCCGTCGTGCACCAGACAGGAGTGGAGTCCAGCCCTTTCCTGGCCTTGCAGCACAGAGAGGAACAGATCCGAGCAGGCTTCAGGGATGGAATCTCCAGTGGCCCTGAAGGTCCCTCTACCCACAGACGCACAAGTCAGTGAGAGAGACTTCTGGGCTGGTCGAGAGAGGAGCAGGGTGTCTCCATAACTCAAGCCCCCTCGGGAGGCGGCGGCAGAGGCAGCAGGTGGCCAGAGGCTCCCAGAACAGGCAGGAGCTCAGCAGGAGCTCCATTATGGAAGGTCTCTGCATAAACCCCTTGAGGGAATTGAGCCTGGGAGGTGGCCCTGCCCCAACCTGAGCACCAGAACCTAAGCTCACATTGAAGGGCAACCAAGTATGCTGCTTAAAGCCCTGAGGCTAGGGAGCAGCATTTGAATCTCAGAC
>CM053772.1:131563255-131584475 GCA_028658325.1 Potorous gilbertii
GGGGGAGAGGGGAGGGCAGCGCTCGGCAGGACAGGACTCTGCTCCCGTCCTTGCCGTCGGTTCTTCAGGGCTCTCTGCAACGGAAATCTCCTTCACTGTGTTGCTGCGCGGCCTCCACTGCCCCAGAATTTGTCAGGAGTTCTTTTTACAGGAAATCTATGGGCTGTGGATTTGGACCTAGCATAGGTGAGTCTTTCTACTCCGCCATCTTGGCTCCCGATAAAACTTTTTCAATGAAAGAGAAAAGTGGGGAGGTGAGAGGTAAAAAGTGAAGCTTACTGTCATCACAGTTGGCTTAAGCAGGGAATGACATGCTCACTCAATTTATTATGAAAATTTATCTTACACCACAGGAAAGTAGGGGAGAAGGGGACAAGTGGGGTGGGGGATTATAGAAGGGAAGGCAAATGGGGGAGGGAGTAATTAGAAGTAAACACTTTTGGGGAAGGACAAGGTCAAAAGAGAGAATAGAATGAATGGGGGGCAGGATAGAATGGAGGGAAATGAAGTTAATCTTTCACAACATGACTGTTACGGAAATCATTTGCAAAACTGCATATATATAGCCTATATTGAATTGCTTGCCTTCTCAGTGGGGATGGGTGGGGAGGGAGGAAGACAAAGTTTTAGGAATGAATGTTGAGAATTGTTTTCGTGTACAACTGGGAAATAAGAAATAAAGGGAATGGGGTATAGAAATCAATCTTGTCCTGCAAGAAAATGGAAGATGGGGATAAGAGAAGGGAGAGATATGATAGAAGGGAGGGCAGATTGAAAGAAGCAGTAACCAGAAGATGAGACATTATGGGGTAGGGGGAAGGGAGAGATGGGGAGAAGATTTGGATCTCAAAATTTTGTGAAAATGAATGTTGAAAACTAAAAATAAATAAACATGAAAAAAAGAAGAAAAAAGAAAATGCCAGTCTACTCATAAGGAAACAGAGGGATTAAAGCACACACATATCTACAACACATAATATATATTATATATAATTAAACACACATATGAATATGTACATATATGATTGGTTGTTGTCATTCATTCTTGAAGAGGACCAAAATGATATTACCATGATAAAGTCAAGTTTGAGTGTGTCTGACTGTGGCTGATCAGACCAGTATGAACTCAGAATGCTCTACCACAGACTGTGCACAGATAGTCTGTGTGAACATTTGAGATAGTTGCTCCAAATTTGTGCATCCTACATTTCCTTTGAGCTGTTTTAATTCTGCTTTGCTCATAGAGCACAGCACCTTCTCTTATGTGGGCACCCCATGCTGAGTGATCCTGTGCCTGTGTCTCCCATGTCACACAATCAATTCCAAAGTTGAGAGAGATCTTGAGATTGTCCTGGTATCGCCTCTTCTAACCACCATGAGATTGCCTGCCTCATGTGAGTTTTCCATAAAAATAGTCTTTTTGACAAGCGTACGTTTTGTATTTGAACAACGTGACCAACCCATCAGAGTTGCACTCTCTGAACCATAGTTTGAATGCTTGGCAGTTTAGTTAAAGCAAGGACCTCAGTGACTGGTATCTTATCATTCTAGGTGATCTCCAGAATCTTCCTAAGACAGTTGAAATGGAAACAATTCAGTTTCCAGGCATGGTGCTGGTAGACTGTCCATGTTTCACCGGCATGCAACAATAAGGTCAACCCAACTTCTCTGTAGACTTTCAGTTTGGTAGTCAGTCTAATACCTCTTCTCTCCCATACTTTTCTTCAGAGCCTCCCAAACATTGAGCTAACTCTGGCAATGCATGTGTCAACCTCATTGTCAATGTTATACATCCCTAGAAAGTACACAACCAAGGTAAGTGAACTTATCCATAGCATTTGAAACTTCTCCATTTGTTGTAAACAGTGGTTCATGTATGTATGATGTGGTGGTGACTGATGGAGCACCTGTGTTTTCGTGGTGTTAATTATTAGGCCAAAATTAGCACAGGCAGGAGAGAAATGATACTTTGTTGCATGTCAGCTTCAGAGGCTGCATTGAGGGAACAATCATCTGCAAATAGAAAATCATGCACCAACACTTCCTCCACTTTGGTGTTGGCTTGTAGCCTTTTTCACATTGAAGAATTTAGCATCAGTATGGTTGTTGACCTTGATGCCATGTTCATTCTCATTAAAAGCATTTGACAGCATGGACAAAAACATTATGCTAAAAAGTATGAGAGCAAGCACACAGTCCTATTCACTCCGTTGGTGACTGGGAAGGTATGAGAGCAGTGTCCACTATCCAGAACCCAGGCAAGCATGCTGTCATGAAGCTCACATAAAATACTGATATTATATATATATGTATATATATTATATACATATATATAGACACACACACACATATACATATATATATATATATATATGGTTCAAGGAGGACTAGCACCTCTGATATATACATATATATATACACACATACATATGTACATACATACAGACATATATAGTGTTCTAGCATCTCCAGTGTGAGGGCTTGCCGAGCCTTTATCAGGACTGTTTATCCATCTTTGGTGTCCACCTGGTATTCAACTCTCAAGAAGCTGTAGCATGTTCAGCAGCCACACTCTGGTGAAACCATCTCAACAAATGGACAAAACCAGATTGAGAGTAACCAATAGACCTCAAATCTGTTGGGGAATTAGGGGATATCTACCCCAAACATGTGAAAACTATCCACCCCTCTCAGTCCCCCCAGAATAGGCAGATGAAAACAATTCATTAGAACAGGTGCCTGAAGCAGGCACTGTGGAATGAATGACATCAAAGACATCAAGATCATCCACTGTAATCAGGAAACATCTCTGGTCATCTTGACTTTTGTCCTGCTGCTGGACTTCAATGACTCTGGAAGAGAGTGAGGATGATGACTTTGCGCAACTCTGCTTCACTTAAATATAAGTCATGCATGAATCAAGATGTTACCCCATGATCACACATTTTCAAAAATGGAGGATAGACAAAAATAGATTATACACATAACTATATCGTAATATATAAATATACACATACTATATATTATGTAGTCAATGTATGTACACATACATACATGTATATACATACATAAATGCATACATAAATTCTTGCTAGAAAGGTAATATAATTGTTCTAAAATACCAGCATGAAGAATTCTTTATCTTTTAAAAAATTCAGAGCATATTGTGTGCTTACTCCTAGCCTCATTTTTCCCCTTAATACTTCCTTAGTCAGTGACCTGCAATTGTAAGTCTATGGCATGTTTTATGGAAAAGTTGACACAGACTCTATTTTGGAGCATTCTTTTTCCTACTTTCAGACTTGACATAAAAGCACTGAATTAGGAATAATCATAAATTATACTTTTTAAAAAATAAGCTACTTATCTCAGTTCCTCAGAGTGGATTATGTCAGATTGAGAAAAGGCCTCTCTGCAAGTAAAAATTATTTGTAGCACAGAACACATTTGGCTCTTGAAAACTTTTCAAAACGTCTGTCTAATTTCTTTTCTCAAAGAGCTGAGACTCAAGCTGAAAAGTCCTCTCCTACCATGCCTAGAATACAGGCAGTGGTTTTTTACTTCATCTCCCTAACCCATTGACCCTGAGAGATAAGTTGAAATCATGTAGCTCCTCAGATTTCTCAAGTCACTTTGCTTGTACCTTTGTCTTATAATGTCTTATTTTGCTAGAATTATTTGTGTTCTCTGGTATGGAGGGAGGGAAAGCACTTAACTTGGAGTCAGGAGACTTGGGTTTAGCATGTGACCCAGAGTGAATAATCTTAACTCTGCACCTCAGTTAATTCATTTATAAAAAGGGAACAATACCACTTACACTACCTACTTCACAGGATGACTGTGAAGAATGAAGTTTGTAAACCTTAAAGTACCAGAAAAATGTCAATAATTATTATTTAATTCTACCACTGTAACAGTGAGCACCTCAACTTATGGGGTGGTCTCCTATCACAAATTCTTAGATCTATATTCATAAAAGGAAAGACAACTTTTAAGGGGTTAACAATAACTTTATTCAAGCACAGGTACCCTTCCTTTAACCAAGCACATATAACATTCATCTAATTCAAGGGAATCAGCAACCTGAACCTCAAAGAAAATACAGAGAAATCAAAAGATCAACAGACATGGCTTCCTCTGCCTGATCATAATTAAACAGACAAGTACAACTGTCTGATCATAGTTATCAGACAGGGAATCACCAACATCTAGGTTCTCAAAGACGGGGAAGGAGGGGAAGGGAGGGCTCCTTTAGTGGCATCTCAGAGTCTGCATCTGGCTAAATAAACACTTCTAGTCAGTAAGCCCTAAAGTAATCAAAGATCAACAGACAGGTCTTCCTCCACCTGAATTCAACAGACAGTCCAACTGTCTGACCATAGTTACTAGAGAGGGAAGCACTGACATCTGGGTTTTCAAAGCTGGAAGGCTTCTTAAGGTGACTTCTCAGAGTCCTCATCTGGCATTCAAAACTTCTTACAAAAACTAAGCCCCAAAATAAAAGCTCACTCTCAGAGTATTTATATACTTTTGAGAGACAGAAGGCATAACATAAAAAATACCTCAACATAAAAAATAAAAGGTGCTTGGCCCCCTCCTACAAAACAACTCCCCTAATCAAGCTTCTCACAATGGGCAGGCCCATTAATAGGTGAGAAAGATTTTCTTTAATCACATTATTCAATCAGAAGCACTTTTAGTAAAACAAAAATAGCAAGAGATCCTACCTTGATTGCCATCACAACCACTGAAGGATCAAGGACCTTATTTTAGTCATCTTTATATCTTCCATAGCATTGATCATAATCCTCTGCATAAGGTGTTTGAATTAAATAACTCTACTATCTCTTCCTCTCCCCTCATCCTCATCCCCAAATTTCCAAAAAAGTAAGTCATTTTTTTAGCAAGGGGATAGTGATACTAAAAATCTCTTTAATCCTCCTTAATGGAGCTCTGGAAGATGAGACCTTAGTCTAAAAGTCAAACCTGAAGAATTTCTACTTGAGTGGGGTCATCAGTTTGAAATTCTGCTACTGCTATGCTTCCATATTATTAAAATATTACTCCAAATGAAATTGATTTAAAATTCTTTTGCGGTACATTTGTGGTGTGGAGTTTCAAAAAGCAAGATGGTGTGATTGGGGATGAGATACTTGTGGAAGTCACCCTTGTTAATTCTTAGTTCGTGGGGTAGTGATATCTAGAGCTGAAAGGGATCTAGTATTTTTTTAAACAATTTTATTTAAAGTTTTGAGTTCCAACTTCTGTCCCTCCCTCTTTCATTCCCCTCTCCACTTCCTGAAATCATAAACAATAGGATTTTTTGTGATAACAGTTTAATTGTTGTAATCACCTCTAGACCTGAGGTAAGGGAAATAGTGTCTCTTGCCCTAGATCTTCAGATCTAGAGGTAATTACAAAAGTTAAACTGTTATCACATTATAACTGCACAAAATGTGCAGACAAAAGAAAAAGAACCTAACCATAGAAAGCTATTATAGGAATACAGAAGACTGAGTTCATCTTCAGAGGAGGATATTGAAGTAAAGAAACCCTCAAAGAGTAATGTCAAATGGTCACTTGCCCAAAAAAAATTCTTAGAAGATCTTAAAAAAAGTTTAAAAACCAAATAACAGAAATGAAGGAAAAACTAAAGAAAAAATTAGAACAATCCAAGAAAAACAGGAATATTGTGAAAGGAAAATCAACCAATTAGAAAAGGGGATCTAGAATCATAAGGAAGAAAATGACACCTTGAAAATTAGACTTTGGCAAAGTGAAGTCAGTGAAATTATAAGAGATCAAGAAATAATTAACCAAAATATGAATAATAAAAAAATAGAAGAGAAAGTGAAATATCATAATAAAAAAAGAGGTTTGGAGAATGGATCAAGAAGAGAAAATATAAAAATAATTGGACTAACTGAAAGTTGTGACAAAAGAGGAATCTTGATATAGTAATACAAGAAATAATTAAAGAAAATTGTCCTGGAGCATTAGAACAAGAGGAGAAAGTAGAAATAGAAAAAAATCCATTGATCACCACTTAAAAGAGATCCTGTGAGGAAAACATATAGGAATAGCATAGTCAAATTTGGAAATCCCCAGCTTGAGTATAAAATACTAAAAGTATAAAATAAAACAATTTTAATATGTTGGTGCCACAATTAGACTCACACAAGACCTAGCAGCAGAGACATTAAAGGACTGCAGGTCTTGGAACATAATATATTGAAGAACAAAAGAACTGGGGCTCTGGCCAAAACTATCATGCCCTGCAAGGTTAAATACTGTCCTGAATGAAAAAATATGGACATTTGATAAACTTTCAGACTTTGAAACTTTGTTAAAAAAATCTTGAACTTAATAGAGGATTTGACATGAAAGAATCAAGAGAGATATAAGGTACATACCAAAGACTGATTATAAAGGATTCATAAGGACCAACTGTTTACTTTTCACTATATATAAAATGTAAAATGTACGCCTAAGACTGGGGAAAACTTGAGTAGTATATGAATTTTAAAAGTACAACCATTTAGGAACAACTAAAAAGAGTAATTATTTTATACAAATGAGGTACAGGAGGAAGATTCGATATAGAGGAATTAGATGAGGGAGGAGGTCTAGTAGCCTACTTTCATCAGGAATGGGTTTAAGAGCAAACAATACATATATATTTAGAAGCAAATAAAAGTCTTTTAACTTTAGAAGAAATAAAATGGTAGGGGCATAGGAAAGGGGAAGAGGACAAGGGAGGGATCTTTAGAAGGGAGAGAAGGGAATATGTAAAAGCAGGGTTTAGAAGGATGTTTAGATTTGTGGGAATGGGAGGATAAGGGAGGGATCCTTGGAGGGAAGTAGGCAAGTAATAGGAGGGCAAGGTAATGAGCAGAAGTAAAGTAGACGAGGCAGGAGGGATAGGAAACAAGAAATATGCACAAATATAAGAAAGATCAGGAGTAAAATATGTTTGGAAAAGTATATGTATATATATGTATTATGTGCATGTACATATCTATAGCTGTAAAGAAACATATTTAAACTTTATGGTAGCCTACTGGGGAGTACAGGAAGGGGGAAAAGGAACAAAGTAAAAAGATGCACAGCAGAGAACAAAAAAACTCACAAGGAAGCAAAGATGGACAATTTTCAATACAAGTATTATTTATCATACAAGCTTTCTTGAAATGAAAATTTATTATTACATAACTTGAATCCTCTCTTATGCTCTGCTGTCCACATGACATGCTTTTTTTTTTCTTTTTAACTCTGTATTTAAATTCTAATATTTAAGTTTATGATATATTTTGGTTCTTTTTTTCTCTTCTGTATTTGTGTTCTGGCATTTGAGTGTAAAATAAAATAAAAAATTAAAAATGAAATCTTTTTTTAAAATTTAATTAATTTATTTGTTTTCGGCTTTCAACAACTACTTCCATAAGTCTTAAATTTTCTCCACCTCTCTTTCCCCTCCCTCCCCAAAATGGCATGCAATCTTATATGAGTTGTACATGTACATACTTATTAAATACATTCTCACATTAATCATGTTGAAGAATTAAAACAAATGGGAGAAACCATGAGAAAAACCAAACCAAACCAAAACATTACACAAGAGAAAATAATCTGCTTTATTCTGTGTTCCACTTCCATAGTTTTCTCTCTGGATGTGAATGGCATTTTGCCTCCAGTCCTTTGGGAATGTTTTAGGTCCTTGTATTGCTGTAAAGGGCTCAGTCTAACGAAAACAGTCCTTGTACACTGTGGCTGTTACAGTGAAAAAAATTAAATTAAAATCTTAAAAAAAATTCATAATCCTAACTGTAGCTCCACAATATTTGCATTGCTTCTTTTTGACTGTTTTCACTACTTGATCTATGAGCTCTGGAATTTGACTACAATGTTCATGGTTTCATTTTGGAATCTCTTTCAGGTGGTTATTGGTGGCTTCTTTCAAATTTTATTTTGTCCTCTGATTGTAATATATCAGGGCAGTTTCTTTTGATAATTTCTTGAAAGATGTTATCCAGGCTTATTTTTTTGGGTTGTATCTTTCAAGTAGTCTAATAATTCTTATATTATCTCTCCTGCATCTATTTTCTAAGTCAGTTGTTTCTTCAATGCGAAATTTTACATTTTCTTCTATTTTGTATTTTTGATTTAGTGTATCTTTATATCTCATAGAGTCATTAACTTCCACTTGCTCAATCCAGTTTTTAAGGAACTACTTTCTTCAGTGAGCTTTTGTACTTCCTTTCCCATCTGGCCAATTCTATTTTTTAGGGAGTTATTTTCTTTGGTACATTTTTGTATATCTTTTCCATGCTTTCGACTTTTCTTTATTGTGTTACATTTTGTTCCCCAAATTTTCTTCTACCTCTCTAGTTTGTTTTTTAAAATCTTTTTAAAGCTCTTCCAGGAATTCTTTTTGAGTTTTAAAATTGCATTTTTCTTTGAGGCTGCATATGTAGCAATTTGGACACTAGTGCCCTATTCTAAGTTTATTCCTTGATCCTCCTGTCACCATAGTAACTTTCAACAGTCAAGTTCTTTTTTGGGCTGTTGGGGTTTTCTTTTTTGCTCATTATTTTTCTGCCCTTTTTGTGACTTAGTGTTTTTATGTGACATTTAGGCTCTGGCCCTGCACTGTCCCAAGTTTTTTGTGCTGAGGCTCTGGGTCTTACTGCTGACTTTCACTGGGTTTTGGTCCTTAGCTATTTGCTTTCATTGCAGTATACAGAACAACCTTCTAGCTTGTACTGGGCATAGGTTTTCCCATTGTCTTTGCTGGGTGAGGGGTTTAGCTTCTGACCTTTCTGCTGGGTTGCTATTATAACAGAGTCTTTCTGGTGGCTGTCCCTGGAGAAGGAATCTTGTTGCTAGTCTGATCCATGAGTGGGCCCCTATTATCGAGTTGCTATGGAAACAGGGTCTTTTTGCTGCCAGGCCCCACAGGCAGGGGCTTGCTCTTGGCCAGCCCTGGAGAGAGGCTTCATTACTGGTCAAAAATGGAGTCAAAGCTTTGCTGCTGGCTTGTGCTGGGGGTGGGGTCTTGCCTGGGTGGAGGGGGCTACTCTTTGCAGGAGGATAAAGTTTTGCTGGTAGATTTGCCTCAGGATTGGAGACTTGCTATGAGCCCCTTGCTGAGAGGCTGGCTACTGCTGTTCTACTTAGATCTTGCTCTCTTCTCACCCCAGTGAGACAGGCTTTTCTTACCAGGCTGGTAAACTATTTCCCTGCTCCTGGATCAATTATGAAGTAGTTTTATAGTTGTTTGGAGGGGAATTTGGGAGGGCTTCCCAGGGTTGCTTCTTTACTACACCATCTTGGCATCAGAAGTCCACATAGTAATCTTAATCCACTTAATAGATGAGGAAAACGAGACCCAGAAAGGGTAAGGAACATTCCTAGAAGAAGGAGGATTCAAACCCAAGATGTCTAACTCCAAACCTGGTATCCTTTCTACTACAATTGGTTATCCCCTCTCTCTTTAATTTTCATTTTTGTAGTATTTAATCTTGATTTCTTGCTGTTTGGAACAATAGCAGACACCTGATCCATCTATAGAATATTATTATAGGAATCTTGGACATAATTTCATAAAATTATGATGTATAAACTTCATTTAAAAAAACTCCAAATAGCCACAAGAATTCAAAAACTCTTATGTAGTTATGTTATTATTAAATTCTCACTGCAGATCATAAATACTTTTAAAATCACATCATATGTATAGTTAAGTGGTTTTTTTTAATAATGGGTAATGGAATCAGCTCATTATGCTATAAAACATGTTTTATGCTGATGGCACTTCCCATTTGATGTTTCACACATGGTTATTAAATAGGGTAGAATATACTCTGCAGTCCCACCTGCCTACTATGGGGAAGATTTGGACAGTGGAAGCAACATGATGAAGAAGCAGCCAATAGCAGTGGCAAAGACAGCATGGCTCCTTGTGGGAATTGGCTACCTGTTCCTCCAACTCAGAACTCTGTGATGAGTTAGCTGTGGTGAGAAGAGGTCAGAGATCTCTGTGAACAACCAGGTCACTGAGTCAGAGAAATGCCAATCTCCCTGAATTTCAACTAAGACCAATGCCAGCATTGCTGTGTCTGTGACTGTCACAGTAAACACCCCAACATACACAAGGGGACCTGTTATAACAGGTTCTTAGATCTGCATTCATAAAAGGAAAGGCAACTTTTGAGGGGTTAACAATCACTTTAATCAAGCAGAGAAAAATCAAAGTCAAAATTTCAGAGAAATCAAAAATCAACAGACAGAGCTTCTAAACTGTCTGACCACTACCAATACATACATCTTTACCAGCGAGGGAAGCACCAACATCTGGTTTCAAAAATTGGGGTGGGGTGGTGGTGGTGGGAGGGGGAGTGAGGGAAGGACTGTTTAGCCACTTCCCAGAGTCTCATCTGGCACACAGACCTTCTTCCAAAAACTAAGCCCTCAAGTTAAACCTCACTCTCAGAGAATTGATATACTTTTTAGAGCCAGAGGGCATAGCCCTCTAACTCAGTGTCTCAATAAAAAACACAAAAGGTGCTTGGGATCCTCCTACAAAACAACTCTCTTAATGAAGCTTCCTACAGTGGGCAGACCCATCAATGGGTGGGGAAGATCTTCCCCAATCACATTGTTCAATCAGAGGTACTTTTAGTAAAAATAACAGAGAAAGATTCTAATTTGATTGCCATTACAGTGACCTATCTTAGAAAAAAGGTTAATAGAGCTGCAGTAGAGACTACCTTTTTACCTGCACAAAGGGGTCCTAAAACTGCCTGAGCCCAGGAATTGCCAGACAAAGCAACTCCAGAGAGTCAGAGTCTCAGGCCATCTATGGCATGGAAAATAGAACCTGGGACCTAGTGTGAATCAGAATTCAACTGCACTGGGACTTCCAAATCTCAGCTTTCTGGTTGTTGGTACAGATTTCTAGCTTCATCTGATCATATCTAATTCACCATGGAACAAATTCAGTTGAACTGACAGCCAGCCCCTCCCAGGAGATATGCCAACATTGTATGCCTGTAAATCCCTTACATGGTAAGCTTAGAGTCCCCAAGCCCACAGATACATATATTCACTACCCACAATCTAAATCACTTTTGTTCATTTATTTGATAAGTACAGCAGATGGTAAGATCTAAGAACCCACTTTAGCAGGATTATTTACATGCCCAGTCTAAAAAAATGGCCTTGTTCTCAGAGAGAAGGGGTGAAATTAGAACTGAGAAAAGCAAGCTACTGAAGTATATTATATGTGTTTAATGTCCATCATTAGAACTGTCCAATGTCACACCTCACTCCCCCACCTCCTTTCATCTTATTTCCCTGTTTACCAAGCAAAATTTATGATCATCTTGGGTTTAGATCTACTAACATTAAGAATCTCCTTGTGGGTAGTCAGTCGTTCATAAAGATAGAAAGATATCTTTTGAACAACACAATTATGTTGTCCTGTTTCTCTCGAGCAAAAATATTCTTATGTTAATGCAGCAGAGTCCTCAATCTAGAACAGTCATCTGGTGTCTCAGGGAAGCATGCACATTGTCTTTTCCCTTACTTCCCCAGTGCCATGCCAAAAAGAGTCTCAAAACAGTTGATTTGACATGACCTTATATAGTCCCTCATATACATGAAAAGTGACAGTTATGGGGAGGAGCCAAGATGGTAGAGTAAAAGCAGGGACTTGCTAGAGCTCTCCTCTCAAACCTAGTCAAATACATGTAAAAATATAAAAAATGACTTTAAACAAATTCTAGAGCTGCAGAAGCCACAGAATGACAGACTGAAGCAAATCTTCAGCCCAAGACAGCTTAGAAGGTCACCAGGAAGCATCTATTGTGCCAGGCTGGGAGCAAAATTCAGTCTAACATGGACTGCATATGTACAGATGGGACCTTAGCAGGCTTTGGGGGGACCTGTGGTGGTTTCCAAACTTCACAACCCCCAAATGCCTAGTACAAATTGGAAGGTCAGTAGAAAAACCTGTGGAATCTGTGTGAGAGAGTAGAATGGTCTTGCCCCAGCCCCAGGAAGGCTGAGGGGGTGGAGAAGCCAGCAATCACATCAGTGGCAGAGACAGTGGCTGTTTCATAGGCCACAGAATGTGAGAAGATCAAGGGTCTGACTGTACACCCTCCTTGCCCCCACTGGAAGCAGAGAATTTCCTTGACAAAGACCTCAAAAGTCAAGTAAATGACTGGGGAAATGAGCAAAAAGCAGAAAAAAATCAGGCTATAGAATCTTACTTTGGTGAAAAGGAAAATAAAAACATACAACCAGAAGAAGACAGCAAAGTCAAAGTTCTTACATCCAAAACCTCCAAGAAAAATACGAATTGGTCTCAGTCCAAGAAAGAGCTCAAAAAAATTTTGAAAATCAAGTAAGAAAAGTAGAGAAAAAATTGAGTAGAGAGTGATGCAAGAAAATTGTGAAAACTGAGACAACTGCTTGCTAAAGGGGAGCCAAAAAATTCTAAATAAAATATAACCTTAAAAATAGACTAACCAAAATGACAAAAGAAACCCAAAAAGCTAATGAGGAAAAGAATGCCCTAAAAAACAGAATTGACCAGATGGAAAAGGAGGTCCCAAAGCTCACTGAAGAAAATAATTGCTTAAAGATGAGAATGGAGCAGATGGAAGCTAATAATTTTATGAAAAATCAAGAAATTATAAAGCAGAACCAAAGGAATGAAAAAAATCAGAAAATGTGAAATATCTCATTGGGGAAAAAAACTGACCTGGAAAATAGATCCAGGAGAGACAATTTAAAAATTATTGAAAGCCATGATCAAAAAAAGAGCATAGGCATCATCTTTCAAGAAATTATCAAGAAAAACTGCCCTGATATTCTAGAACCAGAAGGTAAAATAAATATAGAAAAAAATCCACAAATGAACTCCTGAAAGAGATTGCAAAAGGAAAACTCTTAGGAACATTGTAGTCAAATTCCAGAGCTCCCAGGTCAAGAAGAAAATATTGCAAGCATCCAGAAAGAAGCAATTTGAGTACTGTGGAAACATAATCAGGATAACACAAGATCTAGCAGCTTCTACATTAAAGGATTGAAGGGCTTGGAATATGATATTCCAGAGGTCAAAGGAGACAGCATTAAAACCAAGAATCACCTATCCAACAAAACTGAATATAATACTTCAGAGGAAATATGGATATTCAGTGAAATAGAGGACTTCCAAGCATTCTTGATGAAAAGACCAGAGTTGAATAGAAAGTTTGACTTTCAAACACAAGTATCAAGAGAAGCATAAAAAGGTAAACAGGAAAGAGAATCATAAGGGACTTACTAAAGTTGAACTGTTTATATTCCTACATGGAAAGATAATATTTGTAACTCTTGATACTTTTCTCAGTCTTAGGGTAGTTGGAGGGATTATATACATATAAATAGAGAGCACAAATAGGAATAGCAAAGAATGTTATCTAAAAAAATAAAATTAAAGGATAAGAGGAATATATTGGGAGGAGGAGAAAGGGAGAAATAGAATGTGGTAAATTATCTCTCACATAAAAGAGTCAAGAAAAAGCTTTTTCAATAGAGGGAAGAGTGGGGAGCTGAGAAGGAAAGAGTGAATCTTACTTTCATCAGACTTGGCTTAAGGAGGGAATAACATGCACACTCAATTTGGTATGAAAATCTATCTTACACTACAGGAAAGTAGGGGGGAAGGGAATTAGTGGGGAATGGGGAGAATGATATAAGGGAGAGCAAATTGGAGGAATGGGTAATTAGAAGGAAACACTTTTAAGATGGGACAGGGTCAAAAGAGAGAAAAAAATAAATGGTGGGCAGGATAGGAGGGAAATATAGTTAGTCATTCACAATAAGACTGTTATAGAAGTATTTTGTATGACTATACATATATTTGTATATTGCCTTCTCAGTGAGGATAGGTGGGGAGAGATGGAGAGAAATTAGAACTCAAAGTTTTAAAAAGAAGTGTTAAAAATTGTTTTTACATGCAACTGGGAAATAAGATATTCAAGCAACGGAGTATAGAAATTCATCTTGCCCTACAAGAAAATAGAGGGTAAGGGAATGAGAGAAGTGAGGGGCGTGATAGAAAGGAGGGCAGATTGGGAAAGGGATAATAGGAATGCATGATGTCTTGGGGTGGGGGGAAGGGAGAGATGGGGAGAAAATTTCAAACTCAAAATCTTGTAAAAGTGAATATTGAAAATTAAAAATAAATGAATTAGTCATTAAAAAAAAAGAAAAATGACAGTTATCCCCTAAAAGAAGTTATGCAGATTCAGCAAGCAAGGAACATGTCACAAAGTTTGTCAAATATTACTGCTTATTTGAATGACCTTCCTTAACCCAAAGGTAAACCAAAAACAAAGAAAACTGATTTCCTATTTGAGAAGGAAACTTTCCTGGTCTGTACTCAGTGTAAGCAGAGCTCTTTCCAAAGGGAATTGGGACCTGGGGTCAACCAACTTTTCTCTTAGTAGAGAGATCTAACTGACTTAACTTGTGCTGGCAGATTAGTTCTAAGTCTAAAGGAGCTGGAACATACCACCTTCTCCCATTCCCACCACCCCTGCCCCACTTCTATGTCCTCACATTCACAGAGAAGCTTCAATCACTGAGTAACTCCAAAGGAATGGAAAAAGAAAAAGGAAATGAATTCTCTGAGAGGACATTTCTCATAATCCTAGAGAACTCAGGACTCTCTATAGAGAGCTATCAGGGACTCCAGAAGTGCTCATAAGTCATTCCCCACATTATCTGCTGAGAAGCCAACTGTCCTGGGTGAAAACTCTACCATAATTTCCTTAGTTCATAAGGTCATAGAATCAGGGTCTGGACAAAATTTTCTAAGAATTTTTTTCTATATAGGGCACACTAAAATTTCTCTAGGAATTCTAGGACCACAGGAGATCCCGTTAGGTCCCCTGGACCATTAGAATTCAAGATAAATTTCCTCTGGGACCTTACTCCAGATTTCTTCCAATAGATCCCTGCTATTACAAAGAAAATGCTACTAGGATTCCAAACTTATAGTACGGGGAAAAAGGTTCAGTTACAGAAAAGAAAAAAAAAGCAAAACAATGTTAATTAAGTCCAGAAGGTGGGTGAGGCTCTGAAGAAAAGGAATTAAGTATTAAGGAGTGCTTATGTGGGGTTTCCAGGCACACACGCAAACCTTGCCCTGGAGACTTGCCAGGCATAAGGATGTCATAATGAAGCAAGTGGTCTCTATTTGTTTAAATACAAAAAGAAAATATTAACATTTCTCAATCAGTATTTCAGCATTGCAAACTCCATACTTCTATTACTTGATATCAAAACTTACGTAAGATTCAGCAAGTATCAGTATTTACCAACCAACAAATTTAACTCAACAAATGCAAAACCTTGAAAAATTATCTCAAATGTCGTTGACAAGTGAGAGAACACACGCAGGAAAAACCAACTATGCAATTATCGTCTATTTTGGAGGGCAATTTTCTCTGGGATCTTATAAACTAGAGTATCCAAAAAATGAAAGTCCTGAGTAAAGAATCTCTCCAGGGGTCCCTACAATGTGAAGGTCAATTTTATAATTTATATGGGTTCTCATTAGAGACCTTACATGTAGCAATTATGTTTGGCTCATTCTGCTAAATCTGTGCCCTCAGGGTTCCAAGGTATCTTTATTTCTGCTAGTTACCCTTGAAGAACACTAGCTAGTATTTCTATCATGCTGTAACATACGCAAGGTACTATACATATGGAATCTGCTCTGAACCTCAAAACGACTCCATATGTGTTACTCTTATGCCCATTTCATAAATGCAGAAACTGAATCTAAGAGAGGCTAGTTGACTTGCCTAGGGTAACACAGCTAGGTAATTATGTGAGGTTGAATTTGAACTCAGGTTTTCTTACTTCCAGGGCTAGTACCTTACCCACTTTGCCACTTAGCTGCCTCTAGATTCAACCTAGAGTTGAATCTCTACTGTCAATGCCTCCCTCCCCTGCAATTGTTAGGAACCAGTAGCTAGCACCTGACTTTCATTTAACTATTTAAGATCAGTTAGCTTTTCTAAAAGGATATTTTTGGGCAGCTAGATGATTCGATGGATAGCCTGCTGGGCCTGGAGTCAATGTAATGCCAATATGATACCCATAGCAGCCATTATGAATATGCATGCATACTTCCAGGGTAAATTTGCAAAATATAAATAACTCTCTTCCTCAAAGATGAAACAAAGATATTTATTCAGATACCAGAAAGCCAAATCCATCATAGGAACAAATAAATTTATACACATCACCAAACTAGGGAGCAACGACATCCCCAAGCCTTCCTTCCGTTAGGCCTCCCCACAAACAAGCTCCCCTAGACAAAATTCCTACCTCTCTCACTCACACCAGCTGCTCTGCCTCAGCCTGGCCTCACTCTCTCCCAGCTCGGCCTCACTCTCACTTCCTGCTCCACACGTTTGGCAAGCGTCTCCCCCACGCCATGTTACTAAGGCTCCATGTGATTCAAGCTGTGGGCTGAGTTAAAGCTCAAAAGGGCAGGGAGAATCTTCAGATCCCCTTAACACTGCAGTCAGGAAGACTCTTTCTGAGTTCAAATCTGACCTTAGACACTAATTAGCTGTGTGACCCTGAGCAAGTCTCTTAATCCTATTTGCTTCATTTGTAAAATGTTTTCTCATCTGTAAAATGAGCTGGAGAAGGAAAATAGAAAAAACACTCCAGTATCTTTGCCAAGAAAACCCCAAATGGGGTCAGACATGACTGAGAAACAACAAAAAAAAGGATAATTACTTCCAAGTTGTAAGAATAAATACATAAACATTTCCCCCTACTCTTCTGACAATCACCTTGTACTCTTTGAGAGAATTCCTCCAAAGACATGGATTTACAAGTTTGCATCTACAGGCAACATGTTGTCAGATATCTTTGCCTCACCTACAGCTGATGTAGAGCCCAAATGTCATGCCCAAAGGTCTTTCCTCGCTTCTTGAAGCATCAGTACTGTGCTGGCTGCAAAATCTAGCCCGGAATGTTGGGATGACAGAGCACTCTTCTGACATTTTGAAGCTCACAAAGTTGGAGTTTCCAATGCCTTCATCTAAAATAAGGAAGAACAAATGTAGAGGCCAAGGACTGAGGCCCCTTTCTTAGGACCACACGCCTCCCCCTTACAGCATGGTGTCTCTCCGTATGCTGAGGGATAAGGAATTACAAAACCAGTGTGCAGACAAGGAGTTAAAGAGTCATAGCAGAAGCCAGGCTTAGTTGCATGCCTTCACAGACAATTAAAGAGCCTCTCACTTGTCCTGTCATTGGCTGACCAGAACCAAGTGCGCCATCTCTATGCATGCTTCATGGTATCTCCAAAGTTCTTACATGTCATTACAACCCTCCCAGAAGCAAGTTCTTCAGCTGCTCCAGGTGAGAAATTACCAAGCAAGCTAATGCTTTTGGTTAAATATATCCATTTCCTTCAACTTGTCTTCACATAAAATTATCTCAAGTACAGGACCAAGAACAAATCTCTGGAGTACTGGAAATCAGTTTCCAAATTGACATCAAATCATTAATTTTTCTTTCTTTATTTAAATATTCTTTTATTTGACCAGTTCTTAATACAACTTACTATGTTATTGTCAAATAATCTCATTTTCTTTTCCCCTTTTCTCTTAATTTCCAATTCTTTGCCACCACTAAAAGAACTGCTACAAATATTTTTATACATATAGGTCCTTTTCCTTTTTTTTATCTCTTTGGGGCATAGACCTAGTAGGCGTAATTGTTGGGTTAAGGGGTACGCACAGTTTTATAGCCTTTTGGGAATAGTGACACTGCAACATGAAATGCTTGGTAAAATCTCAACAAGCTGGATGTAGCTTAACAGTAGCACCAGCAAAACAGGAAATGAAGTTACATTAATATGAATCTATGAAGCTGCATTATTTGCATTAGTGTTATATATTTCCATTTTACTGAAATAAATTATTATATTTTACACAATTTCAATTTTGAATAGTATGAAATCAATATTCACACTAAACAGGACTTAGCTGTCTTCTAGAACAGCCTGTTTCTGTTAAAATTATCTTGGGTCTTTATGACCATCATTTCTTTTTCTAGATATTTATTTCATTTTTATATATTATCTTCTAACTACTTATTTCATAATACGTTCTAGAATATTGCTAGGAACTGAAGTTGACCTCCTGGTCATTTGATGGGTCTTCATCCATGTAGCACCCACTAACCATGGATGTCCTGAACTTTATGTCATAGATTCTCTTCTTGTTTTCATCTAATCTCCTTGGTTCTCTTATCACCTTCCATAGGTTCAATGATCATCTCTATGCCGATGATTCCTAGAGCTATGTATGAAACCCTGTTTTTTCCCTTAAGCTACAATTTCATGTCACCAGCTGCCTTTTGGATAACTTGTACTAACTATAGGAATCATATGTCAAACATGCTCAAAAATTCATTATCTTTTCCCTAAAATCTTTGCTTTTTCAAAATTTCCTTGGGTGCATGGTACCATCATTCTCCCAGTCACCCAGACTTGTAATCCCAGACTTGTCCTTGAGTTTTCACTCTCATTCACTCCATGTCATTTCTTTGATCCATCTATACTGGCCTCCTTAATCTTCCTTGCACACACTGGTCGTACCCCATCCCTGGAATGTTCTGCCTTCCCACCTCGGTCTCTGAACTTCCTTGACTTCCTTTAAGACTCAGTTCAAACTCTCCTTTCTGAAGGAGACCGTCCTTGGTTCTGATTGATGTTAGTGCCTTCCCCTCTGAGATTACTTTCCATCTACTATGGATATATCATCACTATATATACATGCACATGGTTATTTACATGTAGCCTCTGCTTTTATAAGTTCATCTTCTTGATGTCAGGGTAGTGTTTTTGTCTTTATTTCTAATGTTTAGTGCAGCATGGTTACATGACTAACAGATAGAATGCTTTCCAGTTTTCCAAGAAGTTTTTGAATAGTGAATCCTTACACACTAGTAGTAGTGGAGATCTTTGTGTATATTGAATGTTATTCTGTTATGTTTGTTTACATCTGGATCTTGTGTACCAAATCTGTTCCACTGATCTATTTTTAAAGCAGGGCCAACTACTTTTGATAATTGCTACTTTGTAATATACTTTGAGGACTGAGACTGCTGGGCAAACTTCCCATTTTTACTCCTCATTATTTCTATTTAGACTTAAAAAATTAGTCTTTAAATATTTTTTATAATTACATGTAAAATTTTTTAACATTTGTTTTTTAAAATTTTGATATTCAAACTCTCTCCCTCCTTCCATTCCATCCATCATCCTTGTTAAGACAAGCTATTTGATATAGGTTATACATGTGCAGGCTTGCAAAACATATTTTCGTATGTCATATAATGGAGGAAAAACAGGCAAAAAACCCATGAAACAATAAAAAAAGTAAAAAAGAGAGTATGCTTCAATGTGCATTCAGACTCCATGAGTTCTTTTCTCTGTAAGATTGCTTTTCTCTGAAAGCATCCTGCTCATCATTTCTCATAGCACAACAGTATTCCATCAAAATCACATATCAAAGCTTGTTCAATCATTTCTTAATTGATGGACATCCCTTTAATTTCCAATTTTTGCCACCACAAAAAGAACTGCTATAAAGATTTTTATACATATAGATCCTTTTCCTTTTTTGTTATAATCTCTTTGGGGCATAGATATAGTAGTGGTATTGCTGGTCAGAGGTCATGTACAGTTTTATAGCCCTTTGTGCCTAGTTCCAAATTGCTCTCTAGAATGGCTGGATCAGTTCACAGCTCCACAAACAGTTCATTAGTAGTCCAGTTTTCCTATATTCCATCTATTACTCGTCTTGATACTCTTGATCTTTTCTTTCTCCACACTAATTTTGTTATTATTTTTTCTAGTTCCATAAAGTAACCACTTGATAGTTTAATTGATTTAATACTGAATAAATGAATGAATGTATATAGTACTGTCATTTTTTTTTCTACTGGAATGGCCCAACCATGAGTAATTAAAATCTCTTCAATTATTTATTATTTCTATTAAAAGTTTTGTACTTGTATTCATATAATTTCTCTATATGTTGTACAGTATATTGCAAATATTCCTACCTAACGATAGACCCCCAAATATTTCATACAACCTGTGGTTATTTTGAATGGAATTCCCTTTTCTTTTTCTTCCTCTGGGGTTTTGTTGTTAACATAGAGAAATACTAAGAGATATAGACCTAGACTGAATTAAAGCCTTTGTGATGGTACCCCCAGTTCTAGTTCCATAGCTATAACCAAAGAGACTCTATCCAACATACAACATATCATTAGTAGGGCAGAATCAATTAGAAAATACATGCACATATACCCAAATTTCTCCAAAACTTTTCCATTTCAGCATTGAAGCAGGCTCCAAACCCCCTTTCACTTGGATTAGCAGCCCTGTGTACATGCTTACGTGAACTGGGCTCATTGACCAGCCTCTTGTCACAAATTCTTTCAAATTTTTTTTACTAGATATCTGAGAACAATTTAAACTTTCCTTGAAGTAGCAAAAGGAGGAGTGCTGTATTTTCCTCTTTTTACTTGATGAACGCTTTTTCAGATGTCTTCATTTTGAGATAAAAGGACAATCACATCTAATTCTTATATTTTATCTTCTTTTACCCCTTGTGATCTCTTGATTTAGTTGCTTTATCTTGAATTCTTGCTCAAGGATGTCCAAAATTCAGTCTACCCTGTCTTGAATCCCTGAAACCAAACACAGAGCAACAAACTAGAAGGTTCCTGTCTCCCCTCTCCTGAATCGTAGCAAACTTTCTCCAAGGCCAGTGGCTGACCAGTTATGAAGCCAACATGTCTATGTCCTTTCTCTACAATCTAAGTACTCTACAGAAAACCACTTACCTACAGAAACACCCTTGTCTGTGTTCCAACAGATGCTTTCCCCCTGCCTTGACTTGTAAAATTATACTGAACAAAATCTTTTACTGACATATTACAAGCTGTAATAAAGTGGATTTTCTTTTCATGACAGTTCTGGTCTGAAGTAGGGTATTATAAACAGAGAGAGATGAAGAGAGACTGCTTGCCCTCTGCTTGTTTTCTCCCCTGCCTCCTAGTGTCACATCTGAGGTGAGAGAGAATCTTTTGAAGTCTCTTTTAGGGGGCTTGGGAAGGT
>CM053772.1:131584975-131602381 GCA_028658325.1 Potorous gilbertii
TCTAAAAATTGAGAAAGATCGTTATGAAGGTGTGAAATCAAGACCCTAGACCTTTCTTATTTTGTTGAGTCTCTAGAAAGATTAAAGTCACTATAAATAATTCTGAGTATATTAGATAATATTAACATGAGAAAACTATAGGAGGTAGCGGAGAAAAGGCAAGGATTCCCTTGAGTTCTACCCTAAACCCCTCCAAATCCCCTAAAATAATACCACAAAATAAATTCTGAAGTAGCAAAACCCCTAAAAGAAAAGTGTGAAACAATTTTCCAGTCTCAACTTTTTTCCAGTTCAATTCTCCATCATGAAAAAAGAGTCAACAGCTTGGTAAAGGAGGCATGAAAACAACTGGAAAAAATGACACCTTAAAAACAAACTGGGCTAAATGGTAGAAGAGATACAACGATTCAATAAAGTATGCCTTGAAAAGAAGAACTGGTCAAATGGAAAATTTGGACAAAATTTCACTGAGCGCCTTAAAAAGATAGTACAGGGGTGGGATGGGATATCAAGGCAATAGTAACTGATGAAAGGAATTTGCACAGTAGTGTTTGCATTGAACTTGAAAGGAGGGAGGCTATTCCAGGCATGGAGCAGATATAATGTCATTCTTGACAAACAGCAAGAAAGACAGTTTGACTGGACTAAAGAGTCCTCCAAGGGGAAAAGTGGATGTAGAGCCTAAAACAATGGGTTGAAACCAGATAATGGAAACCTTTTAAATACCAGAACAGTTTGTATTTGAATTAGAGGCAATAGGAAGTCATGGGGGCAGGGTAGGGATAGAAGGGGTGTTCCTGAGTGATGTTGATAGACCTGTGCTTTAGGAAGAGCCCCTTAAGCTCTGGGCTGGAGAGGGGGAGAGAGGGAAGTAAGGATCATTGAATCTCAGAGTTGGACAGGACCTCAGTGATCACCTGCTGGTCCAGCCGTTGAAGCACTTAAAGAAGATTTAGTTCTTAAAATGCCCAGGAAGTGGTGAACTGGACTCTGCTCAGAGACTTCCAGTAAAGGGAGCAGTCCCTCCCCGCCACCTGCAAGCACAAAGCAGCACCTCCCACTTTTGGACAACACTAATGGTTAAGACATTTTTTCCGGCTCATCCTGGAGCTTCTCTTAGCACCTGGGGCTTATTCCTCTTTGCCAGTGGTGAGTTCCTCCTGGACCCTCTATTTTGTGGGAAAACTGAGGCTGAAGTGACTTCATTTTCCTCCCAGTCTCATCCTGACTTCTTCTGGATTTCTAAAACACACTGCCAGATCCTCATATGACATGGACTCAAATCCCTTCACCACTCCAGTTGTCTTCCTCTGGAATCTTCCCACCTTCTCAATGCCCTTTCTACAATGCAGTGCTCAGAACTGAACACAACACTCCCTCCAACTGTGGTCTAACCAGAGCAAACTAAAACCTTCTTCCTGCCTCCCATCCCTGGGATTTACAAAGCAGATCACCCATCTCATACAGATGAGCAAACTATGGACCCAGAGAAGGGATAGAACTTTCCCAAGGCCACCCAAATAATAAGTAGAAAAAACAAAATTTAAAGCAAGGACATCTCACTTTGCATCCTGCTCTCATTCCAGTGCCCCACTGGCCCCATCAATCTCAATCAGATTTGATTCCTACTGCTTAGGAGAGGCTGATTTGGACACTGTAATCTCTCAAGGATATTGCTTTTTGGATTAGAAACCTGGTTTAAGGCTGCCTCTATCTTAGATTCCTTCTTTCAATTAACTGGGCAGCCCATCCTAATTATAGTGTGTATATGTGTTTTTTAAACTACCACACTCAATTCATAGTTTAATTAGCCTTACCTTGTTTGTTTAATGGAGCTTAGAAAATGGTTCTGGTGATCTTGATGAAGCATTACAGAGAGATTACACCTTTCATTTTGTTATTTGTAATTTTCATATTAATGTTGCATAACCTCAGGTTTCTAATCATAAATTCACAAGTTTAATTGATTTGAAACTTTCTGTGGCCTGCAGTGTGCATGTTGGGCTGGTGAAACTTGAGGGAGCATGGTTAAATAAAACTCCAACAAAGGGGTGCCCAGCATCTTGTGCCACTAAGGGTGTGCCCAAAGCAGTTGATTTGACTAACTTAATTATACTGCCATCTTGATACCATAAAATACTGAATAAACACACACATGCACACAAAATACTATTGGCTCAATGTAAAAGGATGTACAAAACCTCACTGAAGAAAATAATTCCCTAAAAACTAGAATTGAGCAAATGAAAGTTAATCTCATTGAAATAGCTTGTGATGAAATAAAATATCATTGAAATGTCTCATTGGAAAAACAACTGATTTGGAAAATAGATACAGGAGAGATAATTTTAAAATTTCTAGAATTCTTGAAAGTCATGATTTTCTAAGAAGTCTAGACAGCATGATGGTTCAAGAAATTATCATGGAAAATTGCCCTGATATTCTAGAACTAGAGGGTAAAATAAAAAGCAAAAGAATCAACTTATTACCTCCTAAAAGATATCCCCAAATTAAATCTCCCAGGAATATTATAGTCCAATTCCAGAGTTCTCAGGTCAAGGAGAAAGTTGCAAGCAGCCAGAAAGAAACAATTCAAGTATCATGGAGCCACAATCAGGAAAACATAAAATTTAGCAGCTTCTTCTACATTAAAAAATCAGAGAGCTTGGGATATACTATTCTGGAGGGCAAAGGAGCTAGGATTAAAAGCAAGAATCACTTGCCCAGAAAAACTGAGTATAATCCTTCATGGGAAAAAAAGTGCATATTCAATAAAATAGAGAACTTTCAAGCATTTCTGATTAAAAGACCAGAGCTGAAATACAGGACTCAGGAGAAACATAAAAAGGTAAACAGGAAAGGGAAAGACTTAATAAAGTTAAACTGTCAATTTTCCTACATGGGAAGATGATACTTTTAATTCATGAGAACTTTCTTATTATTAGGGCAGTTAGAAAGAATATATAGAGACGACATAGGTGTGGGTTGGATATGATGGGATGATATCTAAAAAATAAAATTTAGAGGTGAGAAAGAGGAATGCCAGGAGAAAGGGAAAGGGAAAGGCAGAATGGGATACATTATCTGACATAAAAGAGACATGAAAGAGCTTTTACAGTGGAGGGAAAGATGGAGGAAGTAGCAAGGAATGCTTGAACCTTACTATCATCAGAACTGACTAAAAAAGGCAATAACATACACACTCAATTATGTATATAAACTTATCTTGTCCTATAGGATAGTGGAAGGGGAAGAGAATAAGAAAAGTGTGAGTGTTTATAGAAAGGAGGGCAGACTGGGGAAGGTGACAGTCAGAAGCAAAACACTTTTGAGGAGGGACAGGGTGAAAGAAGAGAGAATAGAATAGATGGGGGAAATAGGATGGAGGAAAATACAGTTAGCAATCTTAACTATGAAAATATTTTGAAGCAAGTTTCTCTTATGAAGGTCTCTCTCTCAAATATATAGATAAATGAATCAAATTTATAAAAATAAGAGCCACTCTCCAATTGATAAATGATCAAAAACTATGAAAAGTGTTTAGATGAAGTAAGCAAAGCTATCTGTAGCCATATGAAAAGATGCTCTAAATCACTATTGATTAGACAAATGCAAATTAAAAGAACTCTGAGTACCACCTCAGGCAGGAGTCAGGAGTGGCTGGCTCCTTGAAGATGAGGAAAAATCCTGGAAATTCAGCTCTGGGGAAAGATAAAGACTGTGCAGCAAGGTGCTGAGTGTGCTTTCTTGCTGAGCCCCTCTGGGATGGTTTGGGATGCAGGAGGGGTGAAGTTGTCTATGTTAGATGGAGGGAAATGCCATGCACCACTGAGGACACCACCCTGTTGGCTTTGTTGCTCAGCCACCCCTCAGGACTTAGAAGAGGGGGCTAGAGCAGTGTTAAGGCAGGCTCATGGCTCATTATAGCCTGCTCCTGAGAGTGCCAGGAGGCAGCCTACAAGGGCAATGAGGGGAGACGGACACACACCCAAGGAGGACTTTATTTTTGTTTAGGATTGAGGAAGAAGGAATTGGTTGCTCACTCCCCAAAGAATGACACCCAAAGAACAATATGTTAGGTTATGTATATACCTTTGTGTTTGTTTAAGGCCATGTGGCTACTTTGACAATGAGTTACATGTTCTGCAAATGTGAAGTTCATGATTTGTTTATTTTGTGGAAATAATGTTGTATTTACTTAAGAAATGCTAATTCCTATTCAGATACAAGTTGTCTATGTTATGGTTATGAGAGATTTGGGGCCTAATGTAATAACGGTGTTAAAGATTTTCCCTGCCCATTAATAGACCACAGGTGGATCCCATTAAGGGGAGAGTTATTTTGTAGGAAGATCTTCTAAAGGCAATTATATTGGCATACCCAGGATGGCGGTTAGCACAGGTTCTTAGATCTGCTTTACTAGGAATGATAGCTGTTTAAGGGATCAACAATCCTTTTGAATTACATTCAGAAAATGCAGAGAAATAAAGATCAACAGACAGGGCTCTACTGACTGAATCTAAGCAATATTGCTATACCTCCTTGGATCAACAGAGCCTTTTCATCTGAACAGTTGTGGGGTCTGAACATATGACCACTCAGAGTCTCTACCAGGGAATCACAAGATCCTTTTCATAAGTGAACCCCCCAAAGTAAAATACCAACCTCCCAGTATTTATAACAAAGATTTGGCTCCTGATTGGCTCAGAGTCAGGAGGCATGAAACCTACATGATTCAGCACAGCTGTGAACTATGAGAGTTCAAAGGCGATTGAGCCTTCAGATGCTCACAATTTAGACTGAGCCTGAGAAACTGAACTCCCAAAAGAAAACAATAAAAAAATCCCACTTTGCTTGCTGTTATAAGCCCACACATTTTGTTTATTGTTAATATGGCACTGGGTCATGAGGGTCATAATGCCCTCTGTCTCTTAAAAGTGTATATATACTCTGAGGTAGAGTTTATCTTTGAAAGAGGTTCATGTGCCAGATGAGGCTCTGGGTAGCTGATGAGGAGCCCCCAAGCTTTGAAAACCCAAATGTTGGTGCTTCTTTCTCTGGTAACTATGTATGTATATAACAGTTAGACAGTTGGATCTATTTGTTGATCTGTGATGTATGTATTTGTAGTGCCAACGCACTACAATTCACAGTGCACTACAATTGGCATATGAATGCCAATTCACAGCACCAATGGTAGCCATGACTACCCAGGCACAATTATGAATGGTTAATTACAACAGACTCTACACATGGAAGACAGAACCAAAACATTTATTCAGATACCAGAAAACCCAATCCATCATGGTAACAAAAAATCTATATCCAATAACAATGCAGAGGATAACACCTATGGGTCTTCTCTCCGCTAGACTTCCCACAAACCAGCTGCATTAAACAAATCACAAACAAGTGCTTTTAATCACGCCACCCAGCTGCCTACTTACCTGCATCCTTCTTAGCTCTGAATAGACTTGGATGAATTTCTTCTCAGCTCTGCTCTAGCTCTGCCTCTTCCTGTTTCACCTTTCCTGTTCTACTCATACAGCAAACTCCTCCCACCACAGGTTCTGTGTGACTCAGACTTGTGACTCAGACTTCCGTGTCACATAGGTCTAGTCATGAATGGGAAAGATCTTCTCATTTAAATTACCATTACAGTATTGCTTATGGTCAAACAGTTAGAAACCCTGTCTGTTGTTATTTATTTCTCTGCTTGTATTTTCTCTGTTGGTAAATGTAATTAAAGTAGATTGTTTCAAGAGTAGCTTTCTTTTTAGAAAAGCAGATCTAAGAACCTGTGCTAGCAGGCTATTCTGGATGTGTCAGGTTGCTTGCTGTTGCAGGCTGTCACATGGAAGACAGATTAAACTTGTCTGAGATCTTATATGAATCCCATTAGAAGCACTAATTCTCTTTTGTGTATTTCCTGATTATTATAATTTGTATAATTTCAGTATACTTTCTTTCTTGGATAAATGGGTATAATTGCTATCTATTATTAATGGTGGTGGTGGTGGTGGTTGTGGTGGTGGTGGTGGTGTGTGTATGCGTGTGTGTTTGTGTGTATATGTATTTGAGATAACTATCATTTAATGAGTATTTATAGTTTTCCTGATATTGAATTAGTCATTCATTCTTGATATAAATCCACTCTAGTTAGAGTGTATCATCTTTTTGAAAGTAATTTCCTTGCTATTGTTTTATTTAAATTTTTGCATGGTTAATCATTAAAGAGATTGGTTTATACTTTTCTACAGATTTAGGAATTAAGACTATATTTGTGTCATGGAAGGAAACCGTTAAGATCTTATTGTTACTTGTTTCTTGGACAGTTCACTATTTGAACTAATTGTTCTCTAAATATTTGGTGGAATTTGCTTGTAAATCCATTGTGTCATGAGATTTTTTTCTTTGAGATTTCATTAGTGGCTTGTTTAATTTATTTTTGTATGATAATGTTATTTAAATATTTTATTTCCTGTTTGGAAAATTTAATTTTTTGTAAATATTCAGATTTAGATTGTAAGTTTTATTGGCATGCAGTTGCACAAAATTGTTTTTTTTCTCTCCATTGGTTGTGAATACACATTTTTCATAATGATAATTTTTAAAATAAAATTAGCAGAAGGCTTATTTATTTTATTCTTTAAGTAACTCCTCATTTTATTTACAAATTCAAAGGTTTTTTAACTTTCTTTTTTGTTGGTGTCTCCTTTGATTTCCAGGATTTCTATTTTGTTGTTTATTGGTTTTTTAGATTTTTTTCGTTGCCTGTTTAATTCATTGATCTGCTCTTTCACTTTTTTGTTGATGAAGCCATTTAGAGATACAAATTTTCACATAAGTGCTGTTTTGACTGTGTCCCATAAATTTTGGCATGTTTTCTCACTGTTGTCATTATTTTTAATGAAATTGTTACCTTCCTTTATAATTTGTTCTTTGACTCACCCTTTCTTTAGGATTATTTTGTTTCATTTACAATTAATTTTTAATCTTTGCTTCAAAGGTTCTTTATTGAATGTAATTTTATTGCATTATGATCAGCAAAATGCATTTGATATTATTGTTTTTCTGTATTTGCGAAGGTTTTATGACCTAGTAAATGGTGAATATTTGTGAAAATGCCAACCATAGCGAAAAATAGGTATCCTCCTTTCTATTCCCATTCATTATTCTCCAGAAGTGTATCATATCTGACTTCTTTAAAATTCTATTCAGATCCTCAAATTCTTTCTTGTTTATAAATGTTAAATTTATCTAAGCCTCTTAAGAGATATATTTTGAACCCCACTATTTTAGTTTTACTGTCTGTTTCTTTCTCTAGCTCAATTAACTTTTCCTTTAAGAATTTAGATCTTATTTCATTTGATGCTTATATGTTTAGTATTTATATTAATTCATTGTCTATTGTACCTTTTGTCAAAATGTAGTTCTCCTATTTATTTCTTATAATTAGGTCTACTTTTGCTTTGTCTGAGGGAAGAGGACTTCCTCACTTTTTACATTTTTTTTTGTGATCATCAAAACATAACAGTATCACTCCCCAGCACTCTAAATTAGACTCTTTTTATAATCCCTGATCACAATAGAGTTCTGAGTGGCTACATGCCTCATCTCCTCATGCAAGAATGTAAACAATTTAATCTTTCTTCATTTCCTTGTGATTGTTCATTCCTGTTTACCTTTTTATACTTCTTGCACAATTGATTCCTGTGTTTGTACATCAAATATTTTTACTTAGCTCTGGTGAGAATGCTCCGAAGTCCACTGTTTCATTAGAGGTCCATTTTTCCTCCAATAGGATTATATTCAGTTTTGTTGAATAAGTTATCCTTAGTTGTAAGCCTATATCTTTTGCCTTTTGGAACATCATATTCCAAGCTCTCCACTTTTTTGTAGTGGTGGCTGCTAAGTTTTATGTGACTCTGACTAGGACTCCTTAGTCTTTTAACTACTTCTTTCCAAATGCTTATGTATTTTACCCTAATCCTGGGGTTTACATGTTGGCTATAGTATTTCTGGAAGTTTTTAAGTCTTCTTTCAGGAGATGGCCAGCATGTTCTTTAAATTTCTACCTTGTTCTCTGGTTCTAAGATATCCAGATAGTTTTCTTTTACAATTTCTAAAAATATGATTTATACCCTTTTTTTTGTTCATGGATTTCAGATAATCCAATTATTCTTAAAATATTTCTCCTTGATCTGTTTTCTAGTTAGGTTGTTTTTCTTAAGAGATATTTAATATTTTCTTCTATTTTTCAGCTTTTTAACTTTGTTTTATTATTTTTTGATGTCTCATAGAGTCAATAGCTTCCCTTTCATCAATTCTACTTTTCAAGGAGTTATTTTCTTCTATAAGGTTTTATACCTTTCCCCCTTAAGCTGTTAATTCTCTTTTCATATCCTTCTTCTCTAGTTTTTCTTCTTCTTCCATTTTTTCCTCTGTTTCTCTTTCATTTTGTAAAATAATCTTAAAACAATTTTTAAAAACTCTTGCTCTAACTCTTATAAAAATCTTTCATTGTGTTGCATCCAAGCTGAAATTTTCTTTGAAGCTTTGTAGAATTGGGAGAGGATTCATTCTCCTCTTCTGGTTTGTGTCCTGAGCTTCTCTTTCACTGTGATAGATTTTTACGATAAGATTCTTTTGTTTGTTGATTTTTCCAACCTATTTCTTCATTTTAATTTTATATTAGTGCTGGGCTTTGCACACTTCCATGGAGGATATTTGGCCTGAGCATCTCTTCTCTTACACCTTTCTGCTCCTTTCACAAATGTGACAGGGATTGAAAGCTTTCAAAAGCTTTTCAGAAGTGCTCCCAAAGTGGTCTCTCGACAATCTAGGGGGAAGTAGAGGCAATGAGGGGCATAGTGCTCAAATGAATATTTAAAACTATGCCTATTTCTAGGCTCTAACCTTTATTTTTAAAACCTTCATTTAAAATAAGTTTTTAAAAATTTTGTTTATTTTTAAACCTTTATTTTTTAAAAAATTCTGATTATATTTAATACCAAGAATAAGTAAAATAGTACCCTGTACCCATAAAAAGTTGTTGTATCTGTGGGAGAGAGATTGGTATTTTGCATGCTCTGCAGACACTTCATGACTGTGGGTATAATTGCAGCAAGTGTTTCATGAATTTCTTTTACCTATGAAAAGAACAAGATATGATCACTGTGGGAAAAAAATCACATGAATAAGTCTGGATGAGAGAGAGGCAAAGAGCTGGCATCCCCAAAGGGAGTGCACAGCCCACAGTGTTTAGCACACGGAAACTTTTAACAAAAGTTAACTGGTTACAATAAATTTATGTATGTATAATTATGCTAGTCAATGATAAAATAGCCTAATAACATACAATATGCATTTATGACATAATTTTAAAACATTTTCTTTACTCATAGGAATTGTCTGATTTTGCACAGTACACCACAAATCTCCAAATATCAATGTATTATCAGTGCAATTATCAATGGCCAACCTAGGAATAACCAAAACCCTGAATGTGAAATCTGAATGTGAAATCCATATGGAGGGACTGTAATCAGGAGGTGGGGTGGGAGTGGAGATCTGTTTACCTTCTTCATCTGAGTTCTGAAAGTTCATGATAACCCAGGTTTCAGTCTGTCATGTTGTCCTTGGTTCAGAGGTTCAACAGACTGCTTTAGGATTCAGCTACTTTTAGGTCACTGGGATCATCTGCTGATTCAAAGCAATTGAACTGCAAGCTCCTCTTTGGTCTGGGTTTCTGCACTCTGTTCCTGGGATCAGAGCCATACAGTTTTGTTTTGTTTTGGTTTTTTTTGCTTCTGGAATTTGTTCCTTACTCAGTATGCAGCTGGTTCCAATGTTCATGATTGTTCCTCTCTGCCCTGCATCTGTGACCCAGAATGGGGTAGTTGATCAAGCTGCCAGGTGTTATCTGTTTCTGAATTCGTTACTAGTTGATTACCCTGTGGAATCTCTTATTGCTTCAGTGTTTTGTTCCCGGGTGCCCTTTCTCATATTCATTTAGTCCCTGGGAAGTAGAAAGCTGCCTTCCAAGAACTCTTGTCCAGACCCTATTCCCAGTGTCCTTAGATCTCTCTATCTCCCTAAGCTACCCTGGACTGGAAAAAAGGACTCACTGTAACTCTTTCTTGGCTTTCTTGATCAGAATTCAGTGTAGTGAATTTTCTAGAGTTTTTGCTGACGATGTATGGCCAGCAAACTAGACTTTAATGATTCCCCTTGCTCTACCATCTTGAATCTTCCCCTCCAAATATGATTCTCAAAGCTTTATTCCTTATAACATGCAAAAGGTTTTCCATCAACAGCACATTGATATCAAGTCTCACATCTCAGCTATAACCCTCTATAGCATTTTATAGATAACTGCCTGGAGATTTTATTCCATTTTTGCAAGGGTGTGGTTATTTACATTGTAACAGTACCTGCACGTGGCTGTTCGTATAAAGCAAAAGAAGTTCATCTGTCCAATTGCTGCTGGAGAGGAAGAGTAAGATTCTTCCTTTCTCTCTTCTGAACCCCAGTTGTGGAATGTGGGCATCACAAAACTTCTCCTTTCTTCTTCTACTAGATATAACTTAGTCCCTAGTCACTGACTTAGGCTTGGCCCCAGGGCTAAGGGAGGGAGAATTTGGAAGCATAAAGGGGTAGACTAGTACAGTAGGGAAGCCAGCTGTGACCCAAAAGCAGCCCAGTCCCCATCAGAGAGAAACTATTATTGAACTTATATCTTGCTTAGGAAAAAAAGAACCAAATTCATTCATTCTCTCTCCCCACCATATCCCTCTGAGAAGTTTACCAAATATAGAATCAGTGAGATTGTCTCTCATATAACTCCAGAACACTCAGCCAGGTAAAAATACCTGACGGTTCTTCACAGAAATTCCATGTTCTCTGTCCTTTTTTCTCCCTCTTTTATGCTATGTTGATTACTGGCCTTCTTCTGGCTTCCCATTCACAATAATAAAGCCCACAAATGAAAAGCTGCTGTGATCAATCAAATCTTTATCTTTAGCAGGCATTCAATACTAATTAAACAGAACTGTAAACAAACTTTGAAGAACAATAAGGTTTACAATGAACAAAATTTTCCTGGTGGGAAAAAAATGAAGGAAGTTCAGGCAAATATCACTCTTTGCATCAAAACTCTTGTAGGGGAAAATTCAACACCCACCAGACATGCCTCTCACCTTGGCCTCAGGCTGTTTCATTGTGCTGTGTAGCACACGGCAATGTGGAGGTGGCCACAGCGGAGTTGTAGTGGTAAGACAGGAACACATATGCTTTGCTCCAAATCTCCAGTTTTCCTTTCTAGTCTCCATCCTCTCTGCTTCTCTGTCTCTATTTGCCTGTCTTTCCTCCCTCCCTTCATCTCTTTCTCTCCCTCCTTCCCTCCCTTCCTTTTTCTTTCTCCCCTTCCCCTTCTTACTCCCCTCTCTTCCCTCTTTCTGTGTCTCACTTCCCACTCCAGAATTGTATATGTATCACCACTGTCCTCTGATCTTGTATATCCCAGCCCTCCTCAACTCTCCTCCCAGGAGATGTCAAAACTCTCTTTAACCTCTCTCTTCTTCCCCCACATCCCTTTAAGAAGTTTACCAAATATAGAATCAATAAGATTTTATTTTTATTTGATTCTATCTATTTTTGTTTTCTTTTTATTCTATTTATTATTATTGTAAATGATTCTATTTAATTAGTATTGAATACTTGCTAAAGATAAAGATGTGATTGATCACAGCAGCTTTTCATTTGTGGGCTTCATTATTGTCAATGGGAAGCCGGAAGGAAGGCCAGTGATCAACATAGCATGAAAGAGGGGGAAAAAAGGGACAGACAACATGGAATCTCTATGAAGAACTGTCAGATATTTTTACCTAATGGTGTTCTGGAGTTATATGAGAGATAATCTTATTGATTCTATATTTGGTAAAAAATCTTTAAGATTCCTATGTCTTGTAACAGTTATAATTACTTAAAATAATTGTAAAATGGCAAATTAAAAGTTGTTTTGTGTAATACGGAAACCCAGGGAAGAGGGAGGGCTGTGTAGGCAGGAAACATGGAAGTAGACTTTTATGGAGGAAGGGAGATTTGACTTGTACTTTCAAAGATAAGTCAGATTTGGATTGGCAGAGGAAAGTTCAAGGTCAATTGACTCCCTCCCATGAAGACAAGGGTATAAGAAAGAAATTGACTCATTCTCTTGGAACAACGAAGAGAAGCCTATACTTTACACTCTGTCAACAGATTTTCTTAAAATTTTTAAGGTACATCCAAGAGAAAGTCATATGTTACTGTATCTTACGTATACTTACCTGGATAAGAGCATGTGAATGATTTCAGCATCACCAGCAGAACCAAACTTGCAAAAGTAGCAAAACCCAGAGACCCCCTCCCTCATTTTAAGGGGCCCATTTGGGCAGAATTAGGGTGTAGGCTTTCTTCTCCTTCATGTTATCACGTTATATAGCTTTCTCTTCTCTAGTATCACAATTTACTTCTCTGTGACTCTTTAGGTACAGGGAATGGCCCCTGAGAAGTCTAGAGGCTAAGTGACCTGTCCAGTGTCACACATCTCATAAATATCAAAACCAAACTTGAACCCTCCAAGTTTAGGACTTTTCTGCTCTGCTATACTCTGCCTTACTTCCATTAAAATAATGCCTCAATGAAAATTAATAGCTTAATGGTTTTCACTTCCTGTGGTGGTTGTATAAGGAGTGATTCCTTAGCCTGAAAGAATTAATCTCTAAAGTGGAATTTATGGCATTTTAGGCATAAATAAGGAAGTTAAGGCATAAAGGGAGAAATTCTCTCTCCTTCCCCCACAAGGTGGTTGATGGGTGTTGAGGGAGGGCATTTGAAAGGAGAGGAGCAGAGGTTTGCCTGAGTCAGTTCCAGATCATTTATGAGAGCCAATTGCTAAGTATTCAGTATGAGCATTTATACCACAGAAATAGGCAAATGATTCAAATTAGGACTTAATTTATTATTTGGTTGATTGTCTAGACTTAAGAAAGTGAAAAAGAAAATGTTATAAAAGCAGATTAAATTTTGAAGTGTGTTATATGTACTTTTTTTTAGAGCCTATGTTAAACATTTATAAAATCACAACTTTAGTACTGCTTTACCCTCTTCCCATGTCACCTGCCTTCTCTACCTCTAAGAGAAGTTTTGTTGTAGGATCAGAATCCAATAAGAAAGACTTAGTACCATGAGGAGTTAATTTTTTGTTATCCAAACTGGAACTGAAAGGAAGCTTTAGCCTAATTTCCATGAGTATGCTGGTAAATGTTTAACATCCAGCTCTCCGAAAATTAAGAGGCACATTGAAGTTTAATATGCATTGTTAACAGTTTCTCTATCACTACAGGGGTGGGGAACCTGTGTCCTGGAGGCCACATGTAGGTCTTTGGGTATGGCTTTTTGACTGAGGCCAAGTTTTACAGGATAAATCCTTTTATTAAGTGGATTTTATTCTGTGAAATTTGGATTCAGTCAAATCGCCACACTTGAGGACCTAGATTTCCTACCCCTGCAACATTCAATAAAACAATAAATCAAGCACTGATTTGTGATGTTTGCTGACTTTCAAGCATAAAACCTCACACTGAAAGTTTAAAAGTTGACTTTCTAGTTACTGCTCCAGCATTTCTGTGGAGGATCCACTAGGAATAATATACCAGTAGCTGTGAATCTATGGATAGCTGCTTATGTCTGCATCATGAAGATGACAGATGAGATTTAGAGGCTAAATTTTTAACAGATATTTGGAAATCTTGTCCTTTTTTTGTGTGATTTGTGGCTACTAGTTTTTCATTTCTGTAATGAAGAGCATTTTCTTTAAAGTTCATTATATTTCACTTGACCAGATGAATTTATGAAAAAAGAAAAGCTACTTAGTGGTAATTATTTTCAAAGATTTGCAACCAAAGTGGGTTTCTGATTTTCAGCAATCCTCAGAGCTGGTGATGAATGTCAGTATTTTTACTTTAACTTTTATATTTTATTTGAAAATGCCATGCTACAGTGGGTGGAACCAAGATGGCAGAGTAGACAGATGCTCATACTCTAGCTCTTCCCCCACAGCCCATAAAATACCTATAAAAATGACTTTAAACAAATTTTAGAGCAACAGAAGCCACAAAAAGACAGAGTACAAGAGATATCCAGCCCAAGGTAGCCTGGAAGGCTGACAGGAAAGATCTACTGCAAGGCGCGTGGAACTGGGCCTAGCCCAGTGTGGGCTGAACTGGTGAGGTGTGGCAGGGACAGGACCTGGAACAGGCCTTGGGGGGAGGCAGAATCCCCAGCAACAGCAGTGGTTCTCCTCAACCCACAATCACCAAAGACAGCTTCAAAGGTCAACGAGAAAGCTTTTTCAACTGGATGACAAGGGAGCAGGATCCTTCCCTAACCCTAGTCCCAGGTGGCTGTGGTGGAAGAGAAGGAGGAGGAGGAGGCAGGACCAACAGCGGTGGCAGCAGCAGCAGCAGTGTTCATTTTTGGATCCCTCCACCTAAAGACCCTGGGTGAATTGAGTCACTGATCTGGTCTTAGCCCTGAGTGGAACTGGTGGAGGCTCTGAAAAAGAAATGCTACTCACAGATCCTGGGCAGAAGAGCTTTGGTAGCTCCCAAAACAGTGTGCAGTCCAGGAGAGGAGAAAACTTCTCTCCTTTGAATGTGGAGGAACTGAGAACTTACAGGTCCCCAGAGTATATCTCCCTCTTAACAAAGGACTTAAAAGTCATGTAACTGGCTGGAAAAATGCTCCAAAAAGGGAAAAAAATGAGACTATAGAAAGTGACTATCTTGGTGAACAGGTGTTTCTTTCCATTCTTTCAGATGAGGAAGAACAATGCTTACCATCGGAGGCCTCCAAAACATATATGCAATGGTCTCAGGTCATGGAAGTACTCAAAAAGATTTTGAAAATCAAGTAAGAGAGGTGGAGGAAAAGTTGGCAAGAGAAATGAGAGCAATGCAAGAAAAACATGAAAAGCAAGTCTAAGTGCTAAGGGAGACTCAAAAAAATGCTGAAGAAAATAATACTTTATAAACACTTTAAAAAATAGGCTAACTCAATTGGCAAAAGAGGTCCAAAAAGTCAGTGAGGAGAAGAATGCTTTCAAAAGCAGAATTAGCCAAATGGAAAAGGAGGTTCAAAAGCTTACTGAAGAAAATGTTCTTGAAAAATTAGAATGGAACAGACGGAAGCTAATGACTTGGTGAGAAATCAAGATATTACAAGACAAAACCAAAAGAATGAAAAGAAAATAGAAGATAATGTGAAATATCTCGTTGGAAAAGCTGACCTGGAAAATAGATCTAGGACAGACAACTTTAAAATTATGGGAATACCTGAAAGCCATGATCAAAAAAGAGCTTAGACATCTTTCATGAAATTATCAAGGAAAACTGCCCTGATATTCTAGAACCAGAGTGTAAAATAAGTATTGAAAGAATCCACCAAAACTTCCTGAAAGAGATGTGAGAAAAGAGAAACTTGGGAGGAGCCAAGATGGTGGAGTAGAAAGATACACACATGCTAGCTCCTAACCCACAGCCTATAAAATACCTGTAAAGAAGAACTCCCAACAAATTCTGGAGCAGCTGAAGCCACAGAACAACAGAGTGGAAGAGATTTCTCTTCCAGAGAGACCTGAAAAACTGACACCAAAGGTCCGTCACACACCGGACCTGGAGCAGAGCCTAGTCCTGCCTTGGCCATGGCACTGAGAGGAGCAGATCCTAGCAGGCTTTAGGGGAAGAATCTCCAGTGGCGGCGCAGGTCCCTCCACCCACAGGCACCAAAGGTCAGTGAGAGGGTCTTTTCTGCTTTCCGAGAGGGAAGCAGGGTGTCCTCATAACTCAGGTCCCCTTGGGAGGCAGCAGCGGAGGCAGAAGCAGACAGGGGCTCCCAAAACAGGCAGGAGCTCTGATCCATTGTTGAAGGTCTCCGCATAACTCCCTGAGGGAACTGAGTCTTGTGTGGCCACCCTGCCCGCACCTGAGTACTGGATCTCAATCTCACACTGAATAGCAGCCCCGCCCCCACCAAAAGCCCTGAGTCTGGGAAGCAGCATTTGAATCTCAATAACCAAGCACTAGCTGGGCAGAACTAGAGGAGTGGTGGGTGTGGAGAGGAAACTCAGAAGTCAAGTAACTGGCTAGGAAAATACCCAGAAAAGGGAAAAAAATAAGACCATAGGAGGTTACTTCCCTTGTGACCAGATATCTCCTCCCATCCTATAAGATGAGGAAGAGCAATGCTTACCATTACAGAAAGACATAGAAGACAAGGCTGGTGTATCCTAAACATCAAAAATAAATATTCAGTGGGCTCAGGCCATGGAAGAGCTCAAAAAGGATTTTGAAAATCAAGTTAGAGAGGTGGAGGAAAAACTGGGAAGAGAAATGAGAGAGAAGCAAGGAAAGCATGAAAATAGGTCAACAACTTGCTAAAGGAGACCCAAAAGAATGCTGAAGAAAATAACACCTTGAAAAATAGGCTAACTCAGTTGGCAAAAGAGGTTCAAAAAGCAAATGAGTAGAAGAATGCTTTCAAAAGCAGAATTAGCCAAATGGAAAAGGAGGTTCAAAAGCTTGCCGAAGAAAATAGTTCTTTCCAAATGAGAATGGAACAGATTGAGGCTAATGACTTTATGAGAAACCAAGAAATCATAAAACAAAACCAAAAGAATGAAAAAATGGAACGTACTATGAAATATCTAATTGGAAAAACAACTGAGCTGGAAAATAGATCCAGGAGAGACAATTTAAAAATTATGAGACTACCTGAAAGCCATGACCAAAAAAAAGAGCCTAGACATCATCTTTCATGAAATTATCAAGGAAAACTGCCCTGATATTCTAGAACCAGAGGGCAAAATAAATATTGAAAGAATCCACTGATCGCTGCATGAAAGAGATCCAAAAAGAGAAACTCCTAGAAACATTGTGGCCAAAGTCCTGAGTTCCCTGGTCAAGGTGAAAATATTGCAAGCAGCTGGGAGGAAATAATTCAAGTATTGTAGAAATACAATCAGGATAACACAAGATCTAGCAACTTCTACATTAAGGGATTGAAGGACTTGGAATATGATATTCCAGAAGTCAAAGGAACTAGGACTAAAACCAAGAATCACCTAATCAGCAAAACTGAGTATAATACTTCAGGGGAAAAACTGGCCTTTTAATGAAATAGAGGACTTTCAAACATTCTTGATGAAAAGACCAGAACTGAAAAGAAAATTTGACTTTCAAACACAAGAATGAGAAGAAGCATGAAAAGGTAAACAGCAAAGAAAAGGCATAAGGGACTTACTAAAGTTGAACTGCTTACATTCCTACATGGAAAGACAATATTTGTAACTCTTGAAACTTTTCA
>CM053772.1:131602881-131618302 GCA_028658325.1 Potorous gilbertii
ATCCAAAAACTTCAATCCCTCCAAATTCTTCAACAAATAGCTTAGTCGAACCAAAAAGAAAATCCATGGCCATTGCTGAAAGGGTGCATCTCATTCCTCCTTTCTAGTCAATCATTTCACGTGCTTCATCATTGTCATTGGGGGTTGTGGCCAGTCATTTGAAAGATTAATTTCTTTTTCTTTACATTGCTGTAGTCTTTGTATAAAATGTTCCCCCAGTTCTGCTCATTTTCCATCATTCTATACAAGTCTTCATAAGTTTCTCTGACTTTGCCCCCTTATCATTTCTTACTTCAAAATAACGCCCCATCATATTCATATAGTATACTTAGGTCAACTGCTAAAAAAAAAGTAATTGTTGAACTCTGTTTGAGGCTCTAGTTCTTTGCTACAACAAAAAATTCTGTTATGAATATTTTTTGTATACATTGGTCTTTTCCCTATAGTATGCATAATTCATTGATTTTTTTGGGTGTAGTTCCAAATTGCTTTCCAGATTGACCAGATCAAAGGACAGCACATTAATGTGTTATTTCTCCCATAGCCTCTCCAGCAATTTTTCTTTTCCATTTTTGGGGGGCATCTTTCTAATATGATGTGTGTGAATTGGAACTTGAGTTGTTTTAATTTGCATTTTATATTAATGATGATTGATAACATTTTTATACGGTTGTATATAGTTCACTTTTCTTCTTTGGAAAACTGCCTGTTCATATTCTTTGACCAGATATTGGTTATAGAACAACTCGATTATATGTTTGAATCAATTTCCTATGTATCTTGGATATCAAACATTTATAAGAGAAACCTGCTGCAAGATTTATTGCAGTTAACTGTTTCCCTTCTAATTTTAACTGGATTAATTTTGTTTGTTCAAAGACTTTTCAATTTCATGTAATCAAAATTGCCCATTATTTCCTGTGATCCTCTCAATTCTCTCTTTAGTTAAAACTCTTCTCTTATCCATAGATATGAATAGACAGCTGTTGATAAAGGGGAAAGAAAGCACTAGCTCTGGAGTCAGGATGACTTGAGCTGAAAGCCTGACTCAAAAACTTACTACTAGCTATGTGATGATGGGCAGATCATCTAACCTTGGTCTGCCTTTATTCTTTTATGTGTACAATGGGAATGATAACAGCCTTTACCTCCCAAGTTGTTGTGAGGATCAAATGAAATAATATTGTAAAGCACTTAGAATAGTGCTTGGCACATAGTAGATGCTATATAAGTGTTAGGTATTTTTATTATAATTATAGATATCTCCTTCCCCTACTCAAATTTGTTTTTGCTGTAAGCAACCTATGTAGCTCATATGTCCATCTGAGACTTCTTGTGTTATATGGTATGGGCTGTTTTCCTAAATCTAATTTCTGCCAATTGCTTTCCAGTTTCCTTGAAAGCTTTTGCTTTTGTCATCACTGCTGAATATAGAATCATTACACCAGGACATGGGGTCGTTGGGTTTATCTAATACCATGCTATCTTGTGTGTCTAGTCTGTTTGACTAATTAAAATTCATATTTTTATTTAAGTAATTATATTTGTAACTAGTACCAAATAGCTTGTTTTGTAATGTAATTTGAGGTTTGGTGCCATTATATTTCTTCTTTTCTATTTTTTCATGATTTTCCTTGAAACTCTTGATTCGTTTTTTGCTTCTACATTAATTTTGCTATTTATCCCCCATTCCCAATTCCATAAAGTAACCACGTGGTGTTTTGAATGATTGGTCATCAAATAAGTAAATTTCTTTAGGCAGTGCTGTCATTTCTCTTGTAATGGTGTGACACAATCACGAGCACTATCTCTATAATTGTTTAAGTTTGTCCACTTCTGCAAAAAGTGGTTTGTGGCTTAATACCTAATGCCCCCTAATAGGTAAACTCGTAAATATTTTGTGCCTTCTGTAGTTATTTTGAATGGAATTTCTCTATCTCATGAGTTTTGTTTCTATATACAGAAAGGTAAATGCCATTTGGTATGTGTGTATAATATGAAGAATTGATATTATCTTTCTATGATACTTCTAAGCATAATGTATTTTCCCTTTTTATTTCTCTTCACTGTATCTGTTTTTATTGTGGCCTTTGTTGAGATAAAATTTCCTATTCCTGCTTTTTTGAATTTGTCTGAATCCTCAGTTCTGCTCTAGCCCCTGCAATTCTTGCTTATGTTCTATTGGGGTGGAAAGGAATTACAATATGGGCACAAAGGAGTAAACACAAAAGAGATACAAAATAAATACAAAGAGAGGCAGCAAGTCTCAATGGATACAGAGCTGACCTCAGAGGCAAGATCATTTGAGTTCTAGACCTTTGACACAGTCTGGCTCTCAGACTTTCAGTTCTCCTGGGGAAATCTCTAAGATTATAGTTGTAGAACAATTGACTATCAGAACTAGGAAAGAATTTCCTCACTAGAAGTTTTAAATACCAATGAAATCATAGGTCTGAACCAAAAATTGAAAAATCCTTTTTTTTTTTTTTTACAAGGGGAGTTAATTGGGGGAGATATACTACCAATTGAAGGAATGGGTACTTGACCTGAGCTGTGAAGGAAGTATAGCACCAATATGATATTCACAATGCCTAGAGTGGCTATGAATATGGCAGTACAGCTCTGAATCACAAAATGTAACAGACTCTCCACATGGAAGACCGAACCAAAATATTTATTCAAATACCAGAAACCAATCCCAACACCAGAAAACCAAATCATCATAGCAACAAAAAAATCTATGCACAATGCAGGGGACACTACCATCCCCACATCTTCCCTCTGTTAGGATTCCCACAAACCAGCTCCCTTAAACAAAATCACACACAAGCTCTCCTACTCATGCAAGTTGCTGCCTGCTCTCTTTCCCAGTTCTGACTGCTCTGATTCACTTCCTGCTCCCCCTCTTCCTGCTCCACCTGTTTAGCAACCTCCTCGCACCACAGGATCCATGTGATTCAGATTTCCATGTGACCCAGGCAGGTCACATGGGCCTATTAATGGATGGGAAAGATTTTACCATTTAAATTGCCTTTACAGGAAGCTAAAGATTCTACCAGGTACATTCCAGTCATGGAGATCAACCTGCTCAAAGGCAGACAGATGAGAGATGGGATGTCAAAGACAAGGAACATAAAATAGGCTAGTTTGACTACCCTATTTAAATTAAATATAAATTTAATAATATATAATATAAAGCAGATTAAATTCAGGTTGTGAGACTTTTAACACCTTACCAAGGAGGTTGTCTTCTATTCTGGAAGCAAGGAGTCATGAGAGCTTCTTGAGAAAGGAATGGGCAAGGTCATTCCTGTACTTTGGGAATATCAATTCAGCAGCAGTGTGGAGAATAGATTAGAAAAGGGAGAGTCTAGAGGCAGGAAGATGAAACGGGAGCTTTGGAAATGAGGTAGGCAACAGGTGTTGGAGAACTGAAGGAGAGTGGTGGGTGTGTGAGTGGAGAAGAGAGAAAGGCTTTGTGGACGAAGGACTTGGAAATCAATTGGATATGAGATATGAGGGAGAGAGAAGGATAAAAGACAGCTATCCTAAACCCCTAAAAGAGCATCCTACCCCCAGACTACAGTTATTTACAGTTATTACAGTTACATACAGATGTAAGTTGAGAGACAGAAGAGCAGAGGAGGGAACCCCAAGTCATTACCCCCTTACTGCTCCAACCAATGAAAATCAGTCTTCATTGGTGGGAGGCATTTCAGATCTCACCTCTAAACAAATCCCTGCAACACAGGCTTCCCCAGGTTCCTGTAGGCCAGGGTAGCCCATCACAGTAGCAATTGTATACTTTTATATACACACACACTTGTATGTAAAAGGACACACTCATATGTGTGCATGTAGACATATATACATGTGTATGTATTCATCTTTAGTTGCCAAAGAAGACCATGCTATCAGAGAAATGATGACATGACTTGCACTTGACTTTGTTTTGAGTGAGGGAGGGCTGTGCAGGTCACCAGCCTCACTTCTCCTCCAGAGCCATCTGAGTCCAGTGATCAGATATTCATCAGGACGACTGGAGATGACTCAGGATGAGGCAACTGGGGTTAAGTGACTTGCCCAGGGTCACACAGCTAGTGAGTGTCAAGTGTCTGAGGTGAGATTTGAACTCAGGTCCTCCTGACTCCTGCACTGGTGCTCTATCCACTGCAAGACATATATACATAGATAGCAATATACCTATAGGTAGGATTTCATTACAAGTTTGTTGCATCTATTTTCTCCAAATTAATAGCTACCTGAAAGCAATGAATGTTATTATATGACATAGAAAATATTTTAGAATTTTTCATTATCATTTTTGTATATAAAAATGGTAGATTGGTAGGCCCAGGAGTTGTTATAAGCAAACATTTGCCACTAGACAAATCCTCACAGGCTTTACTCTGTTTGACTATTACAGGGTCAAAAGTTCTAAATCACAGCACATTAGGAGTTTTCTTTCACTTCAGAATCAAATAAATCAATGGGGGAGAAAAGAACAAAAATTCACCACCACTGAACCTGTCAGCATGGCATCATGTACAGATTAATGCAGCTTTTAAGGTATTGCTGTAGGTCAAACATTTGGCCTGTCTATTTTGACAACACTGTCTCCTTAAAAAGTCAGTCATTATATATCTATAGTGTAATGTGCCATAAGTATGAGAATAAATAGTCTGTAGAGGAAAACTCATAATTTGGGGGCATTTGAACATGATAGTCGGCACTACTTTAAATGGTTTCAATCTTGAACATAAAATACACACATATAAAAGACAGCACACACTTTAAAAAATGAAGCTTTGCCAGGATCTGCTTTACATAGTTTCAAAGTGACCTGGGATCAGAGCTGTACTTACCCTTCATATCAGAAACAATTTGTACATAATTCTCCTTTCTCTTGCCAATAAGCTCTGCCATTAAACATTTTTGGCTGGAGCAAAATAATCTCTTTTCCCCATCAGATCCTGACTCTCATGCTTTTGTAAATGTTTTCTTGTCTGTTTAGAAAAGAACAGATGATTACAAATTATCTAAGATTTCTTTTTTTGCTCATTTGTAATTTGTATTCTTAGAAGAGTGACTTAGAGCAGTATTCTACCAAGTTGGAGCAAGGGCCTTGTGAGGATGACAGTTATGATCCTGAGAGGTCATGTCCCACTCCACCCAGTCATGACTTATCTCCATATCTACCTTTATTCCTCATTATGTACCCACTATGTCCCCTGCTACCTCCTCTGTTGAAGACTAATCCTTCTTCTCATGAGCTGTGTGGGTCCCTTAGGGCAATTAAAATCAGACCACTACCTGGTACTCAGAGCAGCAAACACACAACTGCCATTGGGAACCCCCTTCCTGAGCACACTCTCCCTCTGCCCCCAGATCTCATGTAGTTGTAGCAGGCACCCTTTGGAGGATTTTTGTACTCCTTGGAAATGACTAATTACAGCTCTCTCTTCCCTTTTCATTTTCAGCAGGACAGGGAGTCTCATGGGATGAACAGATATGGATAGTTTGTAATCTACCTCTCAGATATCATTACATCATATTTTCTCTCAAACCTACCCCTCTCATCTACATAAACTGATGCTAAGGAAAGTGAGCAGACCCAGGAGAACATTATATACAGTAACAGCCCCATTGTGCAGTGACTAACTTTGATAGACAGTGCTTCTTAGCAATGCAAGGAGTTAATAAAACAACTTCAAATGACTCATGATGGAAAATGCTATCCATATCCAGAGAAAGAACCATGGAGTCTCAATTCAGATCAAAGAATATTATTTGTGCTCTGTGTGTGTGTGTTCCTTTTTTCTACTGGTTTCTCCCATTGTTTTAATTCTTTGCAACATGATTGATGTAAAAATAGATTTAATATGAATGTATATAGAGAGCCTATATCAAATTACATGCTGTCTTGGGATTGGGGAAGGGGTGAGATGGGGAGAAAATTTGGAATCAAAATCTCATGGAAGTGAATGTTGAAAACTAAAAATAAATAAATAAGCTTATTTTTTAAAAAAAAGGCAAAAAAAACCTATCCCCCTTCCAAACTGTCCTATTTCTCCTGAGGGCACTACTATACTTTTAGGAATCCGATCTCACTGTCACCTTTGACTCATCACTCTCAGCCCACACATTCAAATTTCTCACATCACTTCCTTTCTCTTTACTTACAAAGTCACCACTCTTGCTCAGATCCTTTTACATCTTGCCTGCACTATTGCACTAGACTCCTAAATGGTCTTCTTACCTCACTTCTCTCCCCACTCCAATTATCTTCAACATAGCTGCCAAAGTGATTGTCCTAAAGCAGTCCGATCATGTGATTACCCTCCGGTGACTTTCTATACACTTTAAAATCAAATATTTTTTCTCCTTTTTCTCAACCTTTAAAAAAATTATTTCTAAATTTTAGAATGTTCCTAATTATTTGTAGTAGCACATTATTGACTATACAATATGTAAATATACACACATTGGGAATACATGTTCGAAAAGATTTTTCCTGATGATGGTGTTCAATTAAAAAAAATTGAAAATGAATGCCTTAGACCACTGAGAGTTTAAGTAATTTGCCTATGTTTGTATAGCTAGTTGGGTTTCAGGGACAGGACTTGAACCCAACACTTTCTGACACCAAAGCCATTTTTATAGTCATTATGTTCTACTGCCTCTTCCCTTAAGACACAATAAATATGAAACAATCATATGAAGATGGGCAAATAATCAATCTCTCACCCTCCCCTCTACTGGACCACCTCATCCTTCCCTGCAACCCCAATGCAGAAGTTGTTTTTCTCCATTTCCTTTTGCTGAGTTAGAGGCAGCATGGCATTTAGTGGAAAGAGAATAGATCTCAAAAGTAGCGCCTACATTCAATTCCCATCTCTGACACTGTGTGATCCTGGGCAAGTCATTTAACTTTTGCAGTTAGAGTGACTATATTAGTAGTGGGAGTTTTCTGGACCAGGAGTTTTCTATTCTAGTGAAATCGTTGTCTCTATCCTGATCCTATCACTTGAATAGTAAGTTAACAATAACATCTTCAGGTTTTCAACTGAACTCTTAGAGAAATTAAGCAAACAACAAGAACCCCCAAACTCTCTCCTTTTGTGCAGCAGTGTCATGTAGTGGAAGCAGCTTCTGGTTCTGCTGTCTGCTACCTGTGTGACCCTGGACAGGTCAGTTAACTCCTCAGAATAGCAGTTTCCTTTTCAGTACACAAATGAGGTTAAAGTAATTCATCCTTAAGTTTTCTTCCAGCTTTAATGTTCTATGATCCTAGCCAGAATCTGAGGTGTGAAAAATGAGATATAAATTGATGCTTGTGGACTTCCAAACAATGATTGGTTATAAGAAACCCTATGCCTGAAGAAAAAACAATTTTAAAAAAATTATCAAAAGTTTCTGTTCCTACTACATTATCCTCTTGGCTTGATGTATTAGCCAGAGATACTTCGGGGCCACTTAAGTGCTTATCATTTCCTCCATAAGCAAATTCTAGCTAAAAGCAATATATCTTTTTACCCTTGATCTCAGTTTGTCTCAGTCCCTCATTACAACAGCACACTTTGTGAAATTGAGCTACAGCCTAGACAAATGATTGTATAATGTTTTACATAAACACACATTTATGTTATGTTGTTTCCTGGGATGGTTTAAAGTCATTTTCTTCCTTCAGCTCTGTGCTCTGGACATAAAAGATACTGAGCTCTTTACTGTTTATTCAAGCGAAATCCTCTGTTTGTTCTGTATAAGCGTTCTTGGTTCTTTAATATATTGCAGGCTTTAGTTTCAAGTTTATACCCTTTGGGAGTGGATAAATTAGATATACTAACTGAGAGAGATAAGGTATGGAAACTGTAGCTTAATTGCCATTAAAAAAGATACTGTGACAGTGTAAAAGTGGAACCTGGAAAGGCAGGCAATTTTCTCATTCTGTGCACCACCTCCCCACTCCTCACACACCGCACAAACACACACACACACACACACACAGAGCAACAACAAGTTCTATGAATATACATATCATAGCCTGTCAGTAAGGAAGTCCCAAGAAAGAAATAGGTGGAAAGGATTATTAGTAAGAGTCACACAAGCCACAAATTCATAAGTCTTACTCTTCAGGAGGCAATATATAAAGAATAGTAAGATATACTTGGCTGCCTTCTGTAACACTCTAGCACAATAACTCATCTGTTCCATTTCATCATATCAGCTAAATGTTCAATACTTCATAAAGGTCATTCCCAAAATATGGAAAAGGAAATGCTCATCCTCAACTCCTACACTATAGAAGGCAGGGTGGAACTATAGAAAAAGTGCCAGATCTAAATTCGAGGACACTGTGTTCAATTCTTGGCTTTGTCATTTGTAATTGATGATCATAGGTCACTTTCTTTGATTGCCCTCAGTTTCCCTACTGTAAAATTAACTGAATTGCAAGGTCCTTTCCAGGTCTAAAACTTATGAAACTATGAACTCCTTTATAGGAGAGAGAGTTTGTTCATGTGTAACTCAAAATTGTCTCAAACTTCTACCCTTCATCAGGAAGTGAATGTCCTTTCTGGCAGGGCTTTCTATCTAATTTTACTCTCTGACATAAATGGCTTGTCTGTCACTCTTGGTCTCACTGCCATGGAACATAGCTACTTATACAGCTAGCTCAAAAACAACAAAGGTGATGTAAATGTCTTTTTTTAATAAAATCACTGTGATGTCTCATAATTTTAGTCTCCATTTTGAAATAACTGACTTTTCCGTTCTTTACCAATTAAACCAGTGGGATGGGGTGGAGGAAAGGAATTCTACCATTTAAAAATAATGACAGAGTTAAGAAAAATACCTCGGATAGAAATATGGAAGAGTAAAAGATGGGGGGGCAGCACATTGAAAGTATTTATTGGAGAAAGAGCAACTTATGAACCATGGGAAACCAGTCTAAGCCATCTTTTATTATAATGTAAAAGAAAATAGTTGAGCTAAGACTTCAGCAGTCATTAATAGCAGGGTGGATTTTTTTTTTAGAACAAAAAAAAGAAAGGGGGGATCTGTCAGCATTAAGTACTATAGCTGACAGGCCAGACCTGTCATTGCCAGCAGTTATCTCACTAAAAGTTTGCATCTGGCTCTATAAAGAAACTCGACAGCGGCAGCAGCAGCAGCGACCCTGCTCTCCAAATCTCTCCCTGCCCCCTACCCCATAAGCTTCTTTCCTTGTGGTACACATGTTGGTATGTGTGTTCTCTATAACAGATTACAAGTCAAGCAAATTAATTGCATTCTTTATGGCCTAACATGTGCTTTTATCTTCAACACATGCCAAAGAAGCCCACCAGTCATTATTTTTCATTCTTAAAGTTGCATTTCTGGCTCAAGTTCACTATTTTCTCACAAAAGAGACCTGTTCACTAAGGCCCATTTCATGTTAAAGCTCAAAGACTTTGCTTGTCATTCGCCGATTCTTAAAATTAATTCCAGTCTGTAAGAGGGTTTTTTAAAAAAAATACAACCCAGGAGAAAACAGCAGTGGAACTCAATTTGTCAGGTCTTTATCAAGTTAGTCTAGAGGGTCTTCTCAAGCTCTCCAGGGCTAGCCGGGGGATAAGAGGTAGAAACAAGCCTGCCAATTTGAGTCAGGTCTGCAAGAACAGAAGCTGCAGCAGCAGCCTAAGTCCTGGGCTAAACAGAATGTATTTGTTTTGTCCAGCCCCTAGCCCATCCCCCTCCCAATTCCATCTCTTCTCTCTTCACTTCTCCCTTTTCTCCCCCCCCCCTCTCTGACTCTCTGTCTCTCTTTCTCTGACTCTCTCTCTGTCTCTCTTTCTCTGTCACTCCCCCTCCCTCCCTCCCCCCTCTCTCTCTGTCTCTCTCTCTCTCTCTGTCTCTCTCTGCCTCTCTATCTATCTATCTATCTATCTATCTATCTCTCCTGTCTCTGTCTGCCTCTGTCTATGGGTCTCTTTCTTTCTGTCTGTCTCTCTGTCCCTATGTCTCTTTGTTTCTGTTTGTGTCTGTGTTTTCGTTTGGCTCTCTGACACTGTTCTTTGTCTCTATCTGTATCTGTCTCCATCTTTTTTTGATCCCTGTCTCTCCAGGTCTCTCTGTCTGTCTGTATGTCTCTGTCAGTCCATCATTACTTATTCTCCAGTAAAGGAGCAGTGAAACTAGCTGGTTGATATATGGGGAAATTTTGAGATTTGTGATTCAACAGTTGATAGTGAGCTTTTCCTGCAAAGGAAAACCAGCCAGCACTGAGTCATTGCTTCTCTCTCTGTGGTCCAACAATTTCTTGGAGTGTTTACACTAAACTCCAGGCCAGTTAAGAGAATTTACAGCCTTATCATTGGAATTAAATGCACTGATGGGGGGAGCGAGGGGAAGGGAGATGAGAAGATGTCTCACTCTCTCTTCTCTTGAAGGAGACATTTGGCTTTATGTAAGCTAAGTTGTTTTATTCTTTCTCTGTGTTTCTCTCACCACCCCCACCCCCACCACCATTTCACTTTGAAGATTATCTATACTGCTTGTTAGTATGATGAGGATTTATTTTTACTTCAATTTCCAATACTCAAAAGTCAGGAAATGATTTCCATAAAAAATATTCTCCTAAAAACTACAAATTAGATTTAATCAATATATGCCACAAATCAAGGTTTCTGAAAGACAAAAATAATTTAACCAGTTTTTGCTAAGACATTAATAATCAACCAAGAAAAGACCACTTATAATGGATAGAGAGTTAACCAAGAAGACTGGATTTCAAATCCTAACTCTAATAGATATTGGTTGAGTGACCCTGGGCAAGTCACTTAGCCCCTCAGTGCTCTATGCAACTCTCTAAAATAGACCTGCACATTATACAGTCCGCTAGTCACTTGAGGCCAGCCAGAGTATTTCAGGTGGCCCAAATATAGAGGATATAAAAGAAGGTAAAGATTTAATGAGTGCTTTGCCTGTGTCCAGCTTCGCCCATCTTTCATTAGTCACTATTGTGCCCATCATGTAACCTGGTAGATTGATTGTCACTGTGCATTCTCTCCTGTTTGTCAAGCGACCTGCAGCAACCAACCATCATCAATCTGTCTCTAGTCTGAGAGGAGCGAGAGCCGTATCTTTTCATCGTGTTTTTCATCATTACTGGCATTGAACAGGGACAAAGTGATTGCAGCCATTCGCCAATGCAGCTGATACCCATTATGTGCAGAGAGGCAACAGTGCTTCTTCCCCTGCCTGGCTGTATGGTCACCCTCTAAGTTACATGAGTGTCTGGCAATCTCTTCAAGGTCAGACCCTCAGTTCATTATTTCTTTGTGTGTGAGCAGTTGCTGTGGAGATTTTTTGGTTCTAACATTAAAGATTTTGGGGTGACTTTATAAAATGGGTGATAAAAAGAAACAGAAGATCGAGTCAGAACATCAAGTATTTAATCTGGAGTGGATAAATGGATACTTGCTTACTTACACGATAGACAAAATATTGTGCCTTGTTTGCTGAGGATAACCATTTTGAAGTATCACAATCGTCGCCATTTCAAATCAAAGCATCCTGAATTAAAACATCCAAATTGTTGAAAAATCTCAGTGGGGAACAATGAGTTTTCAAGAAAGTAAACTCAGAAAATGAGGCGGCTACGAAGGTCAGTTTTCAGATTTCTAAAGAAATTGATACTGTTGGAAACTATTTTACTGAAAGTGACTTCATAAAGAAGTGTTTGCTGATTTCAGTTTCTGGATTATGTCCTGATTTTAAAAAAATGTTTTTGAGAATATAAGTTTGTCTAATATGACCATGCAGCAAAGAGTAGCTGATGATGAAACTGATTGCTGACAAGAAGTGTAATACATCCCATTAACTAAATGTAAACAGTAAGAAAATCTGAAAAAAATGTACTAAAACTTATCCTGCTTAGGAAAAGTTATTTTTAACATGAATATGATTTCATGATAAATAAAAATCTTAAGTAATAAGTGCAGTTAATTCATATTAATTGAATTTTTAATATGGTTTATTTGCAAAATAGTTTAATCATTAATTATACCCTTTTTAGGAAAGTGAGACACTAAAAACCTCTCTGTGGTCTGAAGAAGTTTAGCCTATTTTAATTTTGACCCTTACTTACTGACAAGCTGTCCAGGTCTGCTCTAAGATAATAAATTGACAAATAAGAGTAAGTGACTGACCTGCTTTGGAAGAGGGAGTTTCCTAACCTTATATCAAGAAAATCACAGGTCCAATTCCTGTTATTAATCAACACTAGATGATTTGCATAAGAAATAGTTTCAGTCAGAAATAAAATACATTAAACAATGATCTCAGTTAAAACCCCTTTATTAAAGGAGAAGGAAAAAGGTTAAATGACTTGACTAGGGTCACATGGCTAATATGTCAAAGATTTGGATTTGAACTGAAAACCAAGATTTTCCTATGTCTAAGCCTAGCTCTATCCACTATGTCTTCCTATCTCATTAGATACAAATGTAATGGAGGTAATCGTGTATCCCTGCACCTCAACCAGTCCTCTACTCCTCTGCAAAATATTATGCATGATGCAAAATCTTAAAACCACTGTTTGGAATAGTTATTACAACACATGAGGGGGAAAAAAGCTACATTTACCTGATCTTAAGGATGATATGAGGAGATATGATATATTCATTAGGATCAGAAATATTTGGAATAAAACAATCTCCCAACCACAAGCATCTTTCAGGTTTCAGTAAGTTGAGTCTTGACTATAATAGAATATTCTGGAATGGCTTCTTTATACCATATTCATTTGCAGTGTGTTGTATAGCTAGTGGTTTGTTTTGTTTATAGAAAGTCATACCTGCTTATGTTTTCTCTTCACTTCAAATGCAAACTCCTTAGGGTATGGATTATTTTTTCCATACGCTTTCATATCTTTCACTGTGCCTATGAGAGTTATGACTAAGTTGGCAATGAGCAGGACTTCGTCCCAGCATGCTTAATTCAGAGTGGACTGACAGCATTTGAAATCCCTTAGTAGAACTTGGTATAGTTACCAAGAATAATTAAACTAGGAACCTAGATGAAGCTGTCCCACTCTGCCCTGAATTCCTACTGCTAAATGGCGAGATACTTATCTCAATTCCTACTTGCTCTGGCACTTAAGGTTCTGGGGTACTCTTAAGAAGAGGTGGGGTGTTTTTCAAATGTTATCAGCTTAAGTCCCCATTCACACGTGCTCTCTCCAATATGAATCACCAGTATTTTGCACCTCAGTATCACTTCACTAATTAACATTAATTCAGTTTTACAAAGTGATGTTTATTGAGTACAAATTTTTCCCCCAACAATCATTTTTCCCCATACCAATTTGGTCACTGGGGAGAGCAGATTGAAACATAAAGTTACTATAAAGTTTCCACCCCTGCTAAACTGGCTTCCAGATCTACCTTTGATCCTCTTTTGTATGGGCCAAGCTGGTTCAAGGGGACTGACTTCACATCTCAATGGGTTCAGTTGCCTACAAGCCATAATGTAGACTCCCATCACTCTGGTTGCTTTTAACCTTTAACTCTGGTTCTTTTAAACTTTAAGAGCTCACAAGGTAATTTAATAGTTTGTTTCACCTCCAATATTCCTTCACCTAAGGAAGAAAACAATAGACACACGACAGAAGCAATAGAAAGGCCACACATGTGTTCAAGGTTTCACATCAACCTAGGTGATGAGAGTAGGCCTCTGGGATTAGCTGTCTCTCTCCACCCTGAGGTTTACAGAAATCCTTGCTTCCTCACTCAATTACAGCCAGACAGGAAAGAGAAAGAAGCTCATTTTGGCCTCTTGGTATCTTTTGAATGCACACCCTCTTTAGGCTCAGTAGCCAATCCAAAGCCCAATTCTTCACCAGAAAAGGTCAGTTGATTAGTTGATAAGAAAGTAGAGGACAAGGCCCATCCTTCCATTTAATGTTATTAGAAACTTCCAGAAACAGGCTCACCAAATGCACATACCTCCAAGATCCTCATTTTCTAATTCCTTGTTTCACTTAAGTTGACTGGACATTATGCTATGGACAGTTTTGAGGGAACAGACTCTTAATCATCATTTCTAATGGTTCAACCACTAAATAGTACAGAAATCCATCTTGGCAACAGACTCAAGACAGCTAATTTAAAGGATCTGGGTTTATGGTGGAAAGCCAGATTAGTATCAGCTTTATAAGTTGGACCTTAGAGAAACCAGGTGTTTTAGAAGAGAATTTTTACCCTAATCTTTCCGGATAGATATTTCATCCATTTGCCTTTAAGAGCTTGTAACTAGCCCTTTAATTTTGTTGTTGGTTTAACATCCCTATTTTGGTAATAGCACAAAGACTAGTTTTCAGAAATGGACAGAGTTGTTCTGAAGGGTGAATGACTGAACTAAGTTCTGGCAGAAATTTTGAAAAGCGTGAGTATAGCAAAAACAAATGCTGTGAATTAAGATCTACTCTTGGAAAATCTGAAAACACATTTTACTAAGTGACGTGTGTGTGTGTGTGTGTGTGTGTGTGAATTTTGGTCTGGGAGACATCATTGCAGCATCTATAAAGGTGCCTAAACTGTATTGCTATAATTGACTTAGACAGAAACTGAATTATACCCGGATTTCTAGAAACCTGTCATTCATTTATCTAGTCTAAAGATGGATACATATTACTCTGTGGCTATATAGGATCATAGTTTTACAGCAAAAAGAGCTCTGGGAAACTATCCAGTATAACTCCCTCATTTTACAGTTGAAGAAACTAAGGAATAAATATTTATATGAAATGACCAAGGTCACACAGGTACCAAGTAGCCAAGCCAAGATTTACATCCCAATTCTCTGGTTTCAAACCTAGTACTCTTTTCACTTTTCATTTTGTGCCATTTTGCATATGGCTCTATCTTTATGTTTCCTGTTTGGAGCAAGTGTAAAAACCAAAAGAAAGACTATTATGGATGTGGTGATGCTTTGATTATAAGTAAAGGTAACATATTTTTTAAAAGACATGGGCATTTTCATCCACCAGAATTTATTCAGTAAAAGAATCTGTGTGTTATTCAAATTTCAGAGGAAAAGTCTTTGTTGTTTTCCTGCTTCTTTTGCCTTTTCAAGTGGTAGAAACATTAGCAAAGATGTCAGTGAAAGGGAACTGAGCTAAGTTAAAACTGAACTGAATGTGCAAGAATACAAGTCATTGCCCAATTGATAAATGGTCAAAGGATATGAACAGGCAGTTTTCAGAGGAAGAAATTAAAGCTATCTACAGTCATATGAAAAATTTCTCTAAATCACTATCAATTGGAGAGATGCAAATCAAAACAACTCTGAGATACCACATCACACCTATCAGATTGGCTAACATGACAGAGCAGGAAGATGATAAATGTTGGAGAAGATGTGGGAGAGTTCATTGTTG
>CM053772.1:131618802-131671903 GCA_028658325.1 Potorous gilbertii
CAAATGGGGAGAAAATTTTGGAACCCAAAATCTTGTGAAAATGAATGTATAAAGTTAAATAAATTTATTTAAAAAAAATATATTTCACAGGACAGGGCCAAGAAGCTCCATGGTCTACCCTATGCTGACGGCTGCATCAACTTTCACCCACGTTGACATCCACCTACCTATTAGTCCCCTCTTTTCTGGCTGGGGTATCCAATCAGCATTAAATTCATCTAATGGTGCTATCATCTAAAGAATATTGCTTTAGCTTGCTTGGTCTTCTACAATATAATTTATTACATTAAATGAAGACAAATCATATCCAAAGCATTCCCATAGCTACCTAGCTAGTAACCATATTAAGAAAGGAAATAAAGTTAGTATGGTATAACGTTAGTGAACTCATGATGACTCTTAGTTATTATTTTTTTCTTTGGTAACATTAAAAGTAGTCAAGAAGCAATTATGCTGAGACATATATGACATTTAAAAAACTGCTGATCATCTAAATAGCTTATAATTTATATAATTCAAAGTTACTTTAGCATAAAGTATCCCTCATAAGCAGTTTCTCATTTCAAGAGTCAATAGTTAGAGCATACCTGTTGAGTTCATTTCTTATATCTAGTAATTCTTGTCGCTCAGTTTTCATTGTGTCTTTCTCTTCTGCTGCCAGATAACGTAATCTCATGTGTTCTAGTTCTTCCTGCTGTTTTTTAAGACGGGCCATTTGACTCTCTTGCTCACGCTAAAAAAAAAAAAAATTAAATAATATTAAAAATAAGCACATTTTAATTAGTCTTTAACTTGGAATTATAAACTTTTTTTTTTGCAATTCACATAGTAGTTCATATGGTAGACTTTAAGATCAAACCACCCATAATGTCATTTCTTTGAGCAGAAAAATAGGTGAGTACTATTACAGGATTTTTATGATAGGTTATGAGTTCCATATTGGTTATCTGTAGTTAGCTAGAGTGTTCCATTGACTATTGGAGTGCCTCTAGTATACTATGGTGGCCCACTGTGGCAAATTTTTGGTAGAACATGGATGAGAAGGGCATACAGAATGCATGGGCTGTGATTTATGTCATTGGCACAAACTCTAGAGATGATGAAATCACATATTTATTTGAGTATTTATGAGTCAGTGAAATAGCAGGCCCATTTATATGTTCTCGTTATAGAAGCTACAATATAATCTTCATAAATACAGTTCTATGAAATGACAGCACCAGAACATGATAATAAAGAGCAACATCAAGAAGCACTGTCTACATTTCCAAACGCAAAAGAAAGAAATTTACTCAGCTGGTGCTCTAAAATACTTGGTGGCTAAACTCCTGAATTTCTAAGCATTTAATTCAATTAAGAATTCCCAGAATAATCAGTAGCACAAATTCTGATCGTTAGCACTTTTATCCCTACTTGAAAGTCCTTCTAGGTCTTCTCTTTGCATGCTACACTATCGCACTTGGTGATGTCATCCGCTTCCCTGGATTTAATGATCATCTTTATGCAGACCAATTCCTAGATCTATGTATCCAGACTGAACCTCTCTTCTCAGTTTATCCTGCATCAAATAAGGTGTCTTTCTATATCTCAAATTCAATAGGCATCTCAAACTCACTATGTTCACAAAAGAGCTGATTGCCCTCCAAACTTACATAGTGCAGACACCATCACCTACTAAAGTGTACAACCTCAGAGTCATCCTCAACTCCACACTCTCTCTCACCCCATTTACCTAATTTGGGGCCAGGTCTTCTCATTCTACCTTTGTAATTCTCCTCTATTTTTCCTTCTTTCCCCCACATAAACATCACCTCCAGTTCAGGCCTTTACATCTCTAAGCTGGAATACCGGATTACCTTTCTGCTTCAAATCTCTCCCTAGTTCAATACATGCTACATTCACTCAACTGTCAAAGTGACTTCTGTAAAGCACACAGGTAGAGCAGGTCACTCCTCTTTCCTTTTCTCCCTCCCCTCAGTCTATAAACTCCTGGGGCTTCCTGTTAACTTCAGGATCAAATACTTTGGCCTTCAAAACAGCTTTCACAGTCGGGTTCCTTCCTACCCTTGTCTTCTTAGAACCTGACTCCTCTCCATGTTCTGTTACCCAGTGACAGTGGCTTCCTCACTGCTCCTCAGACAAGTCCATCTCTCAGCTCACTACATTTTTCAGTCTGTCCTCCATGCCTGTAATTCTTTCCCTCCTATCCATCTCTTGCCTTCCTTGAATGCCTTTCCTGGTCCCCTTTAACACTAATGCCTTTCCCTTGAGGTTCTCCCTATTTTATCCTTTACGTACCATATTTATACATAGTTTTTGTACATTCTCCTTCCAGTAAGATGGTGAATGCCTTTCTTTGTACCTTAGCATAGTGCCTGGAACTTAAATGTTTCCTGACCTCTTTGAGATAAAACGCAATAACGGTATCTCAACATATTTCAAACTGAACTCATTATCATTCCTCTAAAGCCCTTCCCTCTTTCTAGTTTTACTATTAAGGCACCACTATCCTCCCAATCATGCAGGCTAGAAACCTATGTGTCACCCTCAAGTCCTCATTCTTTCCTCACTCATATCCAACAAGCTGTTAAGTCTTGTTGTTTCTACCTTCATATCTCTCCTGTGCGCACGAGCATGTACATGCATGCATGCGCGCGCACACACACACACACACACACACACACACACACTCTCTCTCTCCCACCTTTTCCTCTGCCACTGTCATCACCCTCCCTGGTGAGGGTCCTCATCATCTCATGCCTCAACTACTGTTGCAGGCTGCTGGTTGCTCTCCTTGCCTCAGGTCTCTCCCCACTCCAGTCCATCCTCCATTCAGCTACCAAAGTGATCTTCCTAAAGCACAGGTTCAAAGACCTTCCCCTTTCCCCTCTTTCAATAAGCTTTAGTAACTCCATATAACCTCCAGGATCAAATGTAAAACACTCTGTTTGGCTTTCAAAGCCTTCATAATCTGGCCCCTTCCTACCTTCCAGTTTTCTTATACTTTATTCCCCTCCACATGTACCCTGTAATCTGGTCAAACTAACTTTCTTTGTGTTTATCCCAATTCCAGGCTTTTTCACTGGCTGTCTCCCATGCCTGGAGTAATCTCCTTCCTCATTTCACTTACTGGCTTTTTTCAAGGATCAGCTAAAATCCTCCTCTCTCTGTCTTTCCTCGCCCCCTTTATTTAATGTTAATGCTTTCCCTCTGAGATCACCTCCAATTTATCTTGAATAGACTGTATTTGTAGAGTTGTTCATATATTGTCTTCTCCATCAGAATGTGATCTCAGGATTCCGCTCAAGGGTTAGAGCAGCTTTTGCTTTTCACTGTACTCCCAGTGCTTAGCATAGAGCCTAGCACAGATAAACTTCTTATGAATGCTTATTGGGGTCTCCTATAGATGAAAAAAGTAATTAATTTCCTTTTTACTCTAACACCTACAGGTAGAGAGGATGTGGGATTAAAAGGAGTAAAGACACTGAAGTCCTCTTTCTATTCTCATACACTGATATATTTCATATACTTCAGCATCTAAAACATTGTCACTGTGAAAAATTGACTATGGGATTATATTCCTAATTCTGTTAATTGATTTACCAGTTCTGTTGCTAAATTAAAAAAAAAATCCTTTAGTAGCTCTTCTATGAGACAGAAAGATGGTAAAGTATTTGATTATATGACAATATGATATGAAATTCTTTAGCTTAAATCAGTCCCCAAGACCATCTACTAAGGGAATGTCTAAAACAGTAAAAGGCCACCTATGAAATCAAGGTTTCTGAAGCCAAGTTTTACACCAGCATCATCATTTACTGAAGTTGACCACGAAACCACATTTTTAACGTCTTCCTTTAGTAAACCAAAAATCAAAATTAAACTAAAGAATGAAAATTTCTAACATGTTTTGAAGACATTTTAGTTTATAGTTTAAGACTACTGCAGTTCTGGATAAGTATGCATAAAATTAAAATGACTCAATTTATGTCTTCTATGTTAAACTCTCACATTTTCTAAAGCACTTTGTAGTTCACTTTCTTCACAACTCTATGAAGTGGATAAATATTTTTATTTCCATTTTATATATTTAGGACAACAGCTCCTAGGGCTAAGTGGCTTTTCAACATCACACAACCAATAAGTGCCAGAGCTGGAATTCTGTCCGACATCTTCTGATTCCAAGCCCACCGTTCATCCTACTTTATCACGTTACCACTTTCATCTCAATACAACTTTCTTGTAACAAGCTTTATTTTTACCACTGTTGAAATGACTAAAGGTCAAAAGCAAAATCCACTGCTCTTTTAAACTTTAGAAATTCACAAGCTAACAAGTTTGTGGAAGTGAAATTATTCTTTAAGCAGTTTATGAAAGGCAGGCTTACCAATTTCAGTAATCCGTGCTTTTCATGATGATACAAAACAAAAACGCGTATTATATTCATGCATGAATACAGTTATATGGAAAAGTAGGGGGAAGAGCTTAACAATAGCTGCACTTTGCTACTACAAAAAAATTATAGATAAAATTGCTTTGCCTTTCTAAGTGAAAACAAAGAAACCACAGTAAAACTGGATAGTTTCTGTAGTACTGTCCACTTCCTAAATGCACCTCACTGGTGATATGCAAATGGAAGATACTCAATGAATACTAACTCAACTGAACCACTACTTCGGTTCTTAGTATTAAATTCTATTAATCTTTGAGAAACTTATTTTGTCACTGGTTGAGGATTCTCGCCTAACCCAAACTGAATTACTTAATTTTAAAACAATTTCCTAATAATTAGGTATTTTTCACCTTTCTCTAAAACGTATTGGGAATGATTTAAGTGATTTAAAATTCTTATAACATTTAAAGAGAAAATAAAATTAAGAACTAGCAAAAGAAAGTCTCCCTGCTGCCAGGTGTCCTGGGTAAAAAGCTCTTCCATCAAGGGAGCACAAGCTTTATTTTGCCATTGCCGCCTATAAATCTGGAAGGAAGATGTAAACATACATATATACTAGACTAAACAATAGCTAAAAAGTGGCCACTACTCACTCTCCCACTCACAGATACCAAGCAAGTCTGTGGGAAAAACTTAGAACTGAAGCTAAGGAACTCAAGTCAAGTTTTCTGAAAATAACCCAGAGCTGACAAGTCAGTAGGAGGGCCTGGATGGTTTCAAGACACAGTTTTTAACCAAGCCTTGGCCTTCCAACCGTTTTTTTTTCTCCAAAGAAAGATTTATATCCTATCCTTGGCTAAATTACTTATAAATTAATCAAATTAATTACTCTCAGTGGATAAGCAAGAGACTGGACAAGATAGCACCCATGTCAGCCAATGAAGTCTGTGTTTTTTAAACTTAATATATCAGCTTGTTTTTAAACAGATCTATAGTGAACATATATGGCAAAGGGCTTACATTTTTTTCCCTTTTTTCCTGTTTCCTTTCTCAGAAAATATACTTCAACATACACACATATAATGGAAATGTTGAATTTTCTACATTAGAAAGATAAAACTACTTATTTCTTTCAAAAGTGATTCACTTAAAACAAAAAAGGTATAGTTGCCCCTTTTTCACATGTAGGTAGGCCAATAAGATTCTAAAGGGCACCCATAATGCTTTTAGATATCTAAAGAATTGTTCAGTGCACTGAAGAAGTAACACACATAGCCCATCACAGAACAGGAGGCACTGGGGAAACATTCTTTGCTTATTTTATTACATTAATTGAGAGGTATATTTTCATTAAAAAAAAAAAAACCTTGAAAACCCATCAAAGTATTTCTACATCATCTACTACTGTAGGGGGTAAAAAGAGAAAACTAAATTGCCTCTGAAGTTTTCAACAACGTTATGTCACTTGTAACCATGTTACACTTCACCCCATGATAACAAACAATGTCTGGGTATCATTTATTTAATTTCAAAGTTGGAAAACATTTTTTGTGTTTCACTTATTTTTATGCTGTCACAGCTGTAGTTTAACTTGAAAGAACAAAGAAATCTGATAATTTGGAAATAGTGACTTTTATGGTGGCAAAGCAGAGGAAAGGAGAATTTTTCTAAATACTTAGCTAGTAGATTATGCTTTTTTTAATTCACAAATTGACTGTACTAGGTCACCTTTGAGTAATGGAAAGCTCTGTTTAAACATTTCTTTGGCAATGGGCATAAAGCATTAGATCTCATTTCTACAACTTGCCAGCTGGGTTTTGTCATTAACATTTATTAACCATCTACGATAGGGCTTTCAACGTCTAATCCGCACGATACAAATGTTTTGCATGGTCCTCCAGAGGGCTTTGGTGTGACAAATTACTGGCATGGATTACATCCCCGTGGCTATTCACCAGAGGCAATGCAAAATTAACATGGTACTAATCCAATTTAAACAAGAAATTGTACAAACTATCCTCTGAACAAAAACAGATCAGGAATTCCAATTTTATATTCAATCCACAATAAATGTGTTTTTAATCAAGAGTTTTTGGAAAAATTCTAAAGTGATTTTCACACCAATGAAAAGTGACAGCCTGTCCAAGTCCAAACTTAAACTTTCACCTATACAACATCACAATTTGTAATGCACTGGTACAGTTCACTGAGTTTCTTTACCCATTTCCTAGAGTGGTGCTTCTCAAGCTGTGATCTAACACTTAGGTTTCAGTACAATAGTGGAGAAGAGACTATTAAACAGTCATAAACTTCTCAGATTTTTTAAAACAGTATTTTCTTATGTGTTAAATTCTAAAGGTATGTTAAAAATTAGAGCAATTGAGTTATGAATGCTATTCAAAGGTGAAATTTTTTCCATGGATATTAGTTAAAAAAACATACATCATTATTTTAATTGTCATTAAATTATGGCATATAAATAAACTAATATTGTTGCACATTTCTCCCAAGCAAATTAACAAAGGAGGCAATGCAGCAGATTGAATGCTTGATTTAGAGTCAGATAACTTGGCCCCTTATGTGTGAACTCAGGCAAGACACTGACCTTCTCTGGGCCTCAGTTTCTTCATGTCTAGAATGAAGGGGTTGGTTGGACTACAGTGACCTGTAATCCTTTAAACACCTATCTTAATTAAACTGACCAAAACTGCCACTTTATATTAACAGCACTCTCTTACTCCCTTATCATCACAATCAGTAGCAGAGAAATACAAGTTACTTCTGTGGATTATTCTATTAAGAGATTGGTAACTCTCACACTGGTCCGCACAACATTACTCACTTTTGAATGGCTGTCTCCATTGCCTTACCACCTACTATTCTTTTCTTAACAATACAATCTGGCTTTCATACTTAATATTTTCTTGAAGTTATTACCATGACTTCTCTTGGTCAAATTCAATAACAGGACCTTTTCTTGGTTTTCTCCTTATTATTAGAGTTATATCTGACACATCTCCTCTATTCCCCTTTCCTTTCTAGCTTTCCTTTACCTTGCTTTCTGTGATACTATAGCTGTCCAGGTTTCCTTTTAGCTGCTAGCCATTCTTTCTCTGGCTTTTCTGTTAGCTAGTTCTTCTTCTACTACCACCTGCACGTGTGCATCACCTTTTAATTCACGTTTCACTCAACCTCACATTAAATTTATTCTCACTGTTCAAACTGTTTATTAATAATTTTCAAATCTATAACTGTATTTTTTCCAGTTTCTTATCTGCAGTTGAATATAGGACATTTCTTGAAATTAGTATAGTTGGAAGAAAATGGATCTTTTCACTCCCAAACCACACAGGTTTCCCAACTTCCTATTATTACTGTACCAAATCCTCTAGGTTTCTTAACCTTCCAAAAAAAATTATTTCAACTTTTCTCATTCATCCTGAACATCTTGTCCTATTTTTTAACTGTAATGTTTCATAGGTGCTTCTCAGCTTTTCTAGCCATAATAAGTAATATCCTAGTACAGGCCCTTAGCACTTCTTGCCTAGAACAATCCAACAGCTTTAAAGCTGGTCATTTTGTATCTACTCATTCCTCATTAATTCAAAATTATTAGCTACAGGATTGTATTAAGATATTTTGAACAATTTATAACCATGCTCTTATGAATGCTATCCTAAATATTATTTCTTGCCTTCTCAATGGGAGAGGGAGGAAAGAGAAAGGGAGGAGGAAGAGAATTTGGTACTGAAAATAAACATTTTTAAAAATTTAAAAAAGAAGGCTATCCCAGCAATGAAGTTTTTTGCTTATTAAGAAAAAGAATTGACTATTACCCTGAATGTCATTACATTATTTTGCCTTAGGTCAGTAATGATTCATTAAGCACCTACCATATGGCAAGACAAAGAACTTACAGTGGCTCTACTGTATCGAAGCCATGTTTCTCAGCGGCACAGTATCCAAGACTATCCGATGATATTTCTCTAACTTCCTTTCTCAATTCTTGCAAAATGGGCTGATTACTGACAAACCCTATCCAAGACTCTTCTCTCTTGTGCCATCATCAGTCCCTTCAGTGCTTAGGTAGTCAGCTGGCACTATTTTATTAATTTTTCCATCTAAATAGTAGGCTCCTCAAAGGCAACTTAGCTTTTTCTTTTTTAAAACAGCTTCCCCTCATGGTACTTTGTAAATGCTGTTCGACAAAGTCTTTAGTCATATTTAATACAGTGTAACATGTACATGTTAAATACCATTTGATGATCCAGAGAAAAGATTAGGGGGAAACAGAACAAAACAAAATAGCTTATATGCTAGAACAAAAATATAGGTAGTGGACAAAAGCCAAGTTTAGGATAGGATAAAAATGAATCATGACTAACTTTTAAGATATTAAAATGTTTAGATCACCTAGATTAACCTCAAAATAAAGAACCATGTTTGTACCTTATACCTCCCTCTACTTCACTGGGTATACTTTGCCTATATGTTCCTTTGAAAGATTTCCATCAGTATCTGTGTTTGGATATTTTTGTCTCATAATTGTAAACAGACCACAAATGTCTCTCTCTGACAAATATCCCTACTTGCAGGCTCTTTGTTTCACATCACCGTCTTTCAGCAGTAGGAAAGGAAAAAAGCAAAAGAAAACAAACCAAGAAAAACTACAATGTTTTCACATTTTACTTTTTCTCAACTACAGAACAATCCTGTTCATGTCCTTTACTCTATCCCAGTAAATTGCCATATATCCCTATGAATTAAACACGTTATATTCTTAAATGGAAGACTGTCTATTTAACAATGCTTTTTTCCACATTAAAAAAAAGAACCCAATACTCCCAGTGGAAAAGAAACTCACTAAAAAAGGGGAGATGAACAGCAGTTAGTTGTAAGTAAAAGTGGAAGAAGAAAATACAACTTGGTGAATGGCCATAAAAATATATTCCCAACATCCCATGGGTCAGAGTAGAGAAAGATGGCTAGCCAGTTAAAAATAGAAGCACCAAGTGGTTTTAGTTTCAACTAAGGAAAGTAGTACTCTATACCTTAAAAGAAGAAAAAAAATTCCTATACATAAAAATAAACTCTCAAATTTTAGAAGTCTGGACAAGAACTAATACCAAATGTATGAGCCTAAAAAAGTAAAAAGAAAATTCAAATAAAAAATTTTAAAAAATTAAAATAAAGACAAAGTTCAACGAACTACATACCTGCTTTAATCTTGCAAGTTCTTTAAGAGCTCGACTCCATTGCTGCTTGTAATGTAGTTTAGACTTAGTTGCTGATTCCAACTTTCTTTCAAGTTCAACCTAATAGTAATTAAAATCATATCAAATGAAATGCTATGCCATAGTATACAATCACTGAAAGATAATATACACAAAGAGTCTGCCTAAAGAAAAGAGTTTATGTAGTGTAACAAATGACATAATCTAAAACTGTTATATAATTTAGTGTAAATATTATGGCACACGAACATTTTCTTGTTTAAAATATAGTCTTATTTTTATGGTCTAACAGTCTATACACAAAGGACCTAGATTAGTGTAAGCCTCCAGACAGTTACTATAAATGTGTTTAATATATGTATATTATATAAAGATCTTTTGTGTGGTAAAAAAAAAAAAATCCTTTTTTTCTATTAAAAACGCAGTTTGGTTAGCATTCCAGTTTAGCTGGCACTCTGAATTCTTAGAAACAAATGATTCCTTTGGATAAAAGCCTCCATGTGAAATTTGGTTTTATAACATAAAATAAAATTAAGAGGGCTGGCACAGATTATTTTTATAACTGTATTTTGTAAAATCCTAGACCAGAGAAAACAGTATGAATGTTTTATCAAAAGTCAGGTTACTAAGGAAAAGTGTAGTCAAAGGTACTTGAAGAACGCTCTAAAGTAAATACAAACAAAAAGGGAAAAATGTCTTTGACAATATGAATGGCTTTTATTTTCAATTGTTTCTCAAACATATAAAGAAAAACACTAAAATTGTTTAATAAAAAGTGATTATTTTTACTTGCAGCAGGCAATCTGTTGTGCATGAACTGGAGCCAACTTGGCTATGCTTTTGGAATGTACTTTCTCAAAGTCTCAAACCACGTACCAAGCAAATTAATGAAGCCAACAGACAGTTTTACTATTTAAGTGATAATGTAAAAATGTGCCTGTTAGAGTAAAATAGTGATTTAACAAGCCAGTTTTTTAATGTAAAATAATCCAGTCTTTCCCACACCACTCCCAACGTTTTTACAGAATTAAGACTTCATTATCCAAAAAAATCAATCTTCAGAAAATTCATCTGTAAATCCTATGATGGGAAAAGCCTAATGCCAAATTCTGGTTAATATTAACTATTTTGTCACCTATACACAAACATATTCACACACACACTTATCAGAAGTAATATATTCATTATTTTGCTATGAGTCTTTATGGTTAACTAATTTATAATACTTTGTATTTCAAATTAAAATTTATTCATCCATGGTCAGTAATAAAATACTGGAGAAAGCACCATAACAAAAAAAAGAACTGATTTTTTTGGTTTGTCTCTCCTTCTTTAAAATGTGCATAATAAGACCAGTCTCTTTTGGCTTCTAAAGGATGTACAGCGAAATTCTGAGTGCTCATAGACTTCTTATTCTATTCTGCAATTTCACCAGAAAGGGTAAGTTAATATACAAGTTCATTAAAACTCTAATAGACAGTTCAATGATTGGTTCTTTTTTTTTCTGGTCTACTAAACAACTACGCAGTTCTGCATATGCTATTAATCAAACAACAAGTGTTTATTTCTAAACACCTAATATGTGCCAGGCACCGTGCTAGGTGCTAGAAGATACAAATACAAAAGCAAGAAAATTATTACCTTCAAAGAAATTAAGATTTTATCAGGGGAATACATGTCCAGAGACAAATGAAAAAGAGATACAAAATAAATAGTTGGTTAGGGTCACTCACACCTGGAACAGACCTCTTCAGAAAGGTGGTACATGTGCTGAGCCTTGAAGGGGATCAGAGATTTCAAGGGGGCAGAGAGGATGAGGGCATATTCCAGGCATGCAAGGGCATGGACAGAAGACAGATCATCATGTACCAGGAAATGCAAGCAGACCAGACCAGTCTGAATATACAGTGCATGAGCAAGAGTTATGTGTAATCAGTCAGGAAATGTAGGTTGGAGTGAGACTGTAAAGGGTTTTGAAACGTCAAACAAGAGTCTGTATTTTATCTTAGAGGCAACAGGGGAATGATTGTCACATCTGTATTTGAGAGTTGGGTGGAGCGAGGCAAGGCTGGAAGCTAGGAAACCTCGATCAGAAGTGGTTTCTAACGGTCCAGGTAAGAAATAAGAAGGCCTGAATTAGGGTGGTGAATAGAAGAGTCAGAGAAGGCAGAAATGGTGAAACTGGACAACTAACGGAACATAAGTGAGGAGGAGGGAAATGAGGAGGAAGTGAGGAAACAAGAGTCAAGAGTAGTTCCGAAGCTGTGAATCTGGATGGCTAAAAGAAGAACGGGTGTTTCCTTCAACAAAGTAAAGACGTCACCATCTGCCCCACATCTGAGCTGTCCTACATGTGCTGTCCTCCTATATGTTCTGTCTCTGAGAACAGGGACTGGACTGATTTTCTGTTTGTATCCCAAGGGCATTTAGTGTTTAGTTTCATATCACCAACCGCCCATTCCACATCAATCTCCAAATAGTTATCCCATAAGCATCACAAACCCAACATCCAAAAAAGCTTCTTATCTCTCCTCCCCTAACCCTTTCTCTCCTAACTTTTTTGCTTATGCTGAGGGAACCATCATCCTTCCTTTTAGTCACTCAGGTTCACATCCTCAAATCCTTCCTTAACTCTTTCTTATTCACTCTCACTCAGTTGCCTGATATTGTTCTCCAAAAATTATCTTGGCATCAATCTCATTCTCTTTATCACAAAACAATTCAGGTACTTAACACCTTTTAGCTGGATAAATGCAATGGTCTCCTAACTGGTCTGTGATCTATAATCCATCTCCCATAAAATTTTCAAATTAATATACCTAAAATAGAGGTATGTATGATCATGTCACTTTCCTTTTCAAGAAAATACAAAAGCTTCCTCTTGCAGCTGGAATATAAGAGAAATTTCCTCTATTTGTCTTTAAAACCCTTCACAGCTTGGCTCCAGTGGTACCTTTTTGTACATTATTCTTATTAATACACACTCAAATGAAACTCTTCCCCTCCTCCCCAAATTATTTTACATGTATTTTATGGCTAATTTTCTATGACTGTGACATACAATATTCCCCCAAGAGAATATATATTTCTTGAGAACAGGGAACTGGTTTTTGTCTTTGTATATCCATCATCTGGCATGGTCCTTGATACACAGTAGGAATAGATTATCTCTAAGACTCTTTTCTGCTCTAACAGTTTGTGAATCTAGCTTTATATCTTACGATTCCCTCAGCTCCAAACAAATTAGGCAACTGTTGGCACCCATCATTTGCCTTTTGCTTCTTACATTTCCCCCGCTGCTTGAAATGTCCTTTCTCCCTTCTCTACCTGTTCAATTCTGTCTCACAATACTGAACACAAATGCAACCCTTCTCCATTCATAATCTCTGCTTCTCTGAACCCCTAACACGCTATACACTTCTCATACATCACTTTCAAACTCTAACTTTTCGAACAGTTGTAACTGGACTGTGAGCCACTTAAGGCAAGGGTCGGGCTGTGTTCGTCTTTGTATCCCCAGTAATGATAAGAGTCCAGCACCCTGTAAGAAAACGGTGTTGAATAAACATTTCTGAACAAATGAACCAATTAAAAATACCAGTTTATAATAAAAAAGACAGCAAGAATTCCAAGAAGGCAGAACTTCTTGGTGTTTCCAGATGGCCTACTATATTACATGAAATTTAAATATTACATAAAGGAAACTGTTCCTCTAAAACTCAGGTCACCTAAATAGTGTCTATTTAAGGTAAAAAGTTCTAGGATTTGAGAAAAGCTGGTTACCAGTGGCACAACTTTTGCCCAAACATCTTTTCAATATTCTGCTGGTTCAGGCCTAGAAAAGTGTCATCATTGGAAGGAAACATCTGATTTTAAAATGTACTGATAATTCTCCATGTTTAAAAAAGCATGCCATGATATTTAAATAGAAAAGATTGATTTAAAAAAAAAACTGTCCTTAACATCTGGGCTCAGTGACAAAGATGTTGAGGATTTACACCACCTGGCACCGTGCCCCAATGAGCAGGCTGGGAATGAGAAGAGGGATGTGAAATGAGCCGGTCAGGTTGGTATCACTCTCTCCCTCACCTCCAGTAGCCGGATGACAAACTTCCCTTTAATGGACAAAAAAGTCATTCTTGAGCTGGAGGGTCATGATCTTGGCTGTGGGCTGGGCCCTAGGAGAGGGATGGTTTTGTTTCTCAAGAGGAAAATATAAAGAAGATTCTACTCTTTCAAATGAATAATAACTATCCCTGGAGGAGCAAATACAACCATCATTACTAATTCTGCCAAATACATTAGAATTTGGGGTTTAAAATGTGAGGGGAAGAAAAGACCAGGGGCAGAAAGGGTACCGTAAATGGGCTTCCAATTTTCTACATAAACTCTAGCACCTTATATTATGACTCTCAAATCAGTTTTTTAATTGATAAAGAATTATATTTTTAATAACAAGGAATATGAAGCATAGATTACAGAAAACCTTAACATCAAACCTAGATATAACCTGACCACTTAATTATATAACCTACAGCACCACCTAGAGGCAAAAAAATCTTGAAAACTAACATAAAGGAAATAGCAATTAAACAATTAAAAGAAAATTCATAGCAGCTGGGAGTTACTGAATTTTAGATCTTGATAGGGCTCCCAATAGTCCAATCTTCTTATTTTCCAGGTTAATCAACATTTGTACAGAATGCTACATCAGCCCTTAGAGAGACAAGGACATTCTCTGCCCTTAAGTTTACGTAAGTGACAATTTAAGGTAGATTTCAGTATCTGGCACCAGACCATGATTTCTGCAAATCAATTTCTGAATATTTTCTGAAAGGACTGGCTATATAACATTTACAAGTAGAAAGGAATTTATATCTGCTTCTATCTTCTTAACATTTTGAAGGAATCTATTACCTTTATCACTAAACCTGAAGTTGGAAGATTTTTCAAAACAGCTAACTTTTAGAATTAGCCATAATCTAATATTACATAGACACAAGCATCTTGAAGTGGAAAGGTCAAAGTCCAACCTGTTGTGAGTAAACATATATGCATTTTGTTAAACAAACAAACAAAAGCCCGTAATCCATGAATCCCTTTGTGGAATTTCTCACAAGACCAAAGTTATAAAGCCTATCTAGTATGACATCCCTTTCCCTGTTGGTAACATAAGCCTCTTGCCTGAATTTTAAACTCTTGCTTCCACAGACTGTTGTATCTCAAATCACTTTCTTAGCTGTAAACACCTTCCAAGTGAAAATCTGTCTTTTCTTCTCATTCCTCCATAGCTCGGTTCCCACTTTCTACCAAGCTGCCTCTCTTACTCTGGAAGATCTAAAATGAAATCTGGCCTTAGACACTTACTAGCGGTGTGGCTTTGGGCAGTCACTGAAACGCCTAAGTTTTAGTTTCATCCTCTGTAAAATGGGACAATATGACCTTTTTCGGAGTGTTATTCTAAAAACAAATAAGATAATGTATGCAAACATTCAAAGACTGTCAGCTACTATTATTATTAAATTATGCCCTCCTTTATGCTGATAGATACCCTTAATCCGCAAGATTTTTGAAATTTAATCCCCTACGCTACCTCTAACTGAAACCTGGCTTCCCTAAAACACAACTTTTCCCACAGTCCTCTCTAATGAAGGCCATTCCTTCTCCCGTTCCATTCCCTAGCACTTACCAGAAGAGAAGGGGTTGCCCTGATCAACATTTCCCTCTTCTTTTTATGGAACAAGTCTACTTTTTGAAGTGGGGAGGCAGCTAGGTGGTGCAGTGGGTAGAGCACCAGGGCAGGAGTCAGGAGCACCTGAGTTCAAATCTCACCTCAGACACTTGACACTCACTAGCTGGGTGACCTTGGGCAAGTCACTTAGCCCCAATTGCTTCCTCCTGAGTCATCTCCAGTCATCCTGATGGATTGAGAGGACTCTGGAGGAGAAGTGAGGCCGGTGACCTGCACAGCCCTCCCTCGCTCAAAACAAAGTCCAGTGCAAGTCATGTCATCATTTCTCTGATGGCATGGTCTTCTTTGGCAATGAAGGATGAACACACACTTTTTGAAGTTTCTATCATACACTTATGCCACCTTCTCTACATGCCAATTATTGCCCTCTGGAACAATCACTTACCTTCATTTACTACCATAACAACCACCTTACAGTTTCTCTTCCATCCTATCATCATGCTGGCAACTTCAACATCTACCCTGATAATCTAACCCTGAGAACTCAAGGTTCCTTTATTTCTTCAAATTTAAAGTCTTCCCATCTGCATTTTACTTCTAGCACACACGGATACTTTTCCATCATCACTCAAAAATGTTGTACTTCCAAACCCTGAACTCCTGTCCAACTTTCCGTCTTCTCCATTCTTTCAGACCAACAGAACATTACTGATATCTCCGTCCCTTCAACCACCCCCTGATCTTCCACTCTATCAAACCCCTTTAGGCGCTTGTTTGTGCATCCAGGTTGATCCCCAGGCAGCCTTCAATTCTGACGTCTCAGCACCAGATGGTCCCTTAGCCTTCCGATATTCTGCCACATTCATGTTGCTGACTCCAAATTAGGATCACTACCACAAAAATCATGACAATTCACCTAAAGCATGTCCACTAAAAATTTCTAGTATCTAATTTCTACCAGGCCCTCACTATAGGTCTGAAATGCTTTTTATTCATATTAAAGTTTCTAGTGAACTACCCATAGAGACCATTCCAGACTTCTTCCACACTCCACAAACCCTCAATTTTTCTTGATCTCAGCAGACAACCTGACCTCTGAATACACTAAGAAAATCAAGGTCATCACTCAAAAGTTCCCTTCAACTTCCTTCCTTCTCACTTCAAAATATGTCACTAGACTCTCATCGCTACCTCCAAGTATGCATCATGTGCCTCTTGTCACAAGGGAAAAGCTACTCCTTTGGATTCCCAAGGCTAACCTTTTCTCTCTGTGTTGTGCATGTGTTGTTAATCTTACCTCCTCCCACCCACTGTGGGACTTTGGCCCATTCTTAGACTTATTTCTTCTCCTTGTTAGAAAGTCTTCCTATCCACTGGCTCCTTACCTTCTACATTCAAATATGTTGAGAGAGAGAGACAGAGACAGAGAGAGAAAAAAGGAGGGAGGGAGGAAGAAAGAGAGAGAGACAGAGAGAGGGAGGGAGGGAGGGGGAGAGAGAGGGAGAGAGAGAGAGAGAAAGAAAGAAAAGAAAGTTAAATTCTTACTAACTCTTGTGAACTACAGTTCCCTTTCCCTATCTTACAAACATAATTTTTTAAGGGAACAGTTTATATATTCAATGCCTCACCCCACTCATTTGGGGTTATACAAGTTGGCTTCAACTTTTCACCACTCCTAAAAGTTTAGAATGAACTCCTAACCAGCAACTTTAATGGTTTTTTTTTTCAATTCAGTCTTCTTCCTTTAATCCTCCAGCATTTTACAATTCTTATTGCTAATTGAAACTACTTAAAAAAAAACCCTACAGAATAATAGTGAGCGTTCAATTCAGGTCAAATTACATTTTACACTGCATCATATTTGTCTTTGTAGTGTCACACATTATTTTGTTATAATTATTGTAAACTCCCCAAAAGCAAGGATTTTGTTTTTTCATCTTTGTATCCCTACTATCATTATAGTGCTTTATGTATAAAATATGTATTACATATAAGTTGAATTTAATCTAATTTGTAAAGGACTCAGAAGCACACTTTCATGATTCTCTCCAAAAATTTTCAAGTCTCAGACCATGAGTAGAAAGAATGCATAATCTTCTTTCATGTTACAAATGCTACACCTATTTGATGGGTAAATAAGACACTTAAAGTATCTACAGTTGTTAAACCATAACTTGAACAAGCGAGTTTACTTTGCAGCAAAATAGGGATAAATCAGATAATTCGCAGTCAAATACGTAAAATTCTAAATGTCTTAAGGTCCTGAACATACAACTTCAGAAGTAATCTTCTTACATGTTCCACTGAAATAGTGCTATTGCGGTGTGCAGCATTTGGAGTCGAAGGACGGCAGTGTAAGCCCTACCTCCCTGGGCTTCCATCTCGGGTTTGTACCTAACAGCTCCTAATGTCCCCTCTAGTTCTAGGTGCAGTTCTATCAGCATGTATAAATTGTTTACGGACTAGCGTTCTACTCCCAGAGATCCAGCGGTAAGTTAGCCAGGGTACCTTTTCCAGCGTAAGAAGGTTTATTTCCGACTGCAGGCGCATTTCTGGCTTGCTGTTTTGCTGGTCCTTGAAATGCTGGAATTCTTTTTCCAAAGTTTTATATTTAATGTCAGCATCGTAAAGCTACGGTAAAAAGATAACAGCAACAAAAAAAATCTCAAACAATAAAATCCATTAAATTTAATAATAATATACAAGTAAAATATTACAAAACTCAGATCAGTCACAGTTTGTTTTAATTTGGTAAATGAACTTCCTTTAAAAAGCAGACAAATCTTTTTTTCAAGTATGGTGCTTCTTAGAGAGTGTTAAGATAATTTTCAGTTAGATTTAGAATTTTAAAAATTCACTCTTAACAAGATGTAGCATTGATATATCTTCCTTAGGTTTCCTGATTAGACATACACTAGATCTCTTCAGAACAAGAGAAGATTCTATGGTGTTACAATTTTTATGAATTTGATGACAAGAATGACTGGATAAGACAGTAAGCAAATCAAAAGATCATATAAATCTGTAAATTATGAAAATTAGCAAGGTGAGGTGAAGAGAGTGATGGATTTGGAGATAGCAAGATTCGACCTGAATCTTATCTCCAATATTTAACTAAATGTGTGACCACAAGCAAGTCTGAATCTTTCTGAACAAGTTTCCTCATTTGTCAAATGGGGATAACAGATGTAGTTATCTACCTTATGAAGCAGTTATAAGGAACAGATATTTATAAGGTACTCTGTAAACTTAAAAGTGCTATAAAATGTCAGTGATTTCTGTTAGTATCAAAAATAATGACGATCTAAAGCATTATATAAAATAACCTTCCTCAAAACACAGAAAATATGAAGTAAATTTACAATTTAAGAATTTTTTGGTAAGCACTAATAGGAAATAGGAAAGATATGACATTAGTTAACTCATGGATATATCAAATATGTCATTAATTAAACTAATGGTCAAGTCTCTAAGCCTTTACCTTCCACTGTGTTTGAAACAGAAAATTTCTAACTGATGTGGAACCTACATAGCAACTTTAAAGAAACTTGGAGAAGATTCAATTTTTATGTCCAAGTTAGAAAGAAACATCTCTAACTAAATAGTGTACTAATAAATCCTTTATGAAGTTTCATTAAGGAACAAGGTGAATTTTCCATATTAGCCTTTTAAGCTACAATGTCTCTGATACTTTGATATATTTATGATTTCTTCAGTCTAAATACTTCCTCCTTAAATGCAGGTCACGACTCTTCCACATCTCTTCATTCTCTACAGTTCTTTTCCATAAACCGTTCTCGAAGTCTGGCTTTGATTTACTCTATAGGTTTTGGGGACCAGTAGAGTACTCAGATTGCTGTACCTTCAATCTCACTATGACTGGCCAATCTTCTTTTCCAGTTGCACATATATCTGAGGATGATGATGTCTTTCATAGCACTTATCTTGCTTTTAAAAATATGTTATAGTCTTACTCCACTCACAGTGCAAAAAAAATTGAAATATTCTTGAGAAAACCTAAAATATCTTAAATATTTAAGTATTTTCTTAAATTGAATGAGACAGAACATGATTTAATCTTTTATTCATGACTGAAGCTCAGTTATATCATTGTAATTATCAATTATTATAGTATACTGTTAGGGCACTTACTATACTAAAGTGTTCTGCAGTGGCCACTCCAGGGGCTTGTACCATGAGACTTTCACTAAACAACCCCAGAAAGCCTGAGTATTCAGTTATGCTTTTTATGTGTTTCTTTACTGTCAGGCTGCCATTGCTATTCATTGACTTAGCTTGAAAAAGTCTTTACCAACAACAAAGCCTGTCTCAACCGTACATAAAACAAAAAATGAACAGGCCCAGTGAAGTCTTCAATTACAAGAAGAGTAGACAGGCTTCAATATTTTGGTCTCTCAAAGGTCTTTTTTGCTTATTTCTATGTTCCTTGTTACATTTTAGATGATAAAAATTGCCACAAGTGTGATATTCAAATAAATGGAAATGTTCTTGAAATGAATTTTCCCCCAAAGTACCAAAATATTTCAGTATGGGTTTAGAGTAGAGGAAGGTGAGAGACATAAACTTAGTATATATAGTTTTATAAGAAAAGAAAAAAATTAGTAAAATATTCATACCAACAAGAGTTGCATAATATTTCAGCTTTAATTTACCTAGAGAAGATCAAAATCAGTTGACTTGTCATTTAAAAAAATTTTTAACAGTCTAAGAAAATCCCTGCATGATTTAAAACAAAGCAATGTTAACACTGACAAGTTCAGATTTTAAAGAGAAACTTTTATAAAACAAAAATATACACTAAAAATTATCCAGATTCAAAAGAAAACTGCCAATCTCACTTACTTTTACTAGTGCTGGTTCAAAATTCTATTTCATGTTTCAAAAATTCACTTACCTACTAAATACATACTATGCCAGAATACTTTTCAAATTAAAAGCATCAGATGCTTTTCCTACCATGTGGAATTGGTCAGACTAAGTTTCCTACGAAGAGCTATGAAGAAATGAAAAATCAAACCTACCATATGCAAGCCATCTTTATCTCCCAACTTCAAAAAGCAAGTGTAAATTAAAGGACCAACTATGAACCATAATGATGAATGAATACTATAAAACAAAATCACTTTTAATTGAATTTTCCCCATCCGTTTATTATTCTTCTCTCAAAAAGGAAATAAGCTTTCTCACAAGTAAAAAATTGTAATAACAATATCTGACATTCTTATCATACTGCAAACAACATTACATGGTATTTCATTTGGGCCTCATGACATTCTGAGATAAGTATAACAGCCATCACCATCATTAATACTATTCTCACTTTAAAAAGGAGGAAACGGAGGCTCGGAAAGATGAGACCCTGGTGCCAGGGTGACCATCAGAGGCTCAACACTCTCTGCTGCACTAGTGGCATCAAACTCCAATAGAAATGGTCCCTCAAGGCCACATTATTGACTTGGAAAATCCCATGTTAGCTTTATCTGTGCTCTACTGTATGATCTTGTCAAACATTCCCAATTACACTAAATGGGGCTCATGGCACAGTCAGCCAGCATTCTCTAACCTGCTGCTGAAGTCGTTGCTTTTCTCCTTCCAACTGCTTCATCTTTGATATCTCCAGTTCTACCTGATGAGCACACTCCTCTTTGATTCTCCGGATAGAATCCTGAAGTTCCTGAAGGTTTCTTTCATGGTCCAAGTGCAGCTCTTTCTTCTTTCTTTGTAGCTTAAAACAAATATATTTTTACGAAGAAGTGTCAAATTTTGAATGGCTAAGCAACTTAAACATTAAAATTTATATAAATGAGAAGGAAAGGTTATATATTTACAAACACTGATAAATATATAATTTATGATCAAACATGGAATAAAGGAGATTATAAAATTATGATTACATAAAAACCAAATAAACACTAGAATGAGAAAATACATTTTAAAATAATAATCAAATATGAAACTTTTCAAAAAAAGAAATCACTAACTATAAATAATCATTTAAAAGTTGCTCAAAATCAGTATCAGAAGAATGTAAATTAAAACAATCTTTATGGATATCAACTCAGATACCCATCAAATTGGCAAATACTATAAACGATGGAAAAATGTATAAGTTTGATAAAGAGGTTCCCAAACTTTTTGGTCTACCACTCCCTTTAAAAAATTACTCAGAACTCCTCCCCATAAAATCTATTTTCTTTAACCCTTTAGTGGTTTTAAAAAATTACGCATCATTTAAAAACTATATAAACTATTTCCTCATGTCATTTTATATAAAATATTTTAATGATATATTTAAAATTTAATAATTTATTTTAAATTTATGAGATTTTTTCCTAAACTGAAATTTTGATGATACAATACTGCATCACTTAATTGTATAATATTATAAACATGTCATTATATGCTCATATTCCTGCCAACATATGCCAGACTTCCTGACAATGTGTGATACAGTTACCCACCAACACTTGCTTGTCAGTGGACTTTACCACTGATTTTGTGTATTTATTTGGAAAATAATCACTATGACTTTAACTCTGTTATACAACTGATGAAACATGTAGGAATGGTTTTTTAAAACTTTCTTCTATTTTTTTCCTTATGCTTCCCCCACTCCCTTATTTTTATCCAACATCTCCCAACTGTACCCGACGCTACTACTGCCCTCCCGGATCATTCCAGCACCCACTTTGGGAACCTCTGGAATACTTTGCTGATATGATTGTGAAATAACCTAAACATTCTGGAAGATGATTTAGAACTGGACATGAACAGTTAATAAAATTTTGACCCAGTGACTGCACTTAAGGACTTCTGTCCCAAGGATTTTAAAGACAGTGAGACCAATATGTACAAAAATATTCATAACAGTATTATTTGTAATAACAAAAAAGTTGAAAACAAAACAAGTAACCAACAATTCAGGAACAGAGGAACAAGCTATTCCCCATGTCATATGACTGAAATAAGGTATTATTTTGTAGTAAGGGATGACAGATCTAACAATGTCATAGAAACCTGGCAACAGTTACATGAAGAGACGGAGAATGAAGAAAAGTCAAAGTAGCACCATATACAATGAAGACTTATGATGCAAATAAAAGCATGACAAATGCATGCTACATCTGTACCAAAGTACTGCTCTGGTCTCTCCAACTGCCAGTCTTCCCTCTGTGTGCACTTCTTGTCTCCCACATTAGAAAGGAAACTTCTTGAGGGCAGGGACTGCTTGTTTTACTCTGTGTCCGTAATGACAGACACAGTAATCACTGACTGATGAATTATCACCATGCCTTTATCCAAGGTACTGACAAAAACGTTTAAAAAGAACCAAACAAAGCAGACTCACAGAAGCATGGCATTTGTGAGCTAGAAGGGACCTTGGTAGCCATCTAACTGGACCCATAACAGAAAGGAATATCCACTACAACATTCCCAACAAATTACAAAGATGGCCCTTTCTTCTGACAATGCTAGCCCCTTAATATATGTGCTTGAATATATATCTTCCACCATCTCCAAAAGAATGACTTCAATCATTCCCCATCCACCCAGTCTTCCACCTCTCTCTACAATGGTTCCTTCCCCACTTCCTTCATGCATGTCCCATATCACACCATTTTAAAAGATAACTTCGCTAGACCCTACATCCCCTTAGGTTATGATTGCGTACCTCTCCGTTTCTCAGCCACCATCCTACAAAATGCTATCTACACTCATCACCTTACTTCCCTTAATCCTTTTGCATTTTTGGCTTCCAATCTCATCACTTTTCTCTTTCTACCTGTCTGACTTTTCCTTCTCAGTTCTGAAGCATCATCCATGTTATGATCCCTAATTTTGAGTATTAAACAAGGCTCTGACTTTATCCTCCTCTCTCTACACTCGCTCTCATGGTGACCCCATCAGTCTTCAGGAATTTAATTATCATCTCTGCAAATTATTCACAGGTCTATATATTCAGCCCTAGTCTCTTCCCTGACTTCTAGTCTCTTCAGTCTCACATCACTAACTGCCTGACTGCTGGACACTCCAACTGAATTTTCCCAGAGACATCTCAAACTCAACATGTTTATAGACATGTTTAGAGAACTCAATCCACTGACAAGTACTAATTAAGCCTCTATTAGGTGCGGATACATTTTTAGGTGCTTAGGATACAAATATAATGAAAGGAGTTTACATTCTAAAATGCAGCTATGATAAGTAGTATATATACCAATGCAGAGGTTCCTCCTCTGCAACTTAACATCTTATAGAAGTTAAGTGATTTGCCCAGGGTCACACAGCCATAGCCAGTGGGTGTCTGAAGTGGGACTTGCCTTTTATATCAATATGTACAAAAGAGGATAAATAAAAAATAAGATGTATTAATTATTCCCTTTTGCCTGACCCTCTACAACTGATTCCTCTCACAAATTTCTCTACACCTGACATAAGCACTACTATTCTTCTAGTCTCCCAGGCTTATAACCTTGTTGTCATCCTGGACTTTTAACTCTCACCTCATATGTCCCATCAGTTGCCAAGTCATGCCATTTCTACCATTTAACTAAGGCCTTCATCACCTCTTGCCTAGATTACTGGAATAAGTCTCCCGACTTGAGGCTACCTCAAGTTTCTCCATGGAAATCTATCCTCCACAGACCTTCTAAAGTGATTTTCTTCAAGTGCAGATTTGATCAAGTCACTGAGCTGTTCAGTCAACTCTAGTGGCTCCCTATTGCCTTTTGCACAGAATATAAATTCCTCTCAATAGCATCATCATGTTACCTCGCCCTCCTTTTGCCCCCTCTCCTCCCACTATGATCCAAGCCAAATTGACTTTCTGCCTCTTACATATGACTATGTCTCAGTGTCTCTGTAATATTTCCACTATCTCCAGTGTCTGAAATGTCTTCTTTGTGTTCACCACCATTCCCAATGAAGGGAACTGATTTATAATACAGGTGATAATGTAGTTTGAGGCCCAGATTGGGAAGAGCTTTCAATGCCAAATAGGAGTTTAGATCTGATCCTAGCATCAACAGGGAGGCATCAGAGCTTATATGTAACATGGACAGACCTGGATTTTAGGCCAATTTCTTTGGAAGTAGTGTGAAGGAATGGAGAAAATAGGAGAGTCTTGTCACTGTAATAATTCAGGTGAGAGTGAAGAGTCTGAACTAGGGTGGTATCTGCATGGATGAAGAGAAGCGTGCTTTGGAGGTTGTGGGAAAAAGGTCTAAGGGGTGGAGAAAAAGAAATTGTAACACAGACTGTAACCCTTCTCACCTATTCATCTCAACTACTCTGGACCGTGCCTAAACCTGGGCCAGTTCACAGATATCTCACAGCACCTGTGCTGCTGCCACTGTGGCTGTTCAGGCAGAGGTTGGGGTATAGCTACCATAAGCCTGAAGGGCTGCCTTCCAGGGCCCAGAAAAGAGCAGATTGGGAAGCATGCACAGCAATAGAATGAGTGGAATCAGGCAAATGCTGGACTATAACGGATGAAAAATAGGTACAGTTGTACTGAAGAAAAATTTCTTGATTTCCTATTACTGAAGGAGAGAGTACAACTCACCCTCCCCTTTGCAGAATGCATTATCTAGAAACCTCAGCTTTGTGTCATATAGATTCCAGGGAACCAGACTAGAAATGTTCCAATTCTAATCACAGAATCTAAAAGTGGAAGGGACTGAAGGGCCATTTAATCCAAATGATACTTGAGTGAGGATCCCTCATACAATATACTTAATAAACGGCCACATAACTCATGCATGAAGACCTTTCAGCAGAGGGAACCTATTATCTCCTGAAGCAGTCTATTCTATTTCTGGATAGCTAGTTGTTAAGATCATTTTAATTTCTTTTGAGGAGGAAGGGAAGGATCTACTAGAATACTGTTATCATATGGTATCTTAAGGTCCAAATTAACAGAGTAGAAGTTCAAAGAAATTGATTTACTTTACATATGTATTCAGTTATTCTAGCAACATATTAGTTTATGAAGTGATACATTAAATTCTACTTATGAATGAAGAATGATGGGGTAAATTGGAATCTAAGTACCTGAAAACCTACTATCAGTGTTGAGTGGAAGCATTACAGAAGTGCATTTTGGACCAGAGTTCCTCTTGGGAAGAGGCAGGGAAGGACAGATCTCTATGCTGGCCATCAATACCTTCAATCTAGAAAATGTCCAGGATAAGAGTTGGCTTTGGTTTCCCTGAGGTTTGAGCACTGATGATATATACAGAAATCTCATGTAGTCTAGGACTTCCTGGGCCATCAGAGCAACTTCTGAACTAACCCTGTCTTTGAGGGAGCTCTGGACTGGGAGTGGCAGGTCCTGATTCCCTGGGGTTTGTGGTTTACTGGAGTTGTTCCCTTTCCATAAATGAAGTGGTTTCAGCAAAGTCCAGATTCTGGCCAGGAAGAGAGTGGACATCCTGTTTGAGAGTGCATAATCACAAAACTCCTTCCCCACCCCCAGGAAGTTTGCCAACTGCTACATTCAAATGTGAAAGTGGATAAAAAAAGGGTTTGTGATGAAAAAAAAAAACTTGAATTGCTTTCCACAAACCTTTGAAAGTATTCAAAATAAATTATATCTGAAAATAATGAGCACATTCCAATTTTTATTGGAATGTATATTATTTGTCACACAAACAGCAAATGACAAATTTTTTCAAAATAACCCGATGAGATAGTACATAGTTCAATTACTATTATTGCTTTTGATAAGGAAACTGAAGTTCAAAGAAATCAAGTGACTTGCCTGTGCTAATTCTGTAAAAATAAAAACTTTCCCAGCATACCTAGCCCTTACCCCACTCAGAAAGATATCTCTTGGAAAAAATAATTTTTAAAGAAAAAAGAAGACAAGGGAAGAAGAGACAAAGCAAGCAGCAAAACTAATTCATACTTTGCAAAAGGCTGCAAGTCCATGCAGGGTCCGACACCTGTGGCCTCTCACCTCCGCTAGAGTGGGGAGGATCAGGATACACTCTCCTTTCTCCTCAGGAGCCAGGCTCATCCTCAGTGACTCTGCAGTGCTCACTTTTGACTATTTCGTGGTTGTTTTTCCATTTACATTATTGCAGTCACTGCGTATACGGTTTTCTAGGCTCTGCTTACGGCACTCATCCGTTCATATAAATCTTTCCATTTATCATGCTTGTTGTGATATTTTATTACACTCATGTACTACTGTCTGTTTGGCCATTACTCAATTATGTGCTTCTGCTTTGTTTCCAGTTCCACAGAAAGTACTGCTGGTTGGTACAGCAGTAGAAATACTAAGGAAAACCTGAGTTCAAATCATGCCTCAGACCCTTACTTTGTGGCCTAGTCAATCGAACCTCTCAGCTTTAGTTTTTTCATCTGTAAAATGGGAATGACGCTACACTTGAATACGTTTGTTGTGAAGACCAAATGAGCTAACACATGTACAGTCATTTGCCAGCCTGGAGGTGTCAGAGAAATGTTAGCTATTATTCTTACAAACAGTTTCGCTAATGAGGGGATTTTCCTCGTACAATAACTTCCTGTGGGTACATGCCAACTTGTGGAATCTCTGGGTCAAAGAGAACATTTCAGTCATTTTATTTGCGTAATTCCAAACTGCTTACACTAATTCACAACTCCACCAACAACGTACTAAGGTATCTATACACAACCTGCCAACATTTACTATTCTCAACTCTTGTCATCTTTGCCAGTTTGCTGGGTGTGAGATAAAACCTCAGTTGTTCTGAACTACATTTCTCTTACCATTAATGAAATGGAGCGTTCATTCATATGGCTAGTAATAGTTTCCAACTGTATGATGAGAGCTGTTGGCTCATATCCTTTGAATACTCATCTATTAGGAAACAGTTCTTGATTCTATTTATGTACACAATCTGATAATCCAATGAACACTTATTAAGCACCGACTATGTGGCAGACACACGTGTCGAGTAAACAAACATACGTATCTATCCTGGTTCTCTTCCTACCTATCTGAGCACTTCTGAGTCTCCTCTGCTGGATCCTCATCCAGATCACACTCTCCAACCACTGGTGTGTCCCTCTATTCTGCTTCATTTGGTAATCTCCTCAGCTCCTACGAGTTTAATTATCAACTCTAAACTGATGATTCTCACATCTACTTAATCTGGCCCAACCTTTCACAGTTCCAATTGCTTTTCAGATATCTCAGACTGCTAGACCTCCTAAGAAAACATGTCCAAAACAGAACTCACTGTCTTTCCCTCTAAACCCTCCCTGCTCCTACCTTCCCTTATTACAATCCTCCTTGTCCCTCAGATTCACAACCTAGGGGTTATGACGGACTCCTCGCTATTTCTCACCACCAACACCCCCATATCCAATCTGTTGCTAAGGCCTCTGCAACATGTCTCTTCTGTCCTCTGACACTACCACCACTCTAGTACAGGCTCCTATCATATCATGCCCGGAGGGCTGCAATAGCCTGCTGGTAAGTTTGCCTGTATCTAGGTGGTGCAGTGGATAGAGCACCAGGAAGATTTAATCTTCCTCAGTTCAAGTCCAGCCTCAGATACTTACTAGCTGTATAACCCTGGATGAGTCATGTAACCCTCTGTCTTCTCATGTATAAAATGAACTGGAGAAGGAAATGGCAAACCATGCTAGCATTTTTACCCAAAAAAATCCAAATGGTGTCATGAAGAATCAAACGTGACTGAAACGAGTGAACAACAGTCTGACTGCCTCAGTACAATTCATTTCTCGTTCAGCCACCAAAGGGATCTTCCTACAACTCAGGTCTGACACCAAGTAATTTCCCTACTTAATGAACTCTGGTCGCCCCATCACTTCCAGGATCAAGCCCAAGATGCTCTGTTTGGCATTCACAACCTAGCCTACCTCTTCTTATTCCTTATTCTCTGACATATACTCTTCAATCCAGGGACGCTGGTCTTTCGACTTGTTCCATGAACAAGACACTCTATCTCTTGGCTATAGGCATTTTCTTTGACTTTACCCTGTCTGGAATGCTAGGCTTCCTCATCTTTGCCTATTGAACCCCTCTAGTTTCCTTTAAGTCTCAAATAAAATTCCAACGTCTAAAAAAGCCTGTCCCACAAAGCTCACTTTTGGTGCCTTCCCCACTGTTAATTATTCACTGTTTATTCTGTACAGTTTGTTTTGTTTGTATAAATACATATTTGTTTGCATGCTGTCTCCCTAATTAAAGTGTAAGATTCTTGAGGTCAGGGGTTGTTTTTTGCCTCTTCATGAATCCTCAATGCAAATCAAAGTGCCTGGCACATAGTAGTTGCTTAATAAATGCCTATTGATTACTTATTCCCTGTCAGTTGTCAACATATCTTGAATATAAAACACTTATTTAACAAATATGATACAAAGGTATTTTTCACCTCTTGACTCTTTCCTTAACCAAGATATACTCATTTTGTTTGTGCAAAAGCTTTTCTATTTCATATAATCAAAATTATCAGTTTTATTTTTTTGTAATTGCCTCTATCCCTTGTTTAGTTAAGAATTTATTTTCTCATAGTTGCAAAAGGTTTATGATCTCTCTTTTAATATTTAATATGAGATAATTTTGAATTTATTGTGGAATATGGTTTTAGTTACTAGTCTAAAATTAATTTGTCAAATTGCTTTCTTTTTATCAAATTGGGAGTTAGGTAATTTTACAGTTTTGTAAGACACTAGGCTATTGAAGTTCACTGTTTCTGATTCTCCCTTGTGTAGTGTGTTCAAATGATGTATTTCTGTATTTATTTTTAACTAACAACAAGCAGCTTTGATGACAACTGCTTCAGAACACAGCTTGAGGACTGGAAGTGCTATTCTCCCTTCATCTCTGCTTCCTTTTCATTGTTCCTCATTATATTCTAGATATTTTGTGTGAAGATGTTAGTATGACTGGATGGCATTAAAACTATAAATTAACTTTGGTAGTATTGTCATTTTAAATTACGTTGTTATGGACCAATCATGAGCACTTGATCACTCCTCCAGATATTTAAGTTGCTTTCTATGTTTAAGGAACAGTTTGTAATTGACTCTATAGATGTATTGTGTGTATTTTGGTAGATGATCCCCAAATATTTTATGTATTTTACAGTTATTTGGGATGGAATTTCCCACTCTATTACTGACTCTTGGATTTTGTCATAATTATAAAGTAATTCTGCTGATTTCTGTGAATTTATTTTGTAGAATACAACTTTATTAAAGCTATAGTTTCAACGAGTATTTTTGCAGATCCCCTTGGTTTTTTTAAGTAAACCATTGTGTCTAACAAATAGGGAGGGGTTTATCTCTTCTTGCCAATCTTAACACCTTTAATTTCTCTCATGTTATTGTTATTGTCACTTATGGAACTACATCTAAAAATATTGGGGAGAGTGGACCCTGTTAACTTTACTCCTGTTATTTATTGGGAAAGCTTCTAGGGATCTTTCACTTCATATGATGGTTGTTTTGGTTTTAGATATTTTTAAAAATATTAAAAAAGTTCCTTTTATGACTATACTTTGTAGGGTTTTTAGTATAAACAAAATGTTTATTTTGTCAAAGGCATTGCATCTATTGAGTTAATAGAGTTTTGCACAGTTTTGTTTTTAATATAAGTTATGCTGTTTGTCTAATGCTGAAAAACACCCTTACATTCCTAATATAAATCCAACTTGGTCATAATAAATGATTTCGAGGATGAATTTCTATAGTCTGACAGGATTTTATGTTGAATTTTTTTAACATTCTTTAATTATATTGGTCTGTACTTCTGTTCTTTATCCTTCTCTGAATGAGATAGTAAGATTATCTTTCTGGTTCAATTTTTGAGAATAACTTGTGCAGTGCTAGTATTAACTGTCCTTTAAAATCGGAAAGAATTCTGGGAAACCATCAGGATCAGGAATTTGTTTTCCTTTACAGTTAGTCCTATTCTCTTCTTCTGAGATTGGGTATGTTGTATTTTTGAAAACGTGTGTGTGTGTGTGTGTGTGCGTGTTCTCAAGTTCTGTTAGCATAGAACTGCATATAAGTTCTGGTATTGTGATTTCTTCTTGTTCGTTTGCTAGCTTATTGATGTGATTTTTCTGCCCTCCTCTTTTTAATCTTGTTAGCCAAAGGCTTGTCAATTTTGTTAGTTTTCTACAAAGTTGTAAACAACTATTACTTTTATGATTATTACAGGCTGCTTGTTTTGCTACTTATCTTTTTCTCCTCTATGTCTCTTTCTTTCGTGTTTAATTTGGGCTTGTTTTTGTTGGTTTTTAAGTTTTAAAAAATGTACATTCAATTCATTAATCCTCTTTTCTATTTCGTTAATGTATGTCTTTAAGGATCTAATTTTTCCCCAAAGTGCTGCCTGGGATGCACCCCAGAAATTCTGTGAGTGTTCCCTCATTATGATCAGGGCTGCTCTGGTCCCGTATCCTGCTGAGGCTGAGGCTGAGGCTTGGGCTTGCAAAGACGGTTAGTCTGAACCTCTCACCCACTTTGGGACCTAGCTGCTTGTAAGTTTAGCCTTCCACCTATCTTAGCTCATCTCTGCTCAGAGCTTCCACAGGATTCTAGATACCTTTTTTTATTTAAATTTTTTTTTGTAGTTTTGGACTAGAAAGAGGAATCTGTAGTTGATTCTCTTTGGTTTTAACACTGTTCCTTATTGTAGATTTTTCTTCAGGTGTTTCTGGAGGAGTCAGCTTCCTCTAGGACCTGCTACACTGTCATCTTCCCACAGTCCAGAGGATATCTCTATTACAAAACCACGTTTGCCCTTCTCCCCTCACTGGAAGTATCACTGCTCTCAAGAAATGGATTTTTTTTTATCTTCTCAAATGAACAGCAATGAAAGTTCCATTATGGATCATAAATTCAAATACATTCCATTTTATTCTATATAATATAGCATTTAAAGCTTCATGGTAATATATAGCATATGTTAAAAATAATTTTAAAAGCCCTTAATATTCAAGGAGTTAACGCTATTCAACAATGTTCTTGTTATTAAGATCCACCATGGCATAAAGGAAGGTAAAAAGTGATGTTTAACAAAGGTATTCCCCTCCTTGGACTGGAAAATACCTGTCTTTTGGCCAAGTTTTATGGTCACCCCTAAAAAGTTCTGTTTGTAAAAACAAAGCAAAACCAGGCTGAAAATGAGGGTCTGTGATAATAGCTGCAGGATGCTTTTTAATAAGCATTTATGTATTGGAACAGACAGATCTAAAGAATCAGTTCCTCAATTGTTTTGGATAAAAACAAAAGGCCAATAAAATAGCAAACATATGAGGCAACTTCTCAGAATCAAAATATCTACTAGGTATCCAGAAGCTAAACAGGTTTAAAATATAATACTTGGCTAAAATTTACCAGCCTAATGATGCAATGTTAAGTGACCTGAGGGCACAGGCTGACTTTTGACATTTTCTGTATCCTAAGAGTTTAGCACAGTGGTTGGTATATAATTAGCACTTAATAAATGCTTACTGATTGACTGATAAATAAGGTATAAGTAGTAACGGCTCAGCATTGGTCTCAAACAGCTCAGTCTAGAGAAAACTTGAGTAGGAACACAGGAAAAACAAAATATAGCACAGTTCACATTGTTTGATATAATCCGCACTAGGAAGGTTAGAAACATAACCTGCACAGAAGCAGTATGGGAAATGAACTGGGAGGCAAGAGAGAAGACATGACTTCCATTTAGGCTTTATGCTCTGCTCTCGCTTGAATGTGTGGCTGAAAATAGGACAGGAATTGTAATGTCTTGGCTAGCAGTGGTATTAACATCTCTGCCCAGAACCTACATATTTGTGATATTCTGAGGATTCAATTAGGAAAAATTGTCATCCTTCAACACTTGTTTTCATTTTGTTTTCCCTTTTCAGAACCTAACAATGGATTCTAATTGCCTGACAAATTGCAAACTACTAATCATGTACTTCAGAAATCTTCACCTCTATTACTTCCTGGCTCATTATTTTCTACAAATTAAACCACACTGGATTCTTTGTGCCGTTCTTCAAAACTTCCTATCTGCCACTTTTTCTATCTCAAATATTTATCTCTTCAAACTATGCTTTAATAATAACTTGTGCAAACATTCACAAAAGAGACACATATTCACCCCTTTTGACTCCTTACATTAGCAACTACGTTAGTATTTGTAAAAAGTACAAATAGCAATATTTTAAAATAAAATATAAACAATGAAACCTACATGTTTCCTTCTGAAATTACCTCAAGTCCCCAATATTATTGAAGAGGTAAGTGGAACAGGAAAATTCAGTAGATAATGTCCCTAATATAAGAAAAATGGGTCACCTTATTACTATTCATCTGAGGAAAAAAATTCAACCCAATACTTTAAAAAAACTCTAGTTAAAAAAAACACATAGTGTACAATTTCATCTTTCACTCTCCATACGAATTGCCTGGACACATTTATCATGTGGATTTTAGGGAATGTGCCTGTATTTTGAGAGTATGCACCTGTTGGTGCACAGATAGCAGTAACCTATTTTCCTTCTGGTGACTGAGACAGAGAGAACCTGAATAAACTTCTTTTCCTCACACAAGTCAAACCCTATCCAAATTATTTTGAGAGCAACTGAAGCAAAGATATAAATCTAGCTAAATCTGGCATCCCAATCAGTTTATATTTCCTAAGCGTTTACTCAACTACTCCTACACGTTAGCAAATTCCACGGTTTTTGAAGGTTCTTTTCCAGACGCCTCACTGAAGTTCACAGTCCCACCGTCTTATCAGGTAATCTGTAATGCTGTTACAGTCATTTGTTTGCTTGTTTATCAGGAGGCTGCTGTCTCTCTTTAGTAAGAGATAATAGTCATTTTTAACTGTTCACCAAAGAATGAAACAAGTATATAACATTACTCTAAACCTTCGCTCTCTTCAACTCTCCCTAAAGGGGAATATACAAGATGGTGGTTCTTTTTGTCTCCCTGTTTCCATGAATTTTCTTGTTTAGCAAAAGATAATTCAGGAAGGAACCAGAAATATAAATTACTTCACATTTAACCTGTAATTTCCTCTTTTAACTTCCCTCAATTCTTAACTTCTTCCTTATTTCATAAAAAAAAAAACATAATGCCTCCATTGGCATTGTAAAGAAACATTACTGATTCATATGGAAAAAAATCACTTTTTCACCTATTTCTTATCACCAAACACAGAAAATATATTCTGAATGTGAAAGTAATAATTTTGTTTACACTGTTACAAATCCAGATTACAAAGAAGTCTGCTATATACACGTTGATACATGCTCTTCTAAAATTAAGTATATTTTTGGTATACCTCTGATTCTGCACTGGAAAGCTGCTGTTCACGCTTTTCTAAGTCATTTAAGGTTTTCTGAAGTTTTCCTTCCAAAATAGTGTATTCTGCTACCTGAAAATATTTAAAAAGACACTTATTTTTCTAAGAATTTTTAAAAATATATTTTATTACAAGCTTTATATAAATCTCAAAATCACATAAACTGAGATCTGGAGGAGAAATATCAGAGAATATAAACAATCTACTTTCTTGACGTCTTCAGATTTAAAAAAAAAACTCAAAAAAGGTGAGAAAAGATGTGTAGTTACAAATATACTTAATAGCTAAGGACTAGTTCATAAAAATTTTATTACCTTTTTCTTTACCAATGACTCTCTTTCTCTATCCCTTTTCTTCCATTCCTCTGCGAGAGCTTGCATGTGAGCTAGTTCCCTCTTTTTCAGCTATTGAAAAGAAAAAGAGTGTAGTGAAAAAAAACAGAAACAAAAACTAAATCAAGTGGTTCTATTTAAAATAAATAGCAAACACTTATCTCCCAAAAGATTTCTTTAAGCATTTTAACTCAAACTTTTAAAAAATGTGGCAGTTAAACTATGTAAGAGTTTCTGTAAGCATCATTGAACAGAGTACAAGGTCTCTTATTTTTGAATACAGAATGTCAGTGCTATAAAGAAATTTACTTTAGGGAAGGTCATCCAAGATTCTTAGCAGTCCTCTGAAACATGTCTAGAGATAAAAGGAAATTAAGTCCTAACACGATTTCCTTGCACTTACTTTTTAAACCCTCAAGAAGCCCTGGAAAGGTGGGGGCAAGAGGGAGGGAGCCCTCACAACTGATTTGTGTTCCTTGCAGTCAGAAACTAATTTTCATTTTAGTTTCTGTGTCTCTAGAGCCTAGCACAGTTCTGTGCACACAGGAGGGACTAAATAGATGTTTGTTTAGTTAATTGGTTCCCAAACATTTTTCATTGTCATTTTAAAAGTCATAAAACATTCTGTTATGAGAAAGGAAAATATAAAGTCCCCAGTGAGACAAATAAATGCTGGTTAAATAAAAAGAAAGCAAAGAAGACTGGACCACAAAGTGGTGTAATCAGTGCAACTGTACAAATATTCAGATCCTATGGAATTAGTAAGAACTGCCAAGGAAATGAGCTCTAACTATAAAGAGGCAGAAGTAGCACAGAAAAAAAACCCACTAATATTTATGTGATGGTTACTGACACACTCAAGTGGATCTGTGACCTAACTGTCTTGGGTATTTGCTTCAGACATACAGAATACCTTCCATTCCTATTCATCCTACTACTCTTGAACATGTTTTCCTACAGATGTACCATAAAGCAGTCTAGCCTATATTCTGGGGGCCTTCCTTGTTTTCTTCCACCAGCCAGAGGGATATTTAGGCTGTCCACATCCCTCATTCTTACCAGGTAACCTATCCATTTTCTCTTTATGTCATTCAATTCCTTGATAACATCCTTTACTCTTGTTTTTATCAGTTTCTCCTAAGTCATAGCCTACACTAGCCTCATGGACCTCACAAATGTCCTCTGTGTGTTTCTCTTCTTTAATTCTTTGGAGACAGTGGTGTTGTATGACTCTCTATCAACGTAGCAACACCCTGAAAAATGGTAGTATTGAAAAGATGGGCCTTTACTTACAGAGGAAGCTTAGGGTCAGTAAAGGGCTCTGTAATCCCTGAAAGCAATTACATCTAATTGTTCTTATCCACTCTGAGCTCAGCTCCTCAAGGATCTGTACTAACAACTCTGCACAAGCTTAAAGGGTGTCCATTCAAATGCATATTGAAATTTAAACAAATGGCAGTCTCTTTCAGGATTCTCTGCTGTGCCTTGGGGCTTGATGGAATGAATGATATGTGATCAAAAAACAGGACTATCTAGAGCAAAAGTGTCAAATAGGGCCCCCAACGTTCCCTCAAAATCAGATTAAATGTTCAACAGAATAAAAATCCAATATAAATAATATTAATTTGTAGTTTTCTAAGTCAATATGTGACCTATTATAGGGAATTGTTTCTATTTGAGTCTAATATAACTGAGTTAGAGGATCAGGCACAGGGAATCCACCATCTCCTTCAACTCTGCCTTGGATCTCTTCCACCAGTGGTGGACTACATTTAGTGAGACTACATCTCCCTGTTTTATGCTTGACCTATATTTATTATCAAAGAGTCACTGAACAGGGTTCTGTTGTTACCTATTTTATTTTTTACACATTTATGTGTATATATATATATATATATATATATATCCACACACACATATCCATATACGCATGTACATATGTATATATACACACACACATAATTTGCTATAAGAGGTTTATAAAACAGTGTTCTATTCTCCTTCTTTAAGTCCTGTTTTAATGATCCACAAACAATCAAAATGAAATTTCATATTCTCTACATTTTTTAGTTTATTCTGAAAGGGTAGAGATGTGGTACGTTACTGAAGACTGCTTACAAACTGCTGCTTGTCCTTTACAACTCACAGAGAAATGACTAGAGAAGACTGTGCAGAAGGGAAAGTAGGCACACAAATTGGCAGTTACTGACTGGTGGTCAGTGACCTTCTTCCTCACCCCTTCCTTGCTGAAATTGACAGGGAGAACTTTTCCCCACACCTTTGTTATCTTCCTTCTCGAGACACCTTTTGTATCATCCCCTATGATTTTTCTGATCATGGCAAAGATACTTAATTTCTCCAAATGAATGCACTTAAAATGAGAGTAATCAACTATAAACAGAAGTAACTCAATTGTGAGTTCACTAAAGGGCTGAAACAAAAGTTATCTGTAGAGGAAGATACTAAACGTAGAAAAAATCTCAGACCTCACAATATTGGGGGTACGGGGAAGGTCACTGACCAACCAACTGCTTGTTACTCAATCAGTAACTGACAATCTATGTGACATATGTATAACTTCTTTCCCCATCTTCATTCACTTTAGCTCCATTTCTACCTCCTCTAATGGTTCCACAAAGACTGTGATGTCAGATTCTAAGTTCCATAATCTTTGATGGAGATAGCAATTTATTAAAACGGCTTTTGCAGATCTTTTCCATTTTTCCCTGTTTGTAGCCCTCCTTTTATTTTCAAAATCCTGGATGCCTCTGGGAGGACCCTGCCTAGTTGAACATCTTGCCACATTTTCTATAAACTGCTTTCCTTACACTGCTTGTCTTTGTCCTATGAGCTAATACTTCTCAATGAGCATCTTTTTCAAAATTTTTTTAATTTAAATGTTTCATTTTTTTTCCAATTACATGTAAAAAATGTTCAACACTTTTTTTTAAAATTTTGAATCCCAACTTCTTTCCACTTCTCTTGTATAACCTCCCCCTACCCATTAAGACAAGCAATTTGATATAGGTTTTACGTGTGCAGTCAAGCAAAACATATTTCCACATTAATCATATTCTAAAAGAAAACACAGATCTCCCCCACAAAAACAACAACCACCAAGGATTTAGACTCCATCAGATCTTTCTCTGGAAGTGGACAGCACCTTCCAGCTTGAGTCCTTCAGAATTGCCTTAAAATAATTGAGAATAGAATTGCTGAGAATAGCCAAGTGAATGCACAGTTGATTATCATACAATATTGCTATTACTGTGCCCAATGTTTTCCTGGTTTTAATGTCTTAAGATTTTATAAACAAGCTTATTTTCTAACTCATACTGCATTTGGCAGCCAGCTTTCTCCATCTGGCAAGTAAGTCAGATGACTGTAGACTAAGGAGTTTTCTGGACTCTTTTGGGCCCCTTGTTATGGCAATTAATTTACGTTGGTTACACTTCTAGATGATGTCGTTATCAGTGAGTCAGTTTGACTGTTGGTTTTTTTGCCCCTGGCAAACCATTAGCACCCTAAGATTTAAAAAACGCTTTACAAACATTGCTTTCTTTTGAACTTCTGAACAACCCTGTGGACAACTACTTGGAGAAATTAAATAACTTGGCCATGATCAGAGAACTCATAAATAACAGAAGCTGAACTTGAACCTAAATCTTTTTACCAATTTCCAAACTCAATCCTCTTCCTACCATATTCCGGTGCCTCAGTAGAAAGACTTCTGGACCTGGAATTGGGAGGATCCAGAGAGTGAAAAAAAGCTCTGATCCTTTAAGTGTGCTACCCTGGAAAGTCACTTTTTCTTCATGTGCAAAATGTAGATGGGGATATTTATAATACCTACCTACCACCCAGCACTGTTGTGAGGAAAGTGTTGTATATAAATTTTTATTAATTATGCACAATCATATTGCTTGATGTTCTATGTTCTATCTGGCCAAGTGTTTTCAGTGAGAGGAGACAGAATGCAATGAATACAGAAGGTACCTTAATTTGAAGGGAAGGCCTGCCTTTTTAAATTTTAGTAGTTGAATCTTTTTTCAGTACTGTGAAGACCAAAATTTTTTATCTGAAAATATATCTGAAATTATAATAGGACTCAACAGCAAACAATCTAATATACACTTTAAATAAAAGTAGTCCATAAGGAACCTTGTTTTCTATGTTCTTTTTCCTTTTATGGCCCTTAAGAAGAATGTTGGGACACAATGCAGTTAGCATGGTTTAACTGAAGGAACATTGAGTTGGAGTAAGAAAATCTGTACTAAAGTTCTAGCTCTGCCACATACTAGCTGTATGACTTTAAGCAAGCCACTTCCCCTTCCCATGGCCCAGTCTTGTCTATAAAACGAGGAGGGTGGATTAGAGGATCTCTAGGGTCACTTCCAGTTCAAAATGTCTGATGATGCTGAGTTGGGAGACAAAGGCTGGAATCTTAGCTGTGACAATTATTAGCCATGGGCTAATCAATTAACCTTTCAGTACCTCAGTTTCTTCATCTGTAAACAAGGAAGGACAGAGGACCTCGATTCCTAAACTTTCTTAGCCAAACATTGGGCATGTGATCCTGTATAAATCACTTTACCTTTGGAGTCTCAGAAAATTTTCTAAGACTCTAAGTCACAGAATAGCTACACAGATCTCTATCAGTGAAGGAGGCTGCTGATTAGGAGTCCCATACAATAAAGAAATCACAAGGCTACTCCAAAAAAATAAAAAAGACAAAGGTATGTACTCCCATATTATATAATACTTTCTGTGCTAGAACAATTTTTACAAGAATCTCTTGCCATGTAGATTGGACTAACTTTTCCTAAGGTCTTAACTCAAGCAATCTAGGTTAGCTTTTCTTCCAAAAGTATTAAAACTGTTTAATTTAACTGGCCCAGAAGAGTAGGCTTGATCTACTGATGTAGCTTTCTGGGATCTAAATACAAGAACCAAGGCATACATAAAGAGTTAGGAGTTTCTCCTTCCTTTAATACCATAATGGCAAATGAAAAGGTGAAAAACTGCACACTAAATTCCTGATGAATTTCTTTCCATCCTATGGCTAAGTTCATTTCCTTTTGCTAATAGTTAAGATAATCTATATATATATCACTTCCATTTCAAGCTGAAATCTAAACCACATACCTACCCTAAATTCTGGTCTAAAATGCTAGCACTGCTTATATCACTGAACTGTTTTGAAGAAAGCACTGTGTGTCACATAGCTAATGAAGGCTTAATATTATTAAAATAAATGTGAATTATTAATTACTGACATGATCGACCTGTCTTACATATGAATAAAGCATGTGGCTTAGATTTTGGGGGTGCATATGGGTGGAGGCTCCAATGCTCTACTATCTATGAAAATAAAAACACCTATGGGAAGGGCAATCCACTAAACCATTAGTGAAACAGCAGTCATTTTCACCTTCGTAAGAATGAGATATCAAAAGCAGAAGAGAGCTCGATGGAAATGGGCTTGATGGGTAAAGGAATGGGTAGATTGCCACCAAATGAAAAACGCTACTGAGAATATCAAAAATAAGTTTCTGGTAGAGTGGGAAGTGCTAGATATGGAATCAAACAACCTGGGTTCCAATTCTGGACATGCCACTTACAATTTGTGTGGCCCCAGGCAAGTCAAAACATCTCTGGACCTCAGCTGCCTCTGAAAAATGAGGAGGTTAAACTAGATGACCTTCGAGTTTCACTCCAGCTCCAAATCCATGGTGCATTCCCTTACTTGCCAATTCTTTCTATAGGTAACTCTGTAGTGAGTGATGGAATATGACCTGTTTAAATCACATGGAAGACTAAGTCACATGTGGTGGATGGAACAGGAAGGATGGAGCAGAACTGTGAGGAAGTTGATGAAAGCAGTTAGAGCAGAGGGCAGAGAGGACACAGGGCACAGGCAAGCCAACAGTTAGGCTTGCGTTCATTTGTTTGTGGGAAGGCCCCAGCAGGTGGGGAAAAGCTTGGGAATGGCACCGTCCCCTGCAGGGCTAATGTGTATTGACTTCTTGGTTATTATGACAGATTTGGCTTTCTGGTGTCTGAGTAAACGTTTTTCTTCTGCCTTCTATATGGATAGTCTTTTATATTTTGTGATTCAGAACTACACCAGCATATTCAGTCACCACCAATGCTGTGAATATTGCCTTGGTGATACAATGGTCAGATCCTATTCCTGTATATTTAATATACACTAAATGTTTCTTCATATAAATTTGATCCCGGGCCAATAAGGCACTTAAGATCTCAATGTCCCAAGCAACTTTTCTGAGACTAAAGATACTGAATTAGTGCTGGGGAGCTTTCTCACTGGGAGCTCCCTGCACCAATGAAACCACAGGGCCTGGCAACAAAAACAACCAAAAAATCTTTGTATCACTAAGGATTTTCTCTCAGTCGCTAAAATCTACAGGAAGACAAGTAGTACTATATAGCTATCAATATATTGGATTATAGAGTCAGCCACATAAACAGTTTACCCAATCATAAACAAATGGCTTGATTTTCTTTTTGACGGTAGTATGATGTAGTTAGTGAAAGGGGCATGAACTAAAGATCAGGAGATAAATTTCTAATTCATTTACCCTTTCTGAGCTTCTCTTACCAGCCAGATGTGGATAGCATCTCTATACTCCCTCCGACCAGAGCTACTGTGAACAAGGAAATGAGACTGGATTTGAAAGTGCCTCACAAAGTCCAAGTATAAAAGTGCTATTCAAAAGGATATCATTAAAACATAGGAAAGTAAGAAAGGTTTAAAACAAATAAATAACCTGATTTTCAAAAAGATCTTCTTGCATTTCTTTCCACATTTCTAACTCCAGAGCTGCTTTGTATTCTAGAGTTTCTCGGGGCTCTGCCTGTGTTTCGGTAACACAAAGTGCTTGAGGAGGAACTGGATTCTTCTGAATTGCAGCCAAACCCTAGGGAGGAATATTGAGAAAATATTTTAACCAAAAAGGTTAAAATCTGAAATCAGACATCAGAAATCTTTAAAAGCAAAAACCAGTATGTAACTAAAAATATTATATATATATATATATATATCTTTTTATACATGCATATATTCATGTATGTAGATATCTATACATGTATGTATATGTACCTGGGCTGATTCAGATATCAGTATTTCACGTATTTTCACAAGTCCATGGTCTTCTAGAGTCAACGTATAAGAAAGATCTGCTATCCTGTTATTTGTCCTACAAATTACAATTTTAAAAAAGTCTTACAATTTGTAATATAAAATTCCTAACATAATTTCCCCTTTTGTTTGAAATATTATTTGAAAGCAGAGGTTTGATGGAAAACGAAGAGCCCATTGCCATTACCCTAACACCACTGCTGCTGGAATTACGGTAGCCTTTTGATGGGCTCAGTGATTTCCACGCCACTTTAGTCTCTTGGCTTTCGACCCTTGCCTCAGCCTTTCCACTTCTATTTCAGTTTCCCTAAGTGACAGATTTTGGGACATTCTGGACTCCTGGACAAGTCAATAGAATACGGACATTCCCTGGTACTCCTGTTACAGATTTCCCAGATGGAAGTTCCATGAACAATTTATCCAACTCCTATACAACAAATATTACCTAGCACCATCTGGCAATCTCTACAACTGCTGATTTTGAGTTGCTTCTGTTTAAGGGATTCCAGGAAGTTATAGAAGAAAAAAAAAGGAAACAGAGAAGAAATGAACGGATAATTAGGTCAACTTTACCCAGATTCTCAAGTTTTTATAAATTATTGATCTTTGAAAAACCCTATGAGTCCACGAGGTATAATTTCTTATTACTGCTGCCATAATCAATAATAAATAAGACAATATAATACTGAGATTAATAGATAAAAAACAAAAATTGAGCCATTATCAACTACTTATTTCAATGAATCTATCTTGTCAATGTGTGCATTTCCTATAAGTGAAGGTCACAAATCTTCTATGCCTTCTTAATCTGTGTAATTCCTGTCCACAACTTTCTGCAGAGGACGTACCCAATAAATTAGAGGTTCTGAAATTCTAACCAGACTAAACTCTGGGAAGGTGAAAATTGAGTTTTATTTAAATTTTATCTTCTCCCTAAGGCAGCACGCTGGTTCCTTTAATACTTTGGTTATGCCAGGGTAAGATCTGAGTGGTCCATTTTTTTCAACCTGCCCTTGATAGAAGATCACTTTCCTTCTTTTCTGGTTTCTATGTCCCCTGCTAATACGCTTTGGCTCACTTATCCCCATTATGTATCTTTCCATTTGAGTCACTTACTACTCTGACTCTGAATTGCCCCATCCAAAGACCAAGATAGAAAGATATGGCCTTAATAGGTTCAAAATTGTGGAACAGTCATTAATCTGCCCATAACAGCTGGAGATGAAAAGTAGTGTGACACTAGATAGGGAACTGCCCTAACAATCAAGAAGATCCACCAATAACACATCTGAGCAGTGTGGCCATTGGGCAAGTCACGGTCTCTCAGTGCTCTAGGACAGAGGTGACTGAGGACCAAGTTCCCCAGTGCAATAAAAACCAGATTGAAATGTAACTAGGAAATGTTTAACAAAATAAACAAAAATACAACACAACAATGACAGCATTATTTTGTGATTTTCTAAGTTAATATGCCTCCTGCAAGGATCTGTTTATCTACTGTAGTGTGCAGTAGTCTGGCACTACTATTCTAATTTAAGACTATAAACTAAAGAGATGGAGCTAACCTACATTGGGGGAGGGGTTCTCCTCATCTGGAAGGTCTCTATACCAGTGAAATCACAAGTCCAGTCCCTCTATCAACTTGAAGATAGTTTCACATTAGTAGATGACTTTAAGTCCTGCCTCTCTGTGACAATGGGCAAATCAATGAATCTTGCAGTGTCCTAGGCAAGGTTCTAATTTTTTTCTGCACTAGAAGTTTCCCCTATAAATCAAATTATAGATCTGGTCTAAGATAAAATCAACATGAAGGGAAATCTCCAAAGGAGTATTCTAGAGGATCTCTGTATGACTCTAGTCTGTTTATTATTTCTACAAATGACTTTGCAAAAAGATGGCAAGTTTATCAAATCTGCTGACAAAACACAGTAGGAAAGTTATTTACCATGAGAGATAACCGTCAGCATCCAAAAAGATTTCAAATATGGGTCAATCTAATAAAATTTAATACAGATAAATATAAAGTCCTGAAGCCAGGTCAATCCACTCTGGAGGTAGAATACTCCAGAATTCTATCTAGACTGTAAACCTCAGGAGAATGGAGACAAAATCTTATCTAAACTCTATTGATTCTGGCAGTGATATAACATACACACCGGAAGCTGGAAGATCTATTTGGAGGTAATATAAGTGGGTGGGAATGAAGGCCTGCACTGGGGTGGTAGCCCAACAAATGCTGCCAGGACAGAACTGTCAAGATTTGGTCATTGGTTAGCTATGAAAAGTAAAGGAGAGGCAGCCCAACACAGTAATACTTGTACACTAGGCAATGGTAAATGAAAAATTAGGACAACGGAGTGAAAAACCAGAATTGCAAGCCTATGTCTGTAATCAGTAAGACTACTAAAGTCACAGCTGATGTTATTTGGTGTTAGCAATAAAAAGTCTAAAATATGGAACAAAGGCACTCACAGCATTCTGCTTGGCAAACAGCAAGTGCTTAATAAATGCTTACTGTTTGGAAAAAAAAACGTCTTTTCATAATACCTGATATAGTGTTCTATACATAATAAATGCCATAATAAATGTTAAATTTATTCAAATTATAATTTTTCTTATTAATTATTTTAGGAACTTCATTATGTTTATACATCACTGCTTTGCATGATAAATCCCTAATCAAGCATGAAATGTCTCCAGCCAGTTGTTCATGTTTGCAAATATCCTTCCTAAAGTAGATTCTAACTCTACTGATCAGTAGAAGTCAGTAATACCAAAAGAAGTCAGTAGTAATTACTTGATTAAGAAAAAACTAATTGAATTATAGTAATTGAAATGGTAATACAATCTTAATAGTTGGGGACTTCAATGAGCCCTTTTCAGACCTAAAAAAATCTAACAATATAAATGATAAAATGGTCTGAACAGAATTTTATAAAAGTTTAAGATGCTGAACCTGTGACAATTAATGAATGGGAATAAAAAAATAATATGCATATTTCTCAGCTATATGAACCATCTTTACAAGAATCTATCATGTGAAAGGGCATAAAGACAATACAGAAATACAGAAAAGTAAAAATATTTTAAAAATCATCCTGGATCATACATGCAATAAAAATCTTAATAAAGAGCACTGGACAAAAGGGATAAAATATGAATAGAGATGAAATAATGTTAAAGAAAGGGTGGATCAAAGAACAAATTACAGAAACACTAGATAATTCCATTAATAAAAATGAGGCAACAGCTGGTATTCATATACGGTTTTAAGATTCGCAAAGTACTTCATACACAATTTCTCATTTTATCTTCACAAGAATTCTAGAGAAGGTAGCTGTTACTAGTTCCACTTTACAGATGACAAAACTATGGCAAAAAGAGTAACCTCTTTTGCTCAATGTCTCACAGCTTGTAAGCATCTGAGGTAGAATTTGAATTCAACTCAGTTCTTCCTGATTTCAAGTCTAGCACATAAGACTGCATAAGACAAAACAGTCTTAAGAGGAATATTTCTCTCTCTAAATACTGTCATCAACAAAAGAGAGAAATAATAGACTGAGGAATTGAGCACATAACCAAAAAAATGAAAAGTTACAAATCAAAAACCTCCATCAAACACAAATATATAAATTTCATTTATAAGTCAGAAAGAAGATAAACCACTAAAAACAAAAAAAAAGTTGGTAAAAGAGCTGTTCTTTTTGGGGGAGAGGGGGAGAGTGAAAGAGAAACTTAGCTAACCTGTTTTTTTTTTTTTAAAAAGAGGAAAACAAAAATTTCCAATTATCAAAAATGAAAAAGAATTCATAGCATGTGAATAGAATAAAAGATTAGAAAACCATTTCTCTCCATTACATGCCAAAAGCACTGATAAATGAAAATTAATGAATAATTACTAAAATGTAAAAAAAAACCCTAGCTTAATAGAACATGAAATAGAGAATTTAAATAACCCTACATCAGAAAAACGAAATGAACAAGCAATAAGCTTCAAAAGGGAGGGGGGAGGTACATATAAGCAAACATGATCAAACAAAGAAAAATCATTTCAACAATTACATAAACTTTGAAAAAATAAGGAAAGCTGGGATTCTATTAAATTCCTTCTATAAGACAACTATGGTGCTAATACTTAAACCTGGGAGTTATAAATCTAAGAAACTAGAGACCAATGTCCATAATAAACATCAATGTAGAAATATTTTATAAAACATTAGCAAAGAAGTATCAGCATTAAAAAACAACTGTTGAATTTTTAACAGGAGTATGATATTTTAAAAATTCAGTACTAGGAAAATTATAAACATAATAGACCAAATTAAAAATGAAAACAAAACCCATCTAATTATATTGGAAGATGCAGAAAAATTAAGCTTTTGACAAAATACAGCACTTTATGTTTAAAACATTAAGAAGCACAGGAATAACGGAAATGGAAAGGGTCAGAAAATGGCCCTCCGGTTTCACTGATACAGATGACTCCCAGCTTAGTGAATCAGCACCTTCTTTGCAACTGATAGTTTTAGCTGTCTAGAACACTAAGAAGCTAAGTTAGTTACCTAACATCCCTCAAATGGACAAATTTAATGGAAGTCTTTCTGGTTTCTGAGGTCAGCTTTCTATGTTCAGGGTTTAATGTGAAGTACATAGTTTTACATTGCAAAGTGACAAGATAGAACATTTATCCTCAGTACTACAGACATTTAATATGAATTAAAATTTTAATTTAAGCACAACTTATTCTACTATTGTCAGGACATAACTGTTAGAGAGAGTCATAAAAGATACTCCTCATCCCACTATGCCATGCTGCCTCTTAGAAATAAATACACTTGTTCTTAAATATGGTAAGTCACATCTATCTACATATGAACTAATAAAACCTGTAAAGAAAAACTTTGAAAGATTTAGGAACCCTGGTCAATGTAATGACTAAACATTTTCCAGAGGACTCATAATAAAAATAAACCACTCATCTTCTCATAGAGAAGTTTGTACACACAAAAACCCGAAAGAGATATATTTCTGAATAGGGACACTGGATGTATTCATTTTGTTTAGAATGCTATAATGATGATGAGATGATCAACAAGAAGAGTATGCTAATCTGCAACAGAAGGAGTTCCCTGATATCATTGGCAGTTCTACCATGACACGTCCTCATGGGAACCCACCCCCCAAAAAAAAAGTTGCTCATGTTTCTAAATTGAGAGACCTTACCGCCATGAGGTTACTACTTAAATCTGCTTTCTTCAAAATCCCTAGCCATCCTCCCCATGGTCCTTTGCTGACAGAATCTGGCTGGGGGAGATTGCATATATTATGAAATTATAACAAAAATTTACAGTTTGAACAGGAAAGAAAATTCAACTAATGTTTTGTATCTAAAGTGTATGAAGCATGAACTACATTGCTCACTACTTCAAAATTGTAATTAAGAACAAGTCAATTATATTTTTGTAAATGCCACTTAGTATCTATTTAATATCTTTGTAAGATATTTAGGATTTAATGTGAGGTGCACATTTTTATTCTGTGGAGTAATAAGATAGGAAAGCATTTATCTTAAGCAAACAAGACATTCAATATTAATTAAAATCTTTATTTAAAGACGACTGTCCTACTACACTAGAAAATAAACATTAAAAAAGCCATGTAACATAAACTTACTACCAATGTGACCTTTGACAAGTTTACCTCATTAGGTCCCAGTTTTCCATTTGTAAAATTAGAGGCTGCACTAGATATACTTTGAGATTCCTTACAGCTCTAGGCCTATAATTCTACCAAATCAAATGGACAGATTTTTTGGGGGGGGGTTTTGTTGTTTAATCATTTCAGTCATATCTGATTCTTCATAATCCCACTTAGGGTTTTCTTGGCAAAGACCCTGGAGTGGTTTGTCATTTCCTTCTCCAGCTAATTTTACAGATGAGGAAACAGAGGCAAACAGGGTTAAGTTACTTGCTCACATTCATACAACGAGTAAGTGTCTGAGGCTGAATTTGAACTTAGGTCTTTCTTAGGTCTATCTGCTGCCCCACCTAGCTGCCCTTTTTTCTTTTAAGGGCAACATAATATTGTGCAAAAAACAGTAGATTTGGAGTCAAAGGAAGTGGGTTTAAATCCAAACTCTACTACTTATTACCTATCACTTATTATTTAAGTGATTTTGGGCAAGTCAGTTCACCTTTCTATATTTGTAAAATGAGGCCTTTTAAAAAACCACATGATTTTTAACATCCTTTCTGCCTCTAAATCTATTACTTTAACTTTATCAAAGAATTTTAATCCCAAAACAAGAGATAAGTAGGAGGAAAATGTATTAAAAAATAGTATGAGAGATTACTATACACTATACTAATAATATTTTTATTTTGCATAGCCAGGATGAACATAGACATTGGAAGTTTACATTAAAATAGAAACGATAAAGATATTACCCTTGTGCTGCTGTAACAGGAACCTTTTCACTGTAAGTTTGTCGCCAACACTGCTCACCGTGAGCACCTAAAAATCGAGTTTTCTCTAAAGACAAAACACTTGAAAGCTGAATTCTTGCAATTCCCAGAAGTAAGTCTTTGGCCATTTTGTCCTTATGCCACAGTTCAACAAGCAGTGGTAATCTACAGAGAAAATGTTTTTACAAGAATCTAGTTGAAATCACATAAGACAGAGATTTAACTTCACTGAATTAAATGATTTGCATTTCCTTGGTTTATTTTGAATTAACACAACTCCTTGCAATGTCTTCCTAATCATTTTGAATAAAAAGCACATGTAGCAAATGTGAATAATTATTAATAACTGGATCTATCTACCTCAAAGAAAAAATTATTTGCAATTTGTTTTTCTAATTCCTGGTTCAAGGTTCAAATTCTTAATTTTTCCCATTCTTCTTTTCAAAATGTATAAATTTGAATGGAGTTTTGAGCTACCCCTAGGTAATTTCAACTTTTCGGTTATCTAGACATGAGGCATATCCTCTATATTCCAGATAAAAAACTTGGGACATAAACAATCCGGATGAGATGCCAAGGGCATACATACACTTCATCAGTGACAGAGCCAGGAATTCATCTTTGTTCAACTTTTCAACTTACATACACAGTAAGTGAGGAGTCAGCAACAGTACTTTGTCAATAGTTCTTCCTCATGTAAATCTTCTATTTCTGCTAATTCATCAATTCAAATCAGGGCAAATGAAATATAAAAAGTTAAAAACATCTTTATCCTTAAATAGAATATTGGAAGCACAACTGTTAGAGAACTTTTAAAAAGAAAATCCTATCATTTTGAAAAATAAAATATTCAAAATGCTTTTGGTTCTTTCCTATGGGACTTCCTTTATATATGAATGCAAATTAGTAATTTTTCATAGACAACACACTTATGAAACCGCGTTACTTAATCACACGCGTGACAATACCTCAAGAAAGTGTCTTGGAGCTGATGAGGCAAAGTAGCAAAATCAAATGCACAGTAAGACTGGGGAAGAAAAACCTCCATATTTTTCCGAACTTCTACAGGTGGATTGGTCATGATAGGAGCAGCACTTCCAAAGAATGGATAGGAATACCTAGTACCATATAAAAATTAGGCAGATTGTTAAAAGCTATGATTATAAGATGCAAATTCTAAGAGAAAAATCGAATTGGAAATAATAAAATAAAATGGAAGTAAAAATGAACAAAAAGGATAAGACTGATCAATCCTATATTTTTTTATATAGGTCTCATCAACCTTTTGGATAAAATTACACTAACTTGATAAGAAAAACATTTTAAAATTTCCTTACAATATAAGTGAGTTTATGCAAATGATATTTACTGAACACGAAACAGCATTAGTCACCTCTGCTTTAGTGTTCAAAAAAATTCCAAAAAAGTACACTGGCTCTGGCATCCAAGGACCTGTGCGTGTTGGAGTCTCAACAGCACTGATTCTGACTGTGGGTAAGTGTCTTAATCTGCTAGGTCTTGGTTTACTTAACTGTATAATGAGAGGACTGAGTTCAATGATTTCTTCAATTCCTTCCAACACTAAATCTATGATATCATGATCAGTAACTATTGAATACAAAATAAAATCTTTAAATAAGCATAGGAAGACTTTCTATTTCCACAGCATTCGTATTCCGAGAAGTGAGAAACTCAATATTCCCAGAAGAATAAGACATTATGCTCTCATTTTTCACAGGTGAAGAAACATAGTAATAATAGCTTAAGTACGTAGAGTACTTTATAGTTCCAAAGGATTTTTATATAAATTCTCTTACTGACTTTCACAACGACCCTGCAAAGTAGGGGAGGAATTGCGGTGTAGGGAAAGGAATAAAATGACTGGTGAGTCTGAGGACTGGATAGAAGGAAGGAAACAAGCCTACTATATTATCTCACTGGATTCTCATTATACTCCTAGCAGAGAGGTACTATTTACAGTTGATAAACACTGAGGCAGACAGAGGTTTAAATGGCTTCTCAAGGTTACACAACTATTAGGTGTCTAAGATCCTAGACCCAGAGGTCTATTCACTGAACTACCCAAATCCCTTCATACCTGGGTTCAAATCCCTACTCCTGTGGATACAAACGGTGCCCTAATGGTCAGTAAGAATCACTGTCCCAGGCAATCTAAGGGGGTCTGGGGCTCATCCTGTAACTTGAGAGTATCCTAATGCCCTTTCCCCTTTATCATGAAATACCATGCAACTTGCACCCAAAGAATTGCTTTTGCCCCCCTTATCCTGTGTTCCCTATCCTGTCATTCATCTTCCTCATCCTATGTCATAACAATGTTCCCTTACCTTGCAAGCAGCCACCTTCCCCATTCTGTCTGTACTTATCGTGCCCCTAGATCTCCAACCCCTATTAGAAACCCTAAAATTACATTATCATCCTATAGGCTGTGTAGCTTTCTGTCTATTTAAGTCTGGCTCTTCTCCTGTATCAGTGTCTTTGTTTAGCTCCTTGCTAAATCTCAGTCTTTTGCATCAATAAAGCTCCCCATGACTTCAGAGAAAGTCTAAGTGAATTCTTTCACACCTGAACCAGTTCTAACAATTCTAAACCTGGTTACTGCTGTCACTTATCTTTGTGACCTAAGGCAAATTGTTTAAACTGGGCTTAATTTCCTCATTTTTAAGAATAGGAGGTTAGACTCTGTGGCCTCTAAGATCCCTCCTTTCTTTAACATATGGCACTAAGTATTATCTTGGTTTTACAGATTAAAGATTAAAAAAAAGTTTAGGCTTAAAGACATTTACTTGCTAGTGACCAGAAAGCTTCTGAGGGTAACTGCAATACTTCTTTGACTATACTACACAGAAATGTTATTGTTTCAATATGCACACCAAGTAAAAGAAAAAGTTGGTAATAAGAACTGATATCTTTTCTAATTATCTACACCAATGCTGGAATTTCTACATTTGTCTTCTCTTTTAGCAGACTGAATGTCCCAATTACCTTTAGAGTAAAGAGCTTTAGTTAATTCTAAAAATATTCATTCATTTGAGCTTGCCTTCGAACAAAAGATGAAGACTGAGGTAACAATTGGAATACTATGGAAGTAAAAAAGGATACTGCTTCACTTCCAGGTCACAAGAGCAACAGGACTGAGATAGCCATTTTATCCCACTCTCACCAACTCTTCAACCTTTCCAAAAGAGAAATCAGGACAAAGACAAAGCAAACCCGGATCTGTTTCCATGGTCTAGAACGCTCAGAATCTAAAGGTTTACAAGAAAAGCCTAAACGCTACGAACATTCAACCCTGAGCTTCCCCACTGCTCCTTCTTCAAATCCCACGCTACCAGCCTTGAAGCTGCAGTAGCACCAGGAGACCATAAATGCTCAGGAACAATGAATATGCCACAGCATCGTGGCATCAGTGCTGTAGGATTCTGTAAGAAGAGATATTAGGGCATCTTGTTTTGCTTCCACAGAAGTTACTGAGATATAAGAGTTGTGGGGAAGTTTGATTATTTTATTTTACTAAGACACTGACCATCATTGGCTTGGAAGACTAGAAAGGTTAAACTGGAAAAACCATGTCAAGCCTGAGGGGTCATACTCCCATCACAAGTACCCACATGACCATGCCTCCATAATCTGTATACAGAGGGAATGGAGGGAAAGGAATCTGAGAAATTAGACTAACCCTAACTCTAACAGGAGGGACAGAACTGTGTAACCCCACACTTGCCTCTGTATTGGTAGGGGGTACAGTCTCTCAGAACCTCCTTGAACTCTCCCCTGCCCCCCCGGATCTTCTCACTTAACCTGGCCTTTCATACTCAAATCTGTTACCCTTAACCTTGTCTGGCCCTCCATTGTGAGTTACCTCTTGATTGCCCCACTAGCTTCCTACCTCCATTGTCTGATATCCCCAATCACCCTCAGCCCTCAGCTGTCTCCCACCACTGATTACACCCCAGACTACTCGTCAACACCTGGATTCTTCCCTCAGTCATTTCTGTATTTAAGTTCCATCTCGCCTCCATGAAGGCGGCTCATATTCAATCCAGCTCAGACTGTCTAGCTGTGATGGTATCTGGCCCACTTGTAAAAAGCATTACAAATGGTTAGACTCCTTAAGAGTCAATTCAATATGGCATATCTTTAATAAACTTTGTTTTTCTTTGGATTTAAGAAGATTTTTGTCCAATTCATTCAAGCAGGACTCGGTGCAGCAGTATTTTGGGGTCCCCACCACCACGAACCTCAAAATTGGTATGGGTATTTCTAGAGAGTGCCACTTTCTCAGGAGAAGCATAATAAATTCTTTCCTCTCCCCACTCTATTCCTGAGTTCTTTCAGTGAGAAGGGATTTGCTGTGCTAAGGGGCATATCAGAGGGATCTTCTTAAAGGCATGCTACCAGGGAAGCAGTAAGCAGCAGCAGTTCGTCCCGGGCTAACTCCCTGACTCAGCTTGGGATATCCAGTGATTCCCCACAGACACGCTAAGGAGAATCTTATGTGTATCTTAAGGGCACAATACCAAGGAAGCAGGAATATCATGTGGAGCTTCCTAAGGGCACACTGCCAGGGAAGCAGTAGACAGCTCATTCTGGGCTAACTTCCTAACCCTGTCTGGGAAGTCCTGTGATCCTCACAACTGAGTTTCTCACAACTCCCTGCCAGGCCAGGGAAGACAACCCTAAAGCACCAGCAAAGTCAGAGTCAAATCAACAACGTAACACTAAAAGAGCCAGTGATGAGGGGAGGAGAGGTGGGTGGGAACAAGAGCACTGCAAAGCTCTGAAGTTGACTCAGGTCAAAGAACCTGGGAAGAGAGGGAATGGGACAGGATGCAGGGAAAGGACACAGCGTATGTGGTGAGAGGAGGGAGGGCAGTGGACAGAACTCAACAAAGCCTGAAAGAAAAAGGATTCAGTAGGAAGCCACTCACTTGAACCGTGAACACTAACCAGCACGGGGAGGGGATGACATACTCTGAAATCCATGTCCCAAGAAAATCACAATCGGAGGGGAGGGAATCAGCAAGTGACTGAGAGGAGGAAATAAAGAGGGGAAAATGAAGGAAATTACCAAAGACTCAGGAAGAAGAAAACTCAAAAACCTTGAAGATACATCAACAGGAAAAGCAGTGATAACATAAGGAAATATATCCTCCAGATCCAGTAAATTAGTTCAGACATCTTTGAATAAACAAAGAAGAGGACCCTAATGAAATATGAGACACACATTCCTCAACTGATAGATGGTCAAAGGACATGAACAGGCAGTTTTCAGAGGAAGAAATTAAAGCTATCTACAGTCACATGAAAAAATACTCTAAATCACTATTGATTAGAGATGCAAATTAAAACAACTCTGAGGTACCACATCACACCTATCAGATTGACTAACATAACAAAACAGAAAGATGATAAATGTTGGAGAAGATGTGGGAGAGCTGGAACACTAAT
>CM053772.1:131672403-131712403 GCA_028658325.1 Potorous gilbertii
AAAAAAAAAAAAAAAAGAAAATAGTTTTAAAAATAGTTCACAGATTCAAGATTATGAATCCCTATCCTAGAGATAAGATGTTAGGTAAGAGAAAAGTCGCATCAAATCCTAGGTTTGGAACTGCAAAGATCTTGTGAAATAATCGAAGTAACACAGCAGTTTGAGGATTTGAACCCAGGTACTCTCATTCTGTCCACATTTTTCCACCACCCATACAATCCTCAAAGCCCTTTAACAGATTGCTAAGGACAGAAACTAGACTGACACTAATCCCTTCAAAATCACTGATGACCTTCTGACAAATCCAGTGGCCTTTTTTTCAGTCTTCATATGCCTTGACTTCTCTGCAATACATGACGCTGTTGAACACACCCACCTTCTGGATACTCTCCTCCCCTTAGTTTCCCTGACACTGCCCTCTCCTGGTTCTCATCCTACCTCTCAAATCGCTCCTTTTCTGTCTCCTTCACCAGCTCCTCTTCCTCTTCCCTCTCCAATATAGCCTTCACACCAATGCCAGAGAAATTCAGGCCTGCACAAAGGAGGCAGGAAAGGGCAGGACAAAATCCAGTTACGGTGAGTATTTGTTTGGCTGGAACAGAGGATACTAAAGGAGAATAGGATGCAACAAGCCTGGAAAAGTAGAACGCTGAGAGATTGTGGACGGCCGCCTTAAATATCAGGCCAAGCAGTTTGTATTTTACGTGGTAAAGGACAGCTATATTTTGCTTCCGATTTGCATGATTACTGTATATATAGTCTCTGTTGAATTTAATTTTAACTTGTCCAAGCACACGGTTACTCAGTATTAGAGCTGAAATGAAATATTGGTTTTCTAACACCCTGATCTGCATCCTTTCCATCACACCAGATCTCCCCTCTCTAAAAACAAAAGCCTTCCTTTGATTCTCCTGAGCCTGCAGGCTTTACCTCATGGCTAAACTTCTACAAAGTCTACTTTATTTTTGTGACCACCATGCCTGTACTTTCTATCCTGTATGTTCTGCACCCACTACTCCATTTGGTTGTGCTCCTACCTCCCTGCTGCTATTTCTTAGTTTCAGTCACTAATTCATCTCATTTGTACCACCATCTAGGTAACGACGCCTCTTGAGGCTCTCCCTCTTCCAGATGGGCTACCATGCAGATAGAACACTGAGCCTAGAAGACCTGCGTTCACATGTGGCTTCAGATGCTTACTAGCTAGGTGACCCTGGCTGAGTCACCGAACATGTTTGCCTCAATATCTTGCACAGGCAAAAAGGAGCATAACAATAACACCAACCTCGCAGGATCGGTAACCCTTGTGCCGCATCCAGCACCCAGCGGGCGCTCCATAAATGTTGTTACTACTGGCTGTTACTTCACTACTGGCCCTCTGCAATCCTGGCAGTCCTTCAAGCTCTTCCTGATTCCAGAGCAAGCATCCTATCTACAACTGTTTGTATTCAATATAGATAAAAGTCTAACATCGAAGCTCTACTGACATAATTTATTGACATAAATTCCAAAACCAAGAATATTTCATCAATAGCGTCAGTCACAAAATTTCAGAGTTGGAAAGAACCTCAGTGAATACTTAGTCCAATAAGTACTTGTAAAAAGCAGCCCCCCATTCCCTAAATGATACATGGCAAAAGGATATAAACAGACAGTTTTCAGAAGGAAAAAATCAAAGTGATCTGTAGTCATATGAAAAAAATTCTCTAAATCATCTGGCCACTACTCTTTCTGTTTCACCAAACCATCCTTTCATATATTTTCATATATAGGTGCTAAAATAGTCTTCTCATTGTATAGCTCTAAGAAGTCCCTCCCCCTCTCAGAAACCTTCAGTGACTCTTCCCGGTGTATAAAATACAAACTCATTATTCTGCCATTGCCTTATCTTTTACAAAGCTTCACACCAGGCAGGCGAGCAGCATATATAGAAAGGATCATGTGTAGAAAGAACGTAGGTTTGAAATCAACATTTGGAAGACCGAATCCTTGCCCTGCCACACGCTGTGTGACCTTGGGCAGATCATTCCACCCTTCTGGGCTTCAGTGTCTTCATCTGTAGAAGAAAAGACTGGGACAAAATCTCTGGAGCCTGACTTTCTAAGCTTATTTCATTCTAATCTCCTTCAGAAAGTTCTTGCTCCAGCCGAACATGACAAGGATACCTGTTCCCTAGACCTGTCTCCCCTCTTCCCCTTTTGCAGGCACGCAGGCCATGATCTATCCCTAGAACATGCTCCCTCCACACCACACCTGCTATAATCTTCCTTTTCCCTCACATTCTGGCTCGAGCTGTCTCATTCATGATGCTGTGCCTGGTTTCTAAAGTGACATTTCTCTGGATCTCTGCTATGCCCAGACCACTCTCAACGCTGCATCAGACTTACATTCAGGTTTCTATACCAGAAGAAGTTGTAAGCTCTTTGTGATTGTATCTCTACTGCCTATCACAGTGCCTGGTGCTTAACAGAGACCTAACAAATGCTTATTTAATTGGACTGAATACTCTTATTTCCTTTCTGAGGAAGGCTCTTGTTCAGGCAGTAGGAGCAGTTGCACAGAACAAGGCAATGTTTTGGAGGCCAGATGCTACTGAGGTCTGAAGCATAAGCTGGATCCACAATATGTTATCATAAAACTTACTGTATATTTGCTTAGTTTTATAATTAGTTTATTTTTGAATTGTGAATAATGTATTGAAAATTCTGATCTACATTCTCTAAGAAACTGAAATTATACATCCTAAAAGTCACTAAAATGGTCATGAATCATTTATTTACAAAATACCTTGCACCCTCTGGCACTTGGCATCAGTAAGATCTGAGAGCTCTGACAGATAAATAATATAAAATAAATAAATAGGATCTCTAGAAACCTTCAAATTCAGCTCAAATTCTTTAAAACAATGTAATACCAAAAGTAGAAAAAAAAAGAAAATGTTACCTTGATATTGCTAACATAAATAAGATTATGTACTCAAGAATGTTATAAAATTCTCCATTTTTTAGCAAAGAAATTTTTTAAAGTAAAATTTTCATGCCTTTTTTATTCTCTCAGCTCCCCAAAAGAAATTAAGAGACATAGCTCCTTTGAAAGTGTCTACAACAAGATTAAACCATACCTTAACATACAATTGACTGGAAAATCAACTTCTAGGTCGTGGATACTCCTTAAATCTATTGAAAAGCAAAAGTGATGTGATGATGCTGGGACAGCAATCTTTTGTCCTGAAGTAATCTCAGAAGCACTGGATACTGTCACCACATGGGCTTGAGAAACTGATGTAGGAGAATTCAAAGCTGACATAAACACAATAAAAGTTAAAATTTCAGTAAAAGTTTCACAAAGGTGTTCAGTCCATTTCAATGTGATCACCTCATTTATCCTTATATAGGGAACTGGAATTATTTCCACTCTAGTTTTGAAAAAGAGGAAACAGGAACAAAAAAAGTTTGACTGACTTGATCAAAGTTACCAGTTGCAAGGTTAGTCAAAGTTACCAGTTGCAAGGTTAGTCAAAGTTCAGCTGAACAATCTACATCTCTAAACTTCTACTTTAGTATTTCAATTGACTATTCTACCTGCCAAAATGAAGAGGAAGAAGTTAACCTTAACTCAATCTTCCATTACTAAAGAACATATTTTGTAAGACACATTGTACAAAAAGTGCGATTTACTGTAAGAACCAGTTTAAGCACATTCATCACTCTGAATCCTTAAATGTATCTAGTATTGGGAGGAAGTAGATTTTCTACACTAAGCTTAACATTATCTTTAGAGTGTATTGTGGATATAAAAAAATACTATGAAAATGTTGTTTGGCTCTCCTGGGGACAGACAGGAAATAATTCTTTTGAAACAAACTTCCTTAGTTCCTACTACAGTGTCCTGAAAGTTGTTAGGCTTCTTTCTGACTTTTTTTTTTATATTTGGTCCACATCCATCAGTGTAGGAAATTAGTGGTGAAAAAACTTCCTCTACCAATAGAGATAAGCAGCAATTCTTCAAGTTACAGTCTTAGAGAACTGCCTGCAACACTGATAATAACTTGCTCAGGGCAACATAACCAGTTAGTATCAGAGATAGGACATGAATTCAGGACTTCCTATTTTGAAGGCTGACCTTATTCTGCCTCTCACTTTGAAATGTATTAAATGCTTAATAAACATATGTTGATCCAAAGTGAATCACAACAAATGAAAAAGTTTACAAAATCAAATGTAAGTTTCAGATTTAGTCATGTTCTCTCAATTTAATGTTCAAAGATTATAGGAATATGTAATGAATTAAAAGAGTATTTGGCATGAGGAATCAATCATCACTATAAAACTGTATGACTAGATGAGGATTCCAAAAAGTGGCTTAATTCTTAATGCACAACACATTTTTTTTTTTAGCTTGAAGGAAATTCTATTTTAGAAATGCACTTAATTTTTTTTTTTAATTCACTTCCTATGTTCAAGGCCTATCACAGCACCTTGCTCCTAAGTTAGTAGATTCTTATTGTTTGTTGAACTATGTAAAATTTTTCACCTAGAAGACTGGTCAAATTAGATGTTTTCAATCCTCAATTATTTTAAAATAATAAAATACAATTTCCTGAACTTTTTAAAGAAGTTACTACTTGGAAATGTGATTAAAGAGTTACTAAAAAACAAGCTTACCTTTCTGATTTACTTTTGTGTCCTTGTCATATTGTAAACTTTCTACTTCACTTTCTGTTGCATCGTCTTTAGTCGGTGGCGACTGGTGACTGGGAAGCTGAACAGGTGATTGAGGAGCTGCTGATTTCCCTTCAGCCAGTGGCTTCTCCTGGATAGGCGTTAAAGCTCTCTTCTTTGAATGCTCTTGCTCACACTGGGTCTTGAATTCAACTAAAGGCTAAAGAATTCACAGAGAAAGTACAATTTGAAAATTATTTTCCTTCACGTTTGTGGAAATCTGAGGTTACTTTTTAAAATGGTAACATCATTTTCATCATTCTAGTTCTTCCTAAATTATTTTTTTTCACGATTTCTTAGACATTCTAGGACCATCTCTTTTTTTCCGGTCCTAGAATACACAGAGTGCCAAAGTATTTCTAGTGGGAAGACAAAATAATTTAGGAGAACAGTATACTTTAATTAACAGAATGTGAAGGAGATGACCTTTGGCCACGAATGAATGGTAATTATCCTTGAAACGCTACCAAGTGAGAGAAAGAAAGGATGCTGACAGGATCATACTTTCTTTCTTCCTTTGTTTTCTATTATTTCCTCAACAATCTTCTCAAGTTCCTATCTTAGTTTTCTCCCCTTTACTAATCAGGCTACAAAGAACCAACTGCTAAAGAAGCTAAGACACCAATGCAGCCACTATAGAACAATGTATTTTGCTATTGTTATTAAGTCATTTTCTTCATTTGTGTCCAAGTCTCTACGGCCCTGTCTGTGATCTTGGCAGATGTACTAGAGCAGTTTGCGTCTGCTAATCCACTCATTTTGGAGATGAAGAAACTGAGGCAGACAAGATTACGTGACCGGTCCGGCATCTGAGGCAGGATTTGGATTCCAGAGGATGAGTCTGATTCCAAGTCCAGTGCTTCACCAATTGAGCCAGCTAACTGCCTATCAACACACTCAGGATGCTATAAAGCTTACAGAGTATCTGTCAATAGTATTAGTCACAGTAAAACACTAATAGTGCCTTATTATAGGGCTGTGCCAAAGTGAATTCAATTTCCCTTAATAATTCTAGGCTCCCTCCCATGCAACAGGGCTTCCAGAATGTATGGAGTACATTCTATCAACAGAAAACTTTCCATCAAACTCACTGAAAATGAGGAACCAATAAAAGTGCAACTTCACTAAGAGAATTCCTAGAGGAAAAAAATTCTCCCATCAAAATTGGTATTACCTGGAGTTATTATTTTAGAGGAAATAATACAACCTGGGCCAATATCCTAGAATAACAGTTTTAGGCTCACATTTATGCTGCAATGCAAACTAGTTAATTTATATACTAGGCAAAATAACTAAAAGCATCAATAAATAAGCATTTAGGAAGCACCTACTATGTGGTAAGCACTTTGCCAGGTACTAGGAATACAAACAGAAAGAATGAAATAACCTCCACTAGGAACTTATATTGGAAAGGGAGAGCCATCAAGTACATACCTAAGTATAAAGAATAAATAGGAAGAGAATAAATACAACGTCTTACAAGAGAGTTAGGAAGGAGGACAGGAGAAACTGTGGAGAAATAAGGGAAGATTTCACATAGAAGGTGGTACTTTCAGTACACCTACATGGAAGAGAGGAATTCTATGAGGTACAGGTGAGGAAAAAGGTCATTCTAAGCATGGGGAGAGAGGAGGAGAGAAAAGCTGTACTTGCCTGGGCATTTATGCCTTCTCTTTGTAAAGCCACAGATACTCCGACAGTAGGCGCCAATTCCAGTGGAATAGGGGGAAGTTTTTGTTTGGCTCTATTTGGTGGGTCAAGGGTAAAAGCACCTTCAATTGCTACAGGGCGCTGGTTGATGTCTGTACTTCCCTTCTTCAGCAACCCAGTTAGTGGAATTTCTGTGCTTCCAAGTGATTGGTCTCCACAGCAAAGATGAATCTTTTACATAAGAAGAATTCTCTAAAATAAATCTTCAAAAACACTTCTCCCTCTCCGTCCCCCACAACTCACTAAAAATATTTTAAATGTAATGGAATAAAAACAATAAATTACTCCCCCCCAAAGGAGACCATTTAATGTTATATACTTCCACAAGGTCATAGCCATGCAATAAATATTAAGTAAATTTAAAGAGATCTATACATGTGGTTTTGAAAAAAGCAAACATACAAAGTTATTAATAAATTCATTATTTCATTTTGCATTTCTATATCTTTTTGGAAAAAGTTTTCCACCCACATTAAAAAACCAAATCTCAGATATCTATTTGCTAAACCACTTTATCAACAATTGAAAAGTTATATTCCTTAAAATTCAGTCTTAGAATTAAGAGTTTTAAGAAAACAGAAATGTTAAATAAAATCAAAATGGCTATAATGAATAAGTCTTATTTAACTATATTAAGACTCAAGTTATATCTTAAATAAGATTTATAAATGTTCCTTCTTAAAAATAATCAAGAGTGTGATAAAAAGAAACTATTCCAAATGAGCATGAAAAAATTAAGTCGAAAGTAAATCCTTTATCTTCAGAAGAAAAATAAGAAATGACTATTGATATAATATATGAAAATAGATGATCAATAGGCATGAACACAAAAAATGTTACGATTATGAACTTTCAATAACTAACATAAAATGTGCGACATTCTTCACACAGAAAAGGAATTAAAAATGCCAGATTATAGAAACAGATAAATAGTGCCTAATAAACTTCTAATTCTAGAAATTACAAGCCAATGCTATACATAAAACAAATATTTGGGGGAGGGGGAGGAGGGTAGGGAAGGGGAAAAAAGAGAAGACACTACATATTCAAATATTTTTTTAAATTACATTTGGTGTTTATACTATATTTTGTTATGATTATATTTATTTTAACATTTTATTGTAGGAGTTTAACTATGAAATAATGAGAAAGATTTTACAACATGGGAAATGTCTCATTCACTTCTTTTTAAAACTTAATTGATGTTTTTATGTCATCATAGTTTCCTCCAACATCTTTCTTCTCCCTCCCAGTGAGCCATTTCAATATAACAAATAGTACATTTTAAGAGACAAAAAAGAAAAATCATCATGATCAAAAAAATCTAAAAATATGTGCCATGTTTCACTTATGGGGTGCCACCTCCTACTTCTTCTTTTACACATTGATTTTTATAATTTTCAATCATTCACTTTTTTGTTATTCTTTCCATTTACATTGTTATAGTTACTGTAACATTGTTTTATTTGCTTTGTTTACTTCATTCTGCATTAGTTCATGTAGCTCTTGCTATGCTTTTAAGTATTCATCATAGTCATCATTTCTTACAGAATGAATATTCCATTACACTCACATATACCACAAATGTAGTTATTCCTCAGGGGACAAGCATCTGCTGTTTCCAACTCTTTGCTACCAGAAAAAAGTACACTATAAACATTTTAGTAAATGAAGGGACTGATTTATCAATGGCCTCCTTGGGGTATAAGCTTAGTAGCGGAATCTTGGTCAAAAACTACAGACATTTTTGTCACTGTAGCCTGCAAATTTTCTTTGGAGAATTGTTTTGTTCACATTCTTGATCATTTCTCTCTTAGGAATTACTTTTGGTTACATATGTGCATAGATGATGTGTCTGTGGTCTGTATGAGACACCAAAACATGATCAGGTAAATCTGATACAAAGATATTTTTCCTCATTTGGCCACCTTCCCCCTCCAAATACAGTAATTTTATTTCTGCAAAAGCTTTCAGTTTCATGTAATCAAAGTTACTTGGTTAAGAACACATTTCCTTCCAATAACTTAAAAGGGTTATACAATCACCTCTTCTAATTTTTTTTATACCACGATCTGCAATACTGACAGCCTCCTTGAACCCACTGTGGAATATGGTGCAAAATACTGGTCTAAGCCTAAATTCTACCAGATTGCTCTCTACATTTCTCAGTAGTATTCACCAAACAGGGAGTTTTTCCTAAGTGATTTGTCTTTTGGTTTATGGATATCTGGGTTATTAAGTTCTATCATTTCTGATTTTGTTTCAAGTATAAATGAGTTTTGTACTTTGTCAAAGATTTATCTATTTAGAAAATCATATAATGTTTTAATAGGATTATGTTGACTGTTTTTACTAATTTTGAAATCGTACCCTTAGAATGAATCCAATGTGGTTATGACTAACAATTTATTAGATGAATCACTATAGTCTGACAGGATTTCATTTACAATTTATGAATCAATATTCATTAATACTATTGGCCTAGAGTTCTCTGTGCTTTTTTTCTCCCTAGGTTTAGATATTAGGATTATATTTTTCTCATAAAATGAATTTGGTAAGATGTGAGATGACGTAGTAGATATAATGCTGTATCTGGGGTCAAGAAGACTTTGGTTCAAATCCAGCCATAAACACTAATTAGCTGTGTGACTCTGGGCAAGTAATTTTGCTGTATGCCTCAGATCCCTCAAACTGTAAAACAGGTATCATACTAGCACTTTCCTTACAGGTTTGTAAATATCAAATGAGATAACACCAGTGAAGAGCCTGGCACAGTGACTGGTACATATAAGTGCTTAATCAATGACTGTTCCCTTTTCTCTTCAATACTTGAGAATAATTTATGTAGCATGGGTACTAATTGTTCCTTAAGTCTGATATAGAATTGTCCTGTTGAATCCAGTTGACTTCTTCCCCTGGGTCCCCCTTCAATAATTCCTTTAGAGCTAATTCTATTTCCCTTTCTGAGACTGAGTTATTTATCTATTTAGTCTTCTATGTGGATGGACATTTTAGAATTTAAGTAATCAATTTTTTGCGTTGTGTTTCACTAGCATATAACTGTGTATAATAGGTTTTGTTTATTCCTTTTATTTCTTCTGGTTTTGCTGTAACTTACAACAAAAACTTGCTCATTTGCTACCTTAGTGTTACTTTCCTTCCCTCTTCCTTTTAATCAAATTGACTAAAGATTTATCAATTTACTGTTCTTCTCAAAGAAACAATTTTCAGTTTTACTTCTTTCTACAAACTTTTTTGTTTTCAATTTATTTCTTCTCTAATTTTTAATGTATCTTTGTGTTTATTTTCTAGATCTGTAAATTTTTAAAAAATGCATTTTGACTTCATTAAACCTTTTTTAAACTAATGCTTATTGGTAGGGATATGATTTTTCCCTGAGGACTATTTTAGTTGCATCCCAAAAACTGTTAGGCTGTTTCTACAATTAGAACTTTGACTCGTTTCATTATTTAAGATTTCATTCTTTTGGGGGGTGTTGGGTATTTATTTTAGGTATTAAATTTTTCCCCTGTTAATGTAAATTTTTAACATTTAACAATGTAACAATTTTTAACATTCATTTTAAAAACTTTGTGTTCCAAATTTTCTCCCTTCCTCCTTCTCCCCCCTCATTGAGAAGGCAGGCAATTCTACACAGGTTATGTATGTGTAGTCACGCAAAACGTATCAATAATAGTCATGTTGTGAAAGACAACATAGATTAACAAAAACTCAAAAAAAATGAAGTGGAAAAAAACCAAAAACCAAAAGTTGCATCAATCTTTCTTCAGACTCCATCATTTTCTTCTCTGGGGAAGGATAGCATTTTTCATCCTAAGTCCTTCAGAGTTGTCATGGATTGTTATATTGCACAGATGAGCTAAGTATTCACAGCTAATCATCCTACAATACCGCTGCTACTTTGTAGCCAGGACATTTCACTTTGCATAAATCCATGTAAGTTTTTCTAGCCTTTTCTGAGAGCATCCTGCTCACCACTTCTTTTAGTACAACAGTACTGCATCTAGGATTTCAATGGAAGTCTCATTTGGGGCTATCTTTTGTCTGTGGCCCCTGAACTGATGAATATTTTTATTATATTTTGATCTATAAAGGTTGTATTTGTTATTTCTGCTTTTTTACATTGCTGGCAATATATCTGTACTCTAAATACATGATCAATTTTCGTAAACTTCTAGAGTGGGGCTAAAAATATTCTTTAGCAATCTCATTTAGAAAAAACTATAAAGCTGTTTAGCTCTCCAGCCAATTCACTCCAGTCCTATATTTTTCCTCTTGTTTATCTTTTTGTTAGACTTAACCAAAGATGACATAAGAACACTGAAATCTCCTGTCACTATTATATAACTATCTATGTCTTCTTGTAGTTCAGTTGATGTTTCCTTTATAAATTTAGATGCTAACTTAGCATTTGGAGGATATTATTTAAAGCTAGTATTGCTTTATTGTCTATAGTTCCTTTCCAGCAGAATGTGGTTCCTCTCTTTATTCCATTTTAGATTATGAATGTTTTTACTTTGATTTTAACTACTGTTTTTCTGGATTTACTTGTCATATAATAAAAGTTATTCTGGCCCCTCAGTTTTATCCTATGTATGTCTTGGTTTTCTAAATGCATTTCTCGTAAGCAATAGACTGTAAAATTTTATTTTCTCATCCAATCCTTCATTCTTTTTCATTTTATTAGATTATTAATCAATTAACATTTAAAGTTATGAGTGATTTATATTTTCACTCCATTTATTTCTATAATTTTCCCCCTCTTCCTCTATAAGAACATTTTCATTATTTATCTTCCCTTTCTGTCTATGCTACTTTTGTCCCTTATTAACTCAGCTCTTCTTTGATTTCTGTACTCTATGGACTTAAAGCTTCTAGGGTTCTTCTAAATAATTTATCATCTTGTAGTTCTCCCTCCTCCACCAGTTCCTCTTCTGTTGTCTCATTCTTAGAAATACCAACTTCTGTAGGTAACAGAAAAGATATTGGCCCCACGGTAAGAACCTTCCTATGTCCCTGGTTGTACAGAACTCATTATTGTCCTTTGCTCTCCTTTTGGTTATTTCCTCCCATGTGCCTCAAAATCTCTTCCCTGGGTCCATACCCTCCCACTCTTCTGGGTGTCATTTGCCCCAAGAGCTCCGATTCCCTTTCCTGAGGCAGGATGAGTGGTCTCTCTAAACATCAAATCCCTGTAGACTCTACCCATTGTAAATCCTCAATTTCCCTTTACAAAATATCTTTCTTTTCCCATCTAAACATTCATCAGTAGTACTTCCACCACTGAAGCAAGGTTTCTGCCCCTCTTTTTTAATCTCTCCCTTAGCCCCTTTGTCTTATCTCCAGGAATCTATCTTCTTCCATAGATATCAGAGGAGTTAATTTTCCCTTCATTGTGAGCCTCTAACTTGATTAAGGTACATCACATAATCCCCTATATCTTCTTCCTCTCCCTTTTATGCACCCTTCCACAATGTAGTTTAGTAACATAAAAAAAGACAAACCAAATCAAAACAACAACACCTTGATGCACCACTAGATTTAACAGATGATGTTTAAGGACTCTTTCTCCACCATTACTTCTGACTTCTGCTTTCACCCTTGTCACTCTGTGTGCATTGGGTAGCCAGGTTATATGGTGGGTGTAATTTTGGACCTTAAGAAGACCTTGGTTCAAATCTAGCATCAGATGCTAGCTGCATGATTGTATTGATAATGTATTTTTGCTTACTGTGAATGTAATTTTGCTTCTTAATGGGAAGATCTTTCCCATCCATTAATAGACCCATGTGACCCTCCTGGGTCATATGGAAGTCTGAGTCACATGGAGCCTGGGGTAGGAGGAGCTTGCTGAAGGACAGAACAGAAAGAGGCGGAGCTGGAGCACAGCTGAGAAGACATCAGTCAGAGAATAGTGGAAAGTGATGATGCAAGCAAGCAGGCAGCTGGCTGTGAGAGAAGGGCATTTTGTTTAAGGGAGCTTGTTTGTGATTTGCTTAAGGGAGCTGATTTGTGGGAACCCTAACACGGGGAAGTCTTAGAGTTGATGTTGCCCTCTCTCTGCATTGTTACTGTATATAGATTTCTTTGTTACTATGATGGATTTGGCTTTCTGGTATCTCCATAAATGTTTTGGTTCTGTCTTCCATGTGGAGAGTCTGCTGTATTTCGCAATTCAGAACTGTGCTGACATATCTATGGCTGCTGTAGGCACTGTGAAGATAGCATTGGCACTACAGTCATTGAAAGTCACTTACCTCTATTTGCTTTAGCTTTCTTACCTGTAAAAATGAGACAATGATAGTATCTACCTCTCCACAGTTGCTGTGAAGATCAGTTCAGGTAATATTTACAAAGAACTTAGCATGTTGCCTGGCACCCGGTACATATTATATAAATGCTAGTTGTCATTCTTATTATTAAATCTCTTAATGATCTCTGTTATTATTTTGTTTTTGTATTTGTTTATCATTCTTTTGTTTCTGTTGTCTGGAGTGTTGCACATAAATTTCTTCAGGTATGGATTTTGCTCTGGTAATATTTAGAATGCCCTTAAAAAATTCCCATCTATTTTCATTAACGATTAGGCTCAGGTTTGCTGCATATTTCACCCTGGTTTGCTCCTTGAAATAAATTATTAAATTCCCTCTTACAGTTTCTGGTAAGTGCAGAATAATCTTGTCTTATTTGAATCTCCTTTCCTTTATTTTTGACAGTCTTTTTTCCAAGTTGTTTGCAGAATGTAATGTCTATCAATGCAATCATTTAATTTAACCACAATGAATGTTGGAGTCTGCAGGATAGGTTTGCTTGTCTTCTTCTTCTGGATGCAGCCTCTTTTGTGGACTTTTCTGACACTTCGTTTTCCATGTTCAGAAGATCTGAGCCATTTTCCTGTTTTATTTCTTGCATTACCATGTTCAAATTATTTAACTTGTTATATTCTTCTGAGCCCTACAGTAAATTGTTTCTACATATCCTTTCTTCAGCTGCTTGTATGGAAATCAGGATTTCTTTCAATGTTAGTGCTTTTGCTTCTCTTTTTTTTTTCCAGATTGTCCTTTAGTTATATATATCTTTTTGTTTCTTTGATGAGATCTGACACCAGGAATTCAAGTTTTCCTGTTCTGAAAATTATCTCTGAGCTGTGCCAATCATAAACTCTTCTTTTCAAAATTCTTCTCTTTCAAACCATCCAGGAACAGTAACCTGCACTTCTATATTCTCTTCTTAATTCACAGGGTCCTCTGCCCTATCAGGTGTTGATTTATTTTCTTTTATCTTGCAATTTTTCATAGATGCATGAAAATATTTCACTAATCTGAAGATCAAGGATCCAGAGGCCATTTTCTCATCTCTTACTAATAATTAGCTTCTGTATTGGTTTATCTGCTTGTGCTCCAAGTCTCTGGGTTTTCTTCCTCCTTAGATCTTTTGTAATTTCAGTCTTTTTTCTTCATTTTCCTCTACTGTTCACTTTCTTACTCCTTTCCATTTGATGGCAGATTCCCTGGAAGATAGATCTCAAAGATGTCTCAGCCTCCTCCCATGCCAGGTAATTCATATATGGTTCACCATCCCACGTATCTGAAATGATCCCAGCTGGATAGTGAGCTCTTTATTTAAACTGAATGAACTGTCATACAGTTGCATACATATATGTTCTACACAGTTCCCTCTATTCCTCTGCTCTTTGGCAGAGTTCTGTTGTAGTACAGAGTACTACTATCCTTCTCCATTGCTACCGCAGCCTGAGCAAATTTTTGTCATATAGATGTAAGTGGTACAGGGAATAGGTAGAGGTGTTAAGGGGTGTCAAGAGGGTAGAGATGAATTCACTTACAAGTTCATGGTCCACTGTCATAGCATGTGAAAAGTGGGGAGAAGTTGCTGAGTACATTAGGCTAATTACAGATTAGCCTTTTCTGTTGCTAGTCCATCAAGTTACTACCTTGTTTGGGTTCTTAGAGACCCTGACCATATGGACTGACGAAATTGCTTAAAATCTGTCACACAACACCTATTTGAAGATGTTTGAGAGATTGTGAGAACTGGAGAAAATATCTATTTCTCTATCTTGTAGGGCATATGATCCAGAAGATTTTTTTCACTCACTTTTAAACACATCATATGTAGCACTGTATTCTTTCAATTACTTGATGTACCTGATCTCTTCAACAATACTGTAAAGCTGATATCTGAGACTATGTCTATACTCTTCTGTAATCTACATTGCAGATGTATGGTGTTGTGCACAGAACAGGACTGCAATAAATACTTACTGAAGTAAATTAAAATCGTGTAAATTCAATGAGAATAAATTTACAAGAACATAACCTATGAGTTCTATTTTTGATTCTACTACCACTCAGTTTCTTTGTTACAAAAAAACAATTAATTTATTTACCACTAAATCAACAAATGGGCTAAAAAGATATAATGGGCAAAATAAAATGGTACAAAAAAGATAAAATGTAACAACAACAAATTTTGGGAAAAGAAAACTTCAAAACTTCTAAAACAAGCTTTGTTTGTCTTATTGCTTTAAAGAAAAAATGCCTTTAGTCATTTCCAAAACTTGTTTTCCCTAGTAATGTCTAACAGCTTTAAAAGGACAACAGAAGGAAAATAACAAGGATAAGAATAGTGCTTACTGAGATAAAAACCACCTGCCTTACTTATGAAGAGCAATAGAAACAACTATCATTTAAACTATAAATGCTACAAAATCCTCACGGTGTTGTGTTGGGAAAAGCTACTGACAATGCCCCATGCCAGAAACTACTAGCATCAGGCTATGAGATATGCCCTCACCCCTTCCTATAGATCACACATAGTTTTATGGAAAGAAGGATAAACATGATGATCCAATAAAAAGAACATGGGGGTCATTGCCATATTGTGGAATTAAAACAGTAGAAAAATAAAATATTCAAGCATCTCTATACATTAAACATCCTTTATAAGATGAATCTGAAACATTACCTGTAGTTTTGAATGAAGAGAGAGATAAATACGAAGTACTTCAACACTGCTACGTATTCGAACAGATGCTCTCTCTGGCTCAAAATCAGGGTTTATCAAGTCACTGAAAGGCTCGTTTGTAACATCATTTCCCAGTAGTGAATAATAAAAGAAAAATTCAGGCTGCCTCTCTGGAATTTTCATTGTACATGGAATTAACTATAAATTAATGAAAAAAAGAAAAGCAAATTACTATCTAAATAATTCTAATCTTTTCATAGTGAAAATTCATAAAAATCCTCAATCTCTAATTCTCTTCCAATTTCTAAGTATTTGTTTTGGAAAACATGCAAGTCTTTCTCACTAATCTCTATCAAAAGCACAAACATTTTCAAAGCCTATATATATATTCTAATTAAAAAAAACTGATCTAAATGATACTTGAGTCACATTATGAGGAAAGTTCTTTTGATGTTATTCTTGAAATTAGATACACAGGTCAAATACAAAACACTGGTCCCAATTCAGGCTGGTGGAGGAAACATAACCAATTCTCAGAACCTTCGGGAAGAATAGGAAATGCTAACAGCTATAAACCAAACCTTCCTCTCTCCCTCAAGATATTTTCTTTATTCTATGGACAATAATTTTCAAGATGTTACCTAATTTGCCACATTATAGTCTAAAAATACGATGGGATTCTTGCCCTGTATAATTTTAAAGTACAACCATATCATTACATCCAAGATTTTTAAGAGATAATACAGATAAGAAGCTGTATGGCTGACCGGAGAGCATGCTGACCTAGTCAGGAGCCTTGAGTTTAAAGCCTAGAGCTGACACTATTGGTATGAACGTAGGTAAATCATTTAACTACTCTGAAAAATGGAATGTGTATTATTGGTGTGGAAAAAGTGCTTTATGAATCTTTAAGGAACATGGAAATATGGGTTATAAAATTTGGACAAAATTATCATAAAACAATGAAACCTAGATTTTGGCAGAACAGTTACAGAATGTAATTTTTTAAAAAAAAATGTTAATGCGCAATTATAAGATGGCTAAGTGAACAGTAACAGAGGAATGCAACAAGTGTTCTATATCAAAGACCTAAAAATACCATCAGACCAAATAATCATGAAATTCAAAGAGAAACAGGCCTTTATACAGTCAAAGATGGCACACATGTATGTGCGCACAAACACACACACACATACACACGTGCACGAGTGTGCATGCCTGAAATCTCAACAAAACAGGAAAAAGGCCTGGCCAGAAAGGACAAGTCAGTTTGCCAAGTAGCATTTACTAAGTATCTACTACGCACCAAACACCTAAGTGCTAAAAAAAATCAAAGAAAGGCAAAAAATAGTTCCTGGTCTCAAGTCTAATGAGGGAGAGAGGAGAAAACATGCAAAAAACTATGTACAAATGACTTATTCAGGATAAAATAAGCCTGAGGCTCTGACACCAGAGGCAGGGAGACTGGAGGGTTCCTCTACTTCTTGGGAGGTGGGAGTGGACATTACTATCATTAGTTCCTCTCTAATCCTGCCCCTCATTCAAAACAAAGGCAAATCACTTTTGGACAGTAACATATAAGCATAGTTAAGCAAAAGAAATTCATGCACTGCCCATGTCTGAAAAGGGGTATCTTGATCCACCATTTACTCTCCCAGCTCCGTGGGGATGGGTGGAAGCTGCATCACTGGACTTTGGATCACGGACAGCCAATGCACGGATCCTCCTTGAATCTTTCAAACTGGATTTTCTTTCCAGTGTTGTAGTTATTATTAGATTGTTCTGCCCCAAAATCTTTCCAGGTTTCTCTGAATGCACTCCTTTTCTCATTTCTTACAGTACTCTATTACATTCATACACCGTAATTTTTATAATTTCCTAATTGATGAGTACCCTCTTTGTCTGCTCTAACAAAAAGAACCGGGGATTCAAGATACATAGATATATCTACATGCAGATACATGATATATTACCAATCTATATACAGTAGAACTACTAATTTTTAAAATGTTAATGTTTGACTATATTATCAATGATTATATATTAATGTATAATTAATGTAACATATTGATATGTTGTATATTAATTGTGTAACTATTTATTATGTATATTATACACTATGCCCTTTAAAAAAACTTTCATGATAGAAAAGACTTTCAAAGCTAACTTTGTTTTAGCACAACTAAGTATACAAACTACGCTTTCAAATAATTTACAAAAGGTTCCCTAATCACACACAGCAAGAAGTCTTACCTGCTCCAACTGTGTGGCAAATGCAATAGTCACTGACATAACAAAGAAGTCTCTGCAATGTTCTACTGGTCCAATCTGATGGTAGCCTTCTTCTTCATTCAAGACTGCTACTATTTTCTTGGGATCAATTCCAGATAACACAACAGGCACTTTACATGGAGAAAATAATTGATTTAACTCTGTTATAGCACTGCTAAAAGATTTCTTGAGCTTTTATTTTTTTCAAAATTTTATAGTATTGTGACTACATTTTAAATGTTTCTCATAAATTTCTCCTTCCCTAATACCATGTACCCTTACTTAAAGGACAAACTGCTGATGTCACCAAACCATTTTATGATGAAGTCATGATAAATGGGTTTCTCATGTTTCAGCCACTCTGGATGATGCACAGCTTATACAATGGATTGCCTCCTTTTCCTCCCAACCCCACAAAGAGCAGTAAGTTATGAACTCAGTTACTATCATGTATATTGGGATTTTCTATGAGAAGAGGTTAGGTCCTTAAAGGGAGCTAGTGTACCCAGAATGTCAAAGTTGTGCATATCCTTCAAGACTCAACTCAAATGCCAACTCATCAAACCTTCTTTCCCTCAGTCAGAAGCACTCTCTCCCTCTCACCTCATGTAACAGTTTATACCTCTCTTATGAAACATCTTTTTTCAATGCATTAGAGTTATTCTGTTTAATGTCTCAACTGTCTGACGATATTAAAAATTTTTAAAGGCTAGGACCATTCATCTTTATAAGAAAGAAAACATGCAGTCACATTTATATAATCAAGGGAATACCACACACAGTGAGTATTCAAAAATACTTGTTAAAATGAATAAAATTATATTGAGCCCCTCTAGAAAACTGGATAATTTCTGAAACCTTGACAATAACCTGTACCTAACATACAAATGGATTATATTCCTAATATTCAAAAAGCTGTCATCCTTTCACAGAAACAATATCATAATGGAAGTTTACCTCTCAAGCCAGGATATAAAAAGTCTGTTTAAATTGTAATGTACCTGAATTGTAGTGATAAAAGTCCTATTTCCACTATACCACTAGAACAATGTTTCCACAGGGAGCATAGCAGAGTAGATAGAGAAGTGACCTTAAAGTCAGGAAGATCTGACAGGACATGTGACCCTGGGCATATCATTTAAACTTAATGCTCTAGGTAATCCTTTAACACCACAGGTTGTAGAGAAAATGTAGACCTGCACTGGGAGAATGAAGTCTTCAATCAGACATCACAAGCACATGCCCATGTGGGGACAAGACCTGTGATGTGGGTATTCCTTACAGGGATGCACAGGTGATTCAGGCTTTCCTGTTTGCCACTAGGGGTCCACCCAGTGTACTGGGGGCCTTCCTCTATTTCAAGAGGATGATAATGGAGTACAAAGACTGACCATTCTTGCCATGTGAGGCCCTCCCCATCTTCTTTTGCACTCATATTCCCGTGATAAAATCTTTTACTCCACTTCTTGAGAATTCTTTATTTTCATGTTTTCTAGTTATGTCGTATAACTGGCTGTATATATGCCTGTCGTATAACTTTGCCTATGAATGAAACTCATTTTCATTTCTCCTAAAACTTGTTCTCTAATATAACAACCAAATGTTGTTAAATATTCTTTATACTTAAACATAATCATCAACTGTTGATAATGTGTGTAAATATAATTATGTTATTTATCAATGTTAGGTACTACAATACAAATACAATATAAATAAGTTTTATGTATTTCACCATTCAAAACTGTTATAAAAAATAATCAATTTAGCATATGTCAGAAAATACTGTTTTAATACATTTCTATTTCAACCCAAAGCTATGCCTATATTTCCTTTTAAGCATTACTTTTTGTGGGAGAAAAGTAGTCTTTCTGCTAAACTAATTAACATCCTTAAAAGAGCAGTATAAACAGTGTATCACAGAGCCTGAATCCTTAGGATCACAGAGATAGAGTAAGAAGGGCCCTCAGGTCATGTAGCCCAACTCCTTGATTTTACAGATAACAAAACTGAAGCCCAGAAAGTTAAATAATTTGCACCCTACACCTATGTTCACATAAGTAATGAATATCCTAGACAGGATCAGAACCCAGCTCCTCCCATTCTAGAGCCAGGGCTCTTTCCACTACACGTTAGACTACAATCAACCAATATTACTTGGCATATTCCAGGCACTAAACATAAAGAAAAACAGCATAATTATCATAGCACTCTACTTCATATATATTTGCATTAAAACTTTATATTAATGTTGCACATTTTATCTATAGCTACCCCTAAAACACGAGGTTCCTCACCAGTAGTAGGGACTGGGCACGGTGATGGGACATAACACGTACTTAAATAAGCACCTTCTGTATTCAGCCTGGAAGGTTATTTTCCTCAGAAGCAGTCTTAGGAATTACTAAGTAAGCTCTGTGGTTCTGTACATTATTTGTTTGTCTGCTTAAAGCCTCTTTGTTTCTGAGCTAAGAAACACAAGATCATGGAAGCCCAATTTCAGAGCTAGGATGGATCTCATTCAGTTGTTTTTCAGCCATGAAAGGTACTGGACTAGTTGGCCATTTTCTTCTCCAGTTCATTTCACAGATAAGGAAAACAAGGCAAACAGGGTTAAGTGACTTTCCCAGGGTTATACAGCTAGTGTCTGAAGCTAGATTTAAACTCAGGAGCATGAAACCTTATGACCCCAGGTGGGACACTCTCTTCATTGCACCAACGGGCTGCCTAGACTGATGTTAGAGGTCATCTTATCGAATTCTAGAAAACTGAAGCCCAGTCTCTCCCTTTCTAAAGAAAGATAAATGACTTGCTCAAGGTCACACAGGTAATGAGTTTCCAGAGATCTTCCCAAGGCAGATGGTAGAGGAGGGGAGCTGAGAAGGGATTAATCCATTCAGTTTTTGCCCACAGGCACAGTTGTCCCAAGGACTGACTGGGGAGCAAGTCAACCTCACCTTGACCCTCCATAACTAGCCTATCTCAAACCAAGATTTATCCCATTCAGCTATCCTGCCAGAACACTGCCCATACACAGGCATTTTGCCAATTACCCATCTCCCATTTTACTTCCAACTCAGGGAATAACAGATATAACATCTAGCAACATCACTGTTACTGGAGAAGCAACGGCAATCTACTACCCTACAGCTCTACTCAGATCTTTGTGATTCCTTGCTCACTACTCTCTACAGACCAAAGTTGTCTTCTCTGGCAGTCCCTGGCTGCCAATTCCCCACTCTCTCACACAATCCATATAATGGTCTATCTCACCTGGGTATACAACTCAACTTTCTCCCTTCCACTGGGGCTTGCAGAATACTCATTCTATTGTTTTTCAAATTGTCCTTCACACATTAGACCTCTTCTTCTCATGCCTCTTTCATCTTGCAATCACAGAAACTTGGCTCCCAAATGAAGACCCTACATCCCTAGTTACTAGCTCTATTCGTAGATATATCTTCTTTGCCCAAGTTGGGTAACAGGTGTGCTTCTAAACCTCCACCTTCCACCTTCACTCAGTAACCTCTCTTCCTCTGAGGTTCACTCCATTCAGATATTATCACAGATTCTGGTGGTGGTGGTCACTCCTCCTCCTTTCTAAAGAAGTACAGCACTGGCTTACTGTCTTTCACCTTCCACCCTACTGCTTGCCTTTACCCTTGAAGATTTCAACTTACAGGCTGATGTCCCATCAGATAGCCTTGCGCTCAATTTATTACTCTCCTCAACTGCTCTACCTTTCCTTTCCTGTGTATTTCCTGTCATGGCTCAGGAGGAGAAAGTGAGGCTTGTGACCTTGCCCAAAATGTAAGTCTTATCCTCACTTCTCTGACTGCACGGTCTTCAGCAACGAAGGAAGAACGTAACAACTTGTGAGCACACTCAGCTCCATCTCTCCTGTCAGGTTCCCCCTCCCCTTCCTTCTCCTCTCCAAAGGAAGGTAAATTGGGATGGTCAGACATGCCCAGTTAACTTGGGGCTTTCCAGCCAGTTTAGCATACCTTAACTTAGCTTAGCTTAGCTTTCCTTTCCTTTCCTTCCCCTTCCCTTTCTTCCTTTCCTGTCCTTCCCTTTCACTTCCCTTCTCTTCTCTTCCCTTTCTCTTCCTTCCCTTTCCCAAAAACTTAAACCTACTGCACTCTGAACCCCATAGATTGTATCACACTAGGAGCCCCCTTGCCCGAGTTCCACTTAAGGGCTATTTTCTGGACCCTCCTAGCTTAAGAGTGATTATCAATAGTGACTGTCACTGTTTCCCTCCCAGCTTGATTTAGTTATTTTTTTCCTTTGGCTCATTAAAGGGGTCATGCCCTGACAACTTCTTAAAAAGGACTATTCACCGAATAGGCATACCTCACCTTAAGTGAGCACCTAAATAGACCTTGGCCTGAAGGGGCCAAGGTCTCCCATTACATCCTGGGTCATCTTCAGTCATCCTGATGAATATCAGGCCACTGGACCCAGATGGCTCAAGAGGAGAAAGTGAGGCTGGTGACCTTGTACAGACCTCCCTCACTCAAAACAAAGTCAAGTACAAGTCATGTCATCATTTCTCTGACGGCGTGGTCTTCTTCAACAACGAAGGACGAATAGTATTTCCTGCACTAGAAAGGAATGCTCATACCTTTCATCTCCTTATCATCCACATCATAAGCCATAATTTTGAAATTCATCTTTTTGACCATAATCTGAACTCCTATTTCTCACTCACCCCTCCTCAACTATTCTTTATCCTCAAAATTGCTAGTCATTCAACCCTGCCCTGCTTCTTCCCTAGTCATCAGTCCTGCTCTTGTCTCACTTTCCTCTCTTCAAAATCTTACATTTTTAAGATTGCCAGTTCAATTTAGCCCTTGATTCCCTTACCCCATTGTCCTATCATCACTCAGCTTTTCCTAAATCCTAATCTTCTTACCTCTCTGTTGCTGCTTACATGCTGTCAAATACAGGTTGGATGAAGTCAAATAATTGTGCTACCTGGGTTCAGTATACATTTGTTAAAACAGTTGAAACTGAGGCCCTAACTACCACACTGATATTCCAAAAGCATATGCCACTATCCTGGATCAAGAAGTATCAGTGGCTCTCCATTGTTTTTAAAATATGTACTCCTGTAAATAGCATTCAAAATCCTTTACATATTCTCTCCCTTCACATATACTGTGTTGCAGCTAAACTTAATCAATAAACATTTATTAAGCACCTACTATATACCTTACCTCGCATGGCATGCTCTTATCAGAGAAGGTATTGTGCTCTGTGAGCAAAGTAGAATTGAAGCAGTTCAAAAGAAACACAAGATGACAAATTTAAAGAATCCTCTTGAAACGTTTACATGGACTATTCGTGCCCAACCTGTGGTAGAGCAGTCAGAGCTCACACTGGTACAGTCAGCCACAGTCCACAGCGATGTCATTTTGGTCTTCTTCGAGAACAAAGGACAACCAACCACCATGTAGCTACTGATCACTATATACAACATTCCATCCATATATTTGTGCCTTTGCATGTGCTCTCCCCCATGCCTGGAATTTTTTCCCTGCTTACTTCTATCTCTTGAAATACCTAGTTACCTTAAAGGTTCACCTCAAGTAGAATCTTCTTTTAGAGACAAGTAAAGCCAAAATTCATTTGTACATATCCTCCATACTGTATCTACCTAGCATATAAGCTTCTTACAGGCAGGGACCATCTACTATCTCACTTCTGCATTTGGCACTGGGATGCTCTTGGCACACAGCAAGCATTTAATAAGTTCTTGCTGGCTAAGAAAGCTGAGAAGTCAACGATGTCTGGTTCCAAAGGCAACAGGTGGCATCATATTTACTTCATATAGCATTAATAAACAGTCTTCTAATCAATATCAAACCCTAGCCCAATAAATGCAAATTCTCAGAATAATCCATTAGTACCAACCTTTTCCTTCTCTAGGTGGTGCCTCCTTTGCTTTAAAACCATCCACTGGTGCTTTTGTATCTGTTTCCAAAGCAATGCCTATCTGTATCTCAGATTTGAATTTTGGGTATTTATTACTCAGCAGTGCATACCACTTTGGCGCCTAGAGAATAAAATATACTACAATTAGTAACCAATAGCAACATCAGCATTGTCTGCACCTAAAAATGTTCTAACTTTCATATATTTTTGTTGTGTGGAATTAATCATGCTTAGAAAGTCATCAACTAACTTTCTCCTTAATGTAAACATGTCAAAGTCTCCTTTGTTTCTTTTCCCATTTTTTAAACTACCTACTTTCCCCTACTCTTTTCTCCAGATTGGTCTTCCAGAATGGAGTATACAGCAAAGGAAAGTAGAGAGAGAACCTTCTCCCTTCCCTCTCTGCCCTTTCCACTTTTAGGAGCAAAAAATTACAGGAAAAATACATGGCAAGGATGGATAACCAAGGAAGGATGACAGAGAAGTTTTCTGGACCTTTCCATTTCTAACTGTCTTCTTCTGGCTGCTTCATTTTCTGGACAGAAAAAAGAGATTAACAATCCTAAGAATAGATATTTCTAGCTTTGAGAGTGACCTGATCTTTGAGTCTGAGGACTCCTGAAATCACATGGGTTCTGAGTTGAAGTGTAAGGCACTGGCCTCCTAAAAAGCAATTTCCATGACAGTTTGCAATTTGGAGAATGAAGAGGACTTTCACCAGCAGATACTACTGTAGCTGAAGATCCAATGCCATCCCATGAAGGGCTAAGTGTTCTGGATCCTCCCAGTCAGCCATGAAATTACTGTAAGTTACTCAGGCACTGTAGGTGGAAAGAAAATGAGATTTATTCTGGAGTCTGACAAACTGTATTTACCTTCAGAGGGTTAGGGAGTCTAATGAATCTAATAGACTATGAATGTTTAAATTAGTATTTATGGGACATCTGGACATGTCACCTTGCAGTGGATCAACAATGAACATAACTGAAACATTTCTAGTAAGTATAATACCTAATGCAGAGAATGAGGTGGTAAAGAAATTACTTAAAACTACTTAAAAGAAAACAACCAAAAAACACTTGGTAACAATTTATAAATTACAAACTTATTTTGACACTTGGTGCCTTGGACAAAATGGTGAGCAATTGGGGAGATGGCAAAAATATGATGAAAAATATAGCTCAGAATAAAAGAAAGACAGGATTATAGATGACAGAAGCTGCATAATTATATATCATGAATACTTTATTAAAGAAGATATCTATATTTTTCATATTTATATCTGTTAATTCACACTGTCATATATGTCATGCATGTATGACAGAGTGTGAATTAATACAGAACATGAAACCGTGTCTTAAGAGACAGGAGAGAACTCCTTACCAACATAGGGCTCAGGTTGAAATACTTTATATTCCTTTATATTCAGACTATTGACTTATTGGAGTAAGGTTTGAAATCAATACCAACTTAGAAGAATAAATATAGGAACTGTTTTGCCAAGCCAACCTACATCAACAAGTTGAAAAATGAGAAATGAATACAGGACCAAACACTGACATAGATTACCACTATTTACTACAAAAGCTTAATCAATGTAAAAAAATTATCAAAGTAAGGAGCATAAAAGAACCTAGAACTTCAGTAACTATTTACTAAGCACCCACTAGGTTCAAGGCACTGTTCTAGGTGTAGAGTAAGAGAATACAAAAAATCAAAAATAGTCCCTCACACCTCAAGGAGCTTATGTTCTACTAGGACACTGCCTCAGCAAATACTTGACACTTCTTTGTTAAATGGAGAGATTATGGCAGTCAAAGGTAATGGTAATGTAGAATATAAAAATATTTGCAAAATCTTAAGGAGGATGTTGCCTTATAAAATAGTAAGAAACAGTGTTCAAAACCACAAAGGATAAAAGAAGAGGAAGCTGCTGGAAACAAGGCAATCTTTAAGACACCAAAGGTTTTAAAGCTCCAACTACCTTAAAGAGAAAATACCTAAAAATTGGAAATGAACAGTTACTACCAGAAAAGGGGGGGAGAATTTGAGAGCATAACAATAACAACTTTCTGATCTCTACCAAATTGCTTAAATAATTTACATGTGTATCAAAGGCATCTTTGAAAACATCTGAGCTGTATAGAGAAAGGCTTTTGCAAATGATATTCTACAGTAGAATGTATCTTTACAGCCTCAAAGCTGTGCCACACCGGATCCCAAAGCGCTTACTGATCTCCAATTATAGAAAAGAACTTGGAAAGGCTAAAGGAAGCCAAAAACCAGTTTCAATCAGCATTTCATTTAGGAGTAGCTAGGTGGTGTAGGGGACAGAAGAGCACAGGACCGTGAGTCAGGAAGACCTGAGTTCAAATTCAGCATCAGACTTACTATTTGTGTGACCCTGGGCAAGTCTCTTAACCTCTACACCTCAGTAAGGATTCAAATGGGATAAAAACTGTTCAGTAACTAGCACAGAGCCTAGCACACAGTAAGTGCTATATGAATGGTAGCTATTATTTCTCCTACTCATATCATACAATCTTCCTTGACAGAAACAAAAACAAAGGTAATTATAGGACCACCCTGATTACTGGCACCAAGTAAGGCATATGAGAGACATATGCTCACCAAAGATGCATGCCACTGTCAAAGGAAGAGGATTCTCAAGAGGTAGCGAAGTCCTCCATATACTCCTATTTGCAGATGATACAATGCTGATTGTTCCAAGCCCTCAAATACTTAAATGAGGCCCATATGAACTCTCAGGAATTCAGTCATTATTTACACAGGTCAGCTCTTCATCCACATAAATCAAGTCAATGGAGATTGCTGGTTGTCCAGACTAAAATGTTGGGAGATGGACAGCTTGCAGACTTGGTTGACCAGTACCAATATCTAGGTCAGCAACAGCAGATAAATAAGCTGGTCCCAGAATGGATTAAAAGGAAAACAGTGAGCCACACTACACTGGTAAATTGAAGCAGCATTTTCAATTACCCCTCCCCAAGTTTCTCCAAGAAACAAAATTCCACCTTTTTAGAAGGAATGTTCTGGTTATGTTGTTATACAGATGTGAATCATGGAATGCCACATTCTTCACAAAAATCTAACAGGAACATCACCTAAAGAACAACGGAGGTATATGGTGGGCCCTGAGCACACAACATGGTGTCAAATCTATCACCCAAGAGAAGTATGACTACAAAAGAAGGGAGGCAAGTCACAGAGATAAAAGGCAACCTACGTGCTGAACTGGTACCTGCGTACATCAAGCTAGAGGAAGGCTGCTATCCCACTTCAAGGACTTCCAATTAAAGGAACTATGGATGGGCCAGTACGTAGTAAGTGCTGAATAAATGTTTTTTGATTGACATTATAGATCCACTGAAGTAGTCAAGTGTCAATATACAGTAATAAACTCCAGCAAGTTGCAAATTCCTTCCAGATGGAAAAATTCTGCTGAATTTTCCTACTTTTCTAACAAAAGTAACCAAAATCTGAATATCCCACAAATAACTTTTTATGGGTTTCACTTTGCTACTGTCATTTCCCATTTGTATCCATTGCTGCCTTCAATATATGAAAAAATTTAAATTGTTGCAAAAGGCTCTCAAATGTTTATTACATGAAAAGCACTGTGCTAGGTACAGAGGATACAAAGACAAAACATGAAACAGTCCCAGCCTTCCAGGTTATTTTCTAATGGGGGAAAACAATATGTATCTGGAGGAGTAAACATAATATAATCTAAAGATCCAGGATCATATTTAGAGCCAGAAGGAATCATAGCATTCCCTGGTCTAATCCATTCATTCTGCAGACAAGGAAAGAAGATAACAAGCGGGATGACTAAGAAAGAGTTTGAGTAAGGGCTGAGCGGAGCCTTGAAAAAAGCTAAGGATTCCGAGATGGAGCGTGAGAGGGCAGTGAAACCCAAGTCTGGGGAAGTTTATGTAAAGGCAAAGAAATGAGATGGGAACAGCCAGATGAGAAAAGTGGAGGGGCTGGACAGCAGGTCGATGCGGCTACAAGGCAAAGTGAAGACGCAAGAGTGATGTGAAATTCATCTAGAAGGTTTACGCTAGACTGTAAACATGTTAAGGCTGAAGAGTCTGTATTTTATCTTAAAGGTAACAGGGACAGTGAAGTTATACAATCAGACCTGTGTTTTACGGGATTATTTTGGCATGTACGCAAAGGAGAACGAAGATGGACCAGAAGGAAGGAGAACAATTAAAAGACCAGCAGGTGAGTGCAGGTGGGAGGGGTAAGGGCTGCAATAGGGTGGTGGGTGTGTAAATGAAAAGCACAGAATGGAATCAAGAAATGCTATGGGGCAGGGCAAGGGGGAGTAAAGAACACAGCAACTAATTGGATAGATGGAGTAAAAAAAAGGAAGAGTCAAAGTTGAGTCCAACATTGAGAACTTGGGTGACTTGACAGGATCACAGTTCCCAGAACAGAAACAGAAAAATTTAGAGGGAGAGATTTAGGGGAAACAGTTAAATTCTGTATCGAGCAGGTTGAGCTTAGGGTGCCAACTAGGTACTTTTCTTCCCAGAATTATAATGAAAGAAGCAATCTAAAGAAAACTGAAATTAATTCTTCAAAATTCTTTTTTAGATACTGGAATAAGAGAGGGGAAACAGGAAATATGTATCAGTTTTTCACTTTTAGAAAAGGGTACTCTGACAAAAATGTTAGGAAAAAATTAAATGATAAGAAGGCAACATGACACAACATAAAGAGTGCCAGACTTGGGGTCGGAAAGTCTTCAATTAAAATCCCACCTATGATGTTTCCTTGCTGCCTGATATTAGCAAGTCACTTCACCTCTCCGAGTCTCAGTTTCCTCATTTGTACAATTGGAATAACAATAATAAACTATAAACCTCTCAGGGACATTGTAGGAAAAACACTTTCTTAAAGTTCTTTATAAAGGGAGTATTTTAAAAATACCATACTAGTAGCAACATAGTGCACCATAAAGAGTCTTTGAGCTTTAGGACACCTGAGTTTTCATCACAGCTAAACAGCTATGTGACTTTCAAAAGGCTGTGATTTCACCCCAACTCACTTGTGAAGTCAGGAATGTTGGATTAGGGATGTCTAAGGGCCCTGCTTGGTCTAAAACACCAAGGGTTTAAGTCTAAAAAGAAGATATACCAAGGATGAGAAATCTCAGAAATCTCAGAAATGCAAATTCTCTGGCAGAGGGCAGAAAAGAGGCATTTTAGTACAAGTACTGAGAGCATAACAGATCTTTACAGATAAAAAAGGAATAAAAGCAGAAATCTTATGAGGTCACATACTCTAAGGAAGTTAGGGACAGAGATAGCCAAAATAAAGCAGCATTTAATGTGGAGGAAATGTGGGAAACAATGCCAATACTCTTGACTGATGAATGACTAAACAAATTATGGAATATTACTAGACCATAAGAAGTAACAAATATGAAGAATTTGTAAAAAGCAAGAAAAAACAAATTTGAATTGATATGAAATGAAGTAAGCAGTACAAAACAATATAAACAACCGTTATACAATGACTACAAGGGTATAAATGCTATAGAACAAGGACGTATATGAAAAGAGAAAGACTAAGAAAATCAGTACAGAGTATGTGACCAAATCTGGCTTCAGAGAAGAGTCGAGAACATGTATGTTCAACCGTTTTACAGTATGAAACACTGTTTAACATGACTGATGTGTTGACTGGTTTTGCTAGACTGCTTTTTTTCTTTTCTCTTTAAATCTTTGATGGGTCAGATTACTGTGTAGAGTGGAGGAATATATGCAGAAATGAAAGTCATAAAAGCAAAAGTTCAATAAAAACAATCTTTTTAAAGGAAATAACTGGTAAGCTGAATGAATGGTTTACATTTGACTCTGGGAAAGTTCTACTCCCAAATCATTTGCTCAGACAGCCAGGCTTAAATTGATGTGGATCTTTATATACATATATTTGTTTATCAGAATACAGATTATATTCCTCAGATAAGCTATAACTTCCTTAAGGACAGGGATTGTTTAATTTTGCCTTTGTATTTTTGGCACGTAGCAAAAGAGTGTCTTGCAGACAACAGGTGTTTAACTGGAAAAGAACAACAGAAAAGATTTGGACAATTTAAGAAAGGAGTCAAATGAAGTTGAATTCAGGACATGGTAAGACCCATTAACCAACCTATTTCTACATTTATTCCCATTTAAAAAGTGACAATGACATTTCCTATAGATAAAGCAAGTGTTATTAATTATTTCATAAATAGTAATTATACCTGCCAGAAGTTCAGAAGTAGACAGACAAGCAGAGAAATACTGAAATATTCGAACTGTTATATTTTATATATACCTTTTTAAAAAAGCAAACTACAATATGTGTTTCAAATAAAATCCTCTGTTTTCAGTTCTATACATATAAAATAATGCTCATTTTTGTTGATGTTTTAGTTTATTTAAAAAAACTATTTTTAAAGAGCAATACCTGCTTTGTTTCTTGGGCAGTTCTTAAGTCTAGAACAATGTACCCAATGAATTCTTTAGCTGTAGATAAAGAATCCAAAGCGAAACACTGGAGCTTGATAGGTGTGCGCTGCAACCTATAACATATAACAGATTTGTATAAAAAAATTAAACAGTTACAAATTATTGGTTAAAATTTATTATGCTTCCACAACATAAAAGGTTATAAAATATCCACTTGTCCACTCACCAAATAAGTTACCATTTTTATTAGTTATATCAAATGAATAAAATCCTCATTACTGTCTATATATTTTGGGGGGATAAAGATGCATTCTGTTTCAATACATCAGTTGAAACTCACAATATACTTGTGAGAACTCAAAATATATTCATAATGAAACTTCAAAATGTACAATCTAAAGCAAAAATGTCTTCATTTATAGCGTTGCATAATTTTTACATTATTCTTCTGGTTTATTCTTATCACTTTCTACAGGTCTTCACATCGTTCTTTGTTCAACCATTCCTCAATTGTTGGTCAGGTAGTTTATTTCTAAATTTAGTATTACAAATAGTGGTTCTATAAATACTTTAAAACAAATAAGACCTTTTTCCTTTTTGTCACTGTTAACAAGAAGTTGGATATTAATAAACTCAACAGATCTCTGAGTCAAGAGGGATACAGAATTTTATAATTTTTCTTACATAAATTCAAAATGTATTTCCAAGATGGTTGACAAGTTCACAGCTCCAGGGGACCACAGAAGTGAAACTGATATATTTTTTATCCAGAATCTCTGAATACACTGTTTGAACCCAGCCAACAAGAACTATATGCAGTAACTATTTGGCTAGCTAGTGATCACTGCCTGAACATGAACTTTCCTGTAACACTGAAAGCGATAACTGACTCTCCAGCTAGTACATCTTCTAAGGGTGGGTTAAATAAAAGGGACTAGGTGTCCTAGTTGGCTTGATGAAGCCTATATTCAGATCAAGCCATTGATGCTACAAGTTTCCTGTAAAGGCAATCATATCTCAGGGAGCTCTTCCCCCCTGGCAACTAGAGTAACTTTCAACACTTTTAATAAAGTTATTTTTGTTATTAATTTGTGGATCTCATGTACCGACACTCTTACAATTCAACTCAAATTCTTCATCGATAACCACCTCTTTTTCCCTTAGTGGGTCTGTTCTCCATATCTAAATCTCAGTATTCCACCACCATGGCACACAGTTTGGAGCAGTGATTCAGTATTTCCTTAAGTGATGCTTTCTATCCATGCTAATCAAGTTTTTTCCACTTCAGGTAACAGTTGTCTATTGTCTATCCATTCTGCCCATGTTTCCAGCTGGGCAAAGCTGCAATGAGCATCACTATAATACTCACAGATTGGCTACATTCTAAAAATCACACTGTTGGCAATCCTTTCAATGTTAGTTCTAGTGTCTAGGTGGTTATCTTCACAGAATTTCTGAGTATGAAAGGATTTCAATGGCCAATTTAGACTTAGTCCTGTCCCCTGAAGTCAGAAAAAGTCCAATCCTCTTCCACACGAAGCCTTTCAAATACTTAAATTTAAGCATCACCGAAGCTCTTCTCCAGGTTGAACACACCACATTCCTTCAAATGAACCTCATACGACATAAACTCAAGGCCCTTTACTGCTATGATGGTCCTCTGGATGCTTTTTCATTCCCAAAATGTGGTGCCCAGAACGGAACACAAAGCTCCGGTGACGAAAGGCAGAATACAAGAGGACTATCACCTCCTTGTCCTTGAAACAGCACCAACTATCAAATGTGACAACTACATGCTTTCTCCTAGTTGCAAATGACATCAGGGAAGAATAATGATAACTACTAATAACAGTAACCACACATCAACCAACCCAAACAAACGTATGAAGCGCCACGTGCTCAGCAGATACAAAGAAAAGGTTACAACAGTTTTTGCCCTCAAGGAGTTCCCAGGCAAGTCAATGTGTACATAAATAGGTAATATACAAGATACTTCAAAGAGTGGATAAAAACTAGCCTTGGAAAGGAAGGCACAAGAAGCTGGAAGGGCTAAGAATGGCCTCCCACACACTGTGGCCTTGAGCTAAGTCCTGAAATAATCCAGGGTTTCTAAGAGGTGAAGGTGAACAGCACTGGAGCACTGTTTGAGGGAGAAACATCAAGCTGTCTGGACCATGGATGATGTTTTTAAAAGACTAGAAAAAGTGAAAAGGATCAGGTTGCAAAGAACATTAAACAGTAAACAGAGGAATTTATTTTTGCTCTTAGAAGTAATAGGGAGACAATGGAGTTGATGGATCAGAAAAGAGGGGGTATGAGGTAGACATGCTGTAAGAAAACCTTTGCAGCTTTTGGAGACTAGAGAACTGAGGCAGGACGACTAACTAGGGGCTACTCTAATCCAGGAAAAATATAGTGGAAGTGTGAATTAGGTCAGTGGTTGTATGAGTGAAGAGGATGGAACATATCCAAGAGATTTTGTGGAAAAACAAAAGATTTCGCAACTGCTTGGATACTGTATATTTCATGAGGCTCCTAATTTAGAATTTATTGTGGGATAGCATATAAGGCAGTAATCAAAACCAATTTTCCACCAGCCTACTTTCCTGTTGACCCCATCAATTCGGCACATAGTAGAAACTTCATAAATGTTTAAGAGTTTTTTCTTACCTTTATTTCATAAACTGTTTTCAAAGACAGAAAGAAAGCACTCTATGTTCTACTAGCTGCTAAACTAAGGAAGGCTAAAGCAGAAAAGGTATTGGGTTCTGCCTGCCTATGTGACTTTGGGCAGGTCCTTTAAAAACGTGAAAAACCAGTCTTCTTATCTGAAAAAGTGAGGAGTTTCCCAGATGGCCTTTAAGACTTTTTCCAAATTTAAATCTATAATTCCAGGATGCTCTGAACAATAAACCAGCATTACTGATGCATCCTAATAAAAAAAAATAACTACAACACTAACACAGACTACTGCAATACATCCAAAAAAATATTCCTTACTGACCAAGCTGAATTTTAATACAACAAATGCAAGGATGACTTAACAATAAAATTCTTGGTGTAGTCATGCTAGTAATAAAAACAGTGACTACAGAAGTGGATATAAAAAAGCCTTTGCTAAGTTAAGTTTGTTAAAAATCCTAAAAAGCACATTTTCTTTTCAATAGAACATAATAAAACAGATATTTACACAAGCTGCCTTAAGCTTTAAATATGATTCAAATCCTTCCTCACACTCAATATCTTTGTGACCCTGGGCCACTTACTTAACCTCTCTGGGTCTCAGTTCCTTATGTGCTGCCTTCTTGTCCTTCACTGCCAAATAAGACCATGACATCAGAGAAATGATGATGTGACTTGCACTTGACTTTGTTTTGAGTGAGGGAGGGCTGTGCAGGTCACCAGCCTCCCTTCTCCTCCAGAGCCATCTGAATCCAGTGACCAGATATTCATCAGGATGATGGAGATGACCCAGGATGAGGCAACTGGGGTTAAGTGACTTGCCTAAGGTCACCCAGCTAGTGAGTGTCAAGTGTCTGAGGTGAAATTTGAACTCAGGTCCTCCTGACTCGTGCACTGGTGCTCTATCCACTGCACCACCTAGCTGCCCCAGCTCCTTATTTGTAAAAGGAGAGAACCATATACAATGTCTCTTAGGATCCCTTCTAGTTTAAATCTCCCATCACTATCTAGTTCTAAATCTATAAACTCAGGATCTTCCTAACTCTACCTACTAAACCACAATTCTTTTCGTTTCACTTCTTATCAGATGAATACTATGCAATTAGAATTGGTGCCTTCTGACACCTTCCCTCGGGCTGACTGAAGCTTTCTCTGTCATTAAAGCTCTACAATTCCGTGAGTTATTTTCAGGATGGGTTAAGTGTGAAGCTCCTCTCTGTTGGCATTCTCTAGATTCTGTCAAGTGGGAATTAGCCCCTTTGCTCCCAATACTTCCAGGCAATTTTCCTATGCAAATTCTTAAAATATAGAATCCAAACTCTCTGTATTTTTCTAGGAGATGAATAATTTTTAGTTTCTCTCACCTAGTTCTATTGCTTTAGTTCGTTGAGAACTATTTTCATTTTGCTACTTTAAAAATGTTTATCTGATCTTCAATTTCAGCATTTTTTACCGTTCTATTTAATTCTGCTCCTCAGGAAGTTCAATGTTTTACAGAGGCTTTTCCCACTGTCTTTTCAACACTGTCAATTCTCAAGTTCCTCTTCTTGAATTTTCCCTTCAGCAAGCTCACTTTCCATCTTATAGATGCCAGATCTTCCCTTATACCTCAAAGTAATTCTACACCATTCTGGAGGTTGTTGTGCCAAGTCTTTTTTCTTTTCCAGAGGTAGAGTGCAGCTTTTCTTTTTTCTTCTGGAGAATTTTCCCTCAGGTTTCTACAACTTCCCAGTCCTCATTCATCATACCAGACCCTTTTTTTAGGTTTATTCATTTTTTTCATTCTGTGAGTTCTCCTGTGAGGATTTCTTTCCATTATCCTTTTTTTCAGCTGATCTTTTTATATGTCACCTTTGTCACAGCTTTGAAGTGGTACAGGGAGCTGGGCTTAGACATGACCATTTATTCAGCCATCTTTCCCAAAATATCCCATATACCTCTATGGAAGGGAAAGACAGCTTAAAAAAAACATTCATGCCTATTTAACATTCTGCTCCCTTATACATAATACTACAGACTAAGATGGATATATTACATATAATCTGATAAAGTCACTTCTCTACTTAAATTAATTACAACAGCTCTCTATTGTCTCTAGTATAAAATGTAACTCCTCTATTTAGATTTAAAGCTCTCCATAATCAGGCTTCAACCCAACCTCACAGAATATGATTCTGCCTTCTATCACTCAGAAAAACTGGTCTTGTCTTCTTTACACATGTTTCTGTACCTTTGTACTGACCTTATCCACACTGGAATGATTCCCCTCCTCACCTCCTTCTCATAGAAGTCTCCTCTTCAAGATCCAGTTCAAACATCACCTTCTAGACCACTCCCACCTCCTCCAACAAATGCTAGTGTCCTCCCTCATAAATTATCCTGTATTATATAGTTATTGATAAATATATATATATGTATGTATATTTGCAATCTCCCCAATTAGAATCCAAATTCCTCTAAGTAGAGATTGTTTTAATTTAGCAACGTGTTTAGTGTACAATAGATACTTACAGACTTGGTGATTGACAAGAAAACAAATTAATGGTAATCAAACAATGACAGAGAATTAAGAGATCTGGGTACTCTCGATTCAGCCACTATCTGACTAATACACATTAAACAAGTCACAACTTTCCTCAGCTTCATTTTCTTGTAAAAAAAAAAAAAAAGAGTTTGGATTAGAATATCACTAATTTCTTTTTCAGCTCTAAAATTTTATGAATCCATAGTCTAATTTCATCTAAGGCATATCTTCATAACAAACTCAAAATATGTTATCTCATATGTCATGGCTAATTACAAATATGATTAAGAAGTTTAAATATATTGCTTTTGTAGGCCTGAAAAGAAACACAAAACAAAACATTAAAGCAATTTTAGTTGGATCTGAGCATTAATAGTCACCTGTGCTGATGAAGTGCTTTTCTATCTATTTCCCAAGCTAATTCAGTGGCGAATTCTGGTTGGTCAGTGTGGTCCACAGGATCAGTAGCCAACTGTTCTCCATCAAACTTTGCTTCTACTACAAGCATATGTTTTGTACGCTTAGGAAAATGACGCCCTGCAAAAATATAGGCCTACATATTAATTTTATATGCATAAAATCACATGCTAGCCAATGTTATATTTGAAGATTTAATTCATAAAAATATAAAGGTATATGAAAAATGATGACAGTATTGAATTCTCACAAAGATGAACATTTTGTTTACATATAAACAGTTCTTTCTTCAAATAAAAGGATTAACAGACTTCTGAATATGCTATAAACTGGAAGCACTTATTTAAATGTGCAACAATTCTGAAAACCTTTTCAAATTAAAACTTAAACATGAGCAGGGCAATATTACATGAAAATTAGATTAACTCCTTCCTAACAGTAAGTAGTATGGCAAAAAGCTAAGTAAAGGATTGGATAGTTAACAGGATAACTGACCGATGAATTACTTTATCCTCAATTTTCCCTTATAATTCAGGTAAAGTCATTTTCTCCCTTAAATTAGGTAAGAAACAGCAAGAATCTATAAACTTTTATTTTATATGAGACAAATGCTGACCAAATTAGTTAAAGAAATTCTATCAATTCCTCTCTCAAACCATTTCTTCTTTCCATTTTCATTGCTAGCACTCAAATTCTAAGTTTTTATTACCTCACTACTTACTGTATTACTATATCGGCCTCTAACTGTAGCCTGGCTAATTTTCCTAAAACATCGTTTTCATCATGGCACTCCCTTGCTCAAAAACTTAGAATGGACTATTTCTTCACTGAAACAAATTTAACTCTTCCAAGCAGTTTTGATGGTGCTACATAGTCTGGTTCCATGCTATCAATGCAAACATTTCCTATTACTCCAAAATGTACACCCTCCGCTCTAATCAAGGTAGACAGACCCTCACTGTCCCATAAGGATACCATGGTCAGTGCAACTTTTGATAATGTATCCTTGCTGCCATATCCTCCCCTCACCTGTCTACTTGGCCACATAATACCATACCTATGGTCCAAACTCAAATTCAATTTTTTACATTAATCATTTCCTAACTGATCCAGCCATCACCAAAATGATCTCTCATCTAAATACTGCTTCTCACTTGGTCGCTTCAGATACTTTGAAATCAAACATAAAAAAACTGCCTCCATTTCCTCACATTCCTTTAAAAAAGGCATTTATCAATCAGTCATTCAGCATTTATTAAGGCCCTATTATGTGACAGGCACTAAGCATTAGAGACACAAAATAAAGCAAAAGATACTCCCTGTCTTCAAAGAGCTTACAATCTAATGGGGGAAACAAGATGTAAATAGAAAAAAAGCAAGTTATATGTAAGATAAAAAGGAAATAATTAACAGGAAGAAGTCATTAGAATTAAGAGGGATTGGGGAAGGTTTCCTAGAAAAGTAGGATTTTAACTGAGACAAAGAAAGCCAGGGAAGTCAGGAGTAGAAGTAGAGGAGGAAGTCCAGGCATATGGGAAAAGTCACAGAAAAAAGCCAGAAGCCCAGTGTCTTAACTATTTATGGAACAGTCAAGAGGCCAGCACCACTTGGTTGAAGAGTATGGATGGGAGAGAAAGTTGTAAGATTAGAAAGAAAAAAGAGACTACATTATGAAGGGCTTTGAACGCAAACAGAGCATTCTTTATTTGATTTGAGAGGCAACTTGTGTATATGTGTATGACAGAGAGAGACAGAGACAGAGAGAGAGAGGATCAAGAAAATAAAGGTTGAAAGGAAGATGTTGCAAAACTGAATGATGACCTGTTTCACTTCTGCATCCTACAGCTCATGGAACCTTTCCATCTGACCATCAGCTAAAACCTTCCACATGTGTCATGTCACCATCAGAATGTGAGATCCTTGAGATCAGGGACTGCCTTACCTTTCTGTCTGTATCTCCAATGCTTAGCACAGTACTTTAAGTATGATTACATGCTCAATAAAGGCTGTTCTCATTCAAACGTTAATTCATTTGATCAGGCTTCCTGACTTTCCTGAAACTCTCCAAGCTTTAAACCCAATGCCCTTTTCTCAGTCCTCATATCTTTAATGAGCTCTCTTCAGCTTTCAACACTGTCCAAATACACTTTCCACTGAGCACTTTTTCCTGCCCTGAGTTGTCACACTGCCCTTCATTCTCCTGACTAGTCCTTCACTGAAACATTTTCCTGGTCCCACTACTATGTCCTCTAAGATTCTGTTGTGGGCCCTCCTCTTTTTGATTTACATCCTCACTAGATTTCATGGGTCTATCATCTCTCTACAGATAAAATACAGATACCCAAGCCCTATTTTTCTCTTGAACTCCAATAACATATTACCAATACCAGATGTCTGCTGGACAAAGGCAAAATAAAAAAAATAAATTATTCCCCTAACAATCCCATCAACCAAATTTCTCCATCTCTGTTGAGAGGACTACAACATTTCTAGTCAGCTGCGTTGGTTTCCATATTTGATGTCCATCTTAACTCTCACCTCTTCAATCCCCTTATCCAATCACTGTACAGGATCTACTGCGGGTCAGACTTTCATCACAATTTAGACTCTCATCATCCCTCAAATACATTATGGTTATAACTGGTTTCCCTGACTACACTTTCTTCCTTCACCAAACCATCTTGCACAGTTACCAAACGGATATTGCTAAAGCAGTTTGCACCATGTCACACACACCCCAACACATTAACATTTTTCAGTAGATCCCTATTACCTCTACTATAAAATACAAGATCTCCAAATAGGCATCGAAAGTCCTTCACAATGTAGTGTCTGGGGTACCCTACATCTTTCTCGTTTTATTTCATATTACTCTCCATTAAGTACCTCTATTTCAAACTAGTTTGCTAGCTGTTTCCTGAAATGTACAATCTTAGAAGTCATATCCATAGCTATCTCCTGCAGTGCCTAGCAAAGCAATGAGTAATGAAAATATTTAGTAGTTTGGTTGCTTCAAGTGATAAAAAAAATGATTCACAGAATGTACATTTCCTAACTTTAAATAATCAATGCCCTCTTTTTCACACAGTTAAGATTCTCCACAATCTAACCCTCTCTAATTGGATATTGATCTTTAACTTTAACTTTTCCTTGATATGAAATTCTTGTTTCCATTTTTTCTCCAGAAACATGGATGTTTCAATACTTCCACTCATTTTTAAAAGTTTACACAGCATTCCTAAGTTACCAAAAAATCAAATACACAAGAAAAATATTTTTAAATCTACCAATTCTCCATCTAGTCTTGAAAAGAGGGGTGGTCCCGCCACTAACAGTTTAAACCGCCCAGCAAGGTCTACATTTTGCAATGCCTAACACATACAGGGCAAGGTTGAAGAAAGTGAACCTTTAAGGGTCCACTGTGATCAGAAAAGAAAGTGCATCAATATGCCGTCCCTTAAATAATAAAAGACTCGACACCACTCATTAAAACGTGTTCCCATGTTCTGGAGTCAGGAACATCTGAGACAGCTTTTCCCCTGTGGGTTATTTCCAACTGATCTCAGGTGCTTAATAACTTAAATTAGACTGAAATTAATGACTGAGTTCCAATCCAGCCACAGACACTGACTTGCTACAGTTGCACGTCACCTAAGCTCCTTCTGCCACAATCTCCCTTATTAGAAAGAAAGGAGCTAACAACAGCCCCTGCGCCCCGAGGGGCGTGGGCGACCAGCCTCGCACCCCTTCAAGAGCTCCTGTTATCGCCGCCAGATGTCGGGGGGAAACATGAGACCCCTGGGGACCGGGCTCCGATGGCTGGTGTCAGAGCTCTCAGCTCCGAGCAGGCTGCGCGCAGCACGACCTGGATCTTTAAGCGCACCCACAGACACATACACATATACATGTACGTACACATATACATGTATCCAGACAGACGTAGAGAGATACACGCACGCCGCCCCTTTAACCTTTAAAGAGCCCCAGGTAGAGGAGGGGGAGGGCAGCACCCCCGTCACCCCCCACCCCGGCCCCCGCCGGCGGTCTCCCGAGGGGGGGCGGGGAGGGGAAGGCCCGCTCACCTTCCAGGATGGAGACCACGATCAGCAGCTGGTCGGACTTGGACACCATGTTGGCCGCTGGTTCCGGGAGGGAGAGGAGGACCGCGAGTAAGAAGGAGGAGCCCGGCTACCTAGGCCCCAGGGGCCCCCCGCCCCTCCGGGGACGCTCGGCTCCCCCGCCCC
>CM053772.1:131717403-131760531 GCA_028658325.1 Potorous gilbertii
AGATGGCATTACTTTGCCATCAATGGTTTCACACTGGTCTAAAGCTTACAGTAAATGTTTTCAGTATGTGTGGGATGGCGAGACCCCTACTCAATTGACTACTTAGAGGCATCTCAAAGTACAAACAGAAAATCCTTTATTCAGTCTTTGTAAGAAGCCAGATTTCACTTTCTCTCAAATAGGTTGAAGGAAGGGAAGTATTTTACAGAAGCAAATGCAAGGTTATATAGCAGAAAACCACAACGCGCCCCCCTCCTTATCCTTTTGGTCAAGAGCCTGAGCAAGAAGTCTTTATTTTCAGAATTAAGGAAATGGGAGTCAGTGAAACTGGGGAGAGGGGTGACAGATGGTTTCACAACTTCAAGTTTCTCCATATCATAAGATTTTTGATACATTGAAACTCAGACCTTATGTCTGCTTTACTTTAGACTTAAAGATCCCTGAGAAGTCTTCACTGACATCACATTCAAGTATATATTACTCTTGTCACAGAGAGAATAGTATAAAAGGAATTTTAATAAGATGTTCAGTCTGTCAAAAAAAAAATTCTGTATGACTTAACCCAAATGTAAGACCTGCAGGATTTTTAAGACCTTCACTTCTTGGTACTTGTTGGCAAATGGACTTAGTTGAACTTAATCCAAATGAAGGTAAAAGATTCTGTCTAGTCCTTATGATGATGTCAGGTTGACATGAGGCTTTTCCAACCTCAAAGTCATATACCCAGGCAGTACTTAAGAACTACAATTATTCCTACTTTTGTAAAACCAAACCATCTGGAATCTGACAGCTATTTTATAGCAAAATTCCTTCAAGAACTTTTCCATTGTCTACAAATTCCTATTTTCTTTCATACTCTTTTCAACTCCAGTCACTGAGACAAATTGAAAGAGTCAAAAGAAAACTAAAGAATTCCTTAACACAAATACACAGTCTATAGAATTAATGCTACAGCTTTACCACTAACCTTTTTTGGGGGGGAGGGGAGCAATCAGTTTTGGGGGGGCAGGGGAGCAATCAAGTAACTTGCCTAGAGTCACACCACTAATAAGTTTCAAGTGTCTGTGATCACATCTGAACTCAGATCCGTCTGATTTCAGGACCAGAACTCTTATCACTCTGCTACCTAGATGCCCCTACCTCCAACCTTAATGAAGACTCATCTTACTCCTTCCAGCAAGCATCACATCTCCTCCTTTGAGTTAATGTTAGGGACGCACGCTTCTCCTCTCCCAGATACTTTTGAAACCAACCATAATAAGGTACAATATTTGAAGAGTTTGTTTCCTTCTATAGGAGACATATTACCGCAAGTATGTCAAACCTAAAAAGAGCAACTCAAGGAATTGTGTCATCAGTACCCACCAGAAAATGAAATGAATGAATATAAAGGTCTTCCCTTATCAGAATGGATTGGTTGCCTATTGGGAAGGACCTTTCAAGTACTGCTGATAATCCACATGGCCGTACAAGTTTCAGAGAGACCCACTTGTATACATTCCATTTATATGAAACCATCTCCAAACCAAGAGTGGACTATGATTCTTGTTAAAAGACTAAAGTGTGTATCTTCACCCTTATAAAGAAATGAAGTCTTCTGAGAAGATCTATTCTAATGGGTTTATAGTAACTCAGATTGATTTCTTTGCTATTTTATTTTGATTGCATTAATAACTCCACTTGTAATTTTAAAATGCGTACTTTTTCATGTGCCCCAAAATGAAGATATTGAGTTTTCTGTTAATAACTTGATTTCTCCTATTTACTAGTGATGATAGCTTTTATTTTTATTTATGTACCAATTCCCCAGAATGGAGAATCTCGTCTTGGTCTGTGGCAATAGGAGATGTAGATGAACGCACTCTGACATGGCAAATATAGCCACGCTGACACATATGTATATCCATATAATATAATTCTATTGGTCAGATTTTGGCAGGGCATAAGTCACTAAGTTGACTTATTTGAAAATAGTAATATCACTTTGCCTCTCTTCAACTGCTCCTCATGAATATCTCTCAAATATGTATTCAAGAAGTCACATAATGGAGATCTGACTATATCCATCAGAAGCACCTAAATTACACCAGCATCACCAACTCTTCTGAGCTAGGGCTCGCCTAATTGTTAAGATTCTGTTTAATCACACTTGCAAAGATGACAGTAATAGAACTAGAACCAAATACTGTCTTTGATTTCATCATGAAAAAGAGTGGTACCCCAAGAAATGATGTTCTTTCTATTTTCAGATCTTGGCAGACCCTAGCACCAATTTTACTAGTCCCTTGATTAATGAAGTGGACATTTTTGTTGAATGTTCAAAAGCCAATATTAATAGATTCGAAACTTCATGTACTCCTTGGTCAATATCCTTGTGGAAAGCTTTTGTGAATGGTCCCAAGTGGGTTTGCATTCAGATCAAATGAGATTTGTGAGATACTGGCCTTGGGGTAAGAGACAGAGGAACTGGTATTGCTAATATCTTTGAAATAGAAACTTAATAGATTGAGTGTTCTGGTTTAATTATAGAAACACATTATTCAAATGCAGACTAATTGAGATCACAACCTATGCAAAATATGATTTATAATGCCCAATGAGACTGGGACTTAAAGAGAACATGGAATTGGACTGCCTAGAATACACTATTGAGTTTTCTGACAATGGAATTATGAAGTTGGATGGTTTTCCATTGTTGAAAAGGCTGACAGCCTTGTTGCTCAATAATAATAGTGTGCATACTCTGTAGAGGTGAGGTGGCAATTGTATGTTACCTAATCCCAATGTATTTTTGCTGTTGTTTTGTTTTGTTTTGACCAAGAAAAGTATTATGGAATTGAGTAATCTGGATCTATTCTTTGACGACTGTCAAATGAATGACCTCTGAGTATTTTGAGAAATCCTGTGACAAATAAGGAACACTACCTTACTATCAGTAAGTCAATAAACATTTATTAAACCTTTGCTGTGTGCCAGAAATGGTGCTAAATGCTGAGGATATAAATATGGGAAGAGTTCTTTGCTCTGCCCCCCAATCAGAGGTGCAGAGAGTATTGAGGAGTACCAAGGCTGATTCTATCTTACAAGATAATGAGATCCTGATGATGGTGTGCCTGGGGGCACGAGGGAAAAGTTCAAAGGAGTATAGCTAGGTAGGAAATGTTCTACATGTCAGAATTCTAGATTTCCAGGAATTCAAACTAAAAAGAGTCAGCTGAAATGTTAAAGAAAAATGGGAGTGCAAGATTTACAAAATGTATTTCCAGGACAATCAAAAAATTTAATTTAAATTTTAGTTTACAAACTGACAAGAAAATTATGCCATCTCTAGGAGGAATAAAAATTATGAAAAATATTGTAATTGGTTCTAATAGTCTGCTTAGATACCTACAGTAGAGAATGTAAATCAAGACCTATAAAATGTGATGAAAAAGATGGAAAAGACCAGAGGTGTGCTAGCCAGTTCCACTAGGATAGAAAAAGATGATTCCTCTGAAATTACAATCAGGGCTTGATTTATTACTTTGTTGACTAAACTTTAAAAATTGCTAGTAATGCAGATTAAACTTAAAGATAGGTCAGGGAGTACATTTTTTTTTGAGAGAATTGTTAAATATTGACTACCTTAGCCCTGAAGAAGAAATGATTGCCAATGGATTCTGACTACTGTGTTTAGAACATTTGAAACCTCTTTTAAAAAGTGGTTTTTAATGTTCATAACTTTATTGCTTTCATTAGTAGCAGCAAGTTGTTTATAAGCCTTTTTGAAATGCTTGAAAATATCGCTTTAAAATTCCACAATAAAAATTTTTAAATCAATTAAATGTGCATTTTCTGCAAATAGAATAAATAAAACTTTTAAAAAATAAAACAAAACAGAGGGATGATAGAGCAGAAGCTATTTCATAACATTTAGAGGTTTATGACTTCTTAAAGAAAATGTTTCATTCCTTTATAAATTATAGCAACCTTAAAATCCTCAAGAGATTCATGTAGGGATCACGATCTTATAGCATGTTTAAATCCATATGGATCTTTTCTATCTGATGACTAAAGCTTACAAGTTAGACGGATGATCTGGGTGTGGCAGTCGCTTTCCACACTAACTGAGAAGCTATGTCAAGAAAATTAAACCTTTTCTTCAATGAAACTCTCAGAAGGATTTTGAATAACTATCTCCAGTGAATATCTTTAGAAACAATGAATAGGTCTATGCAGAAGGTATGGTAAAACCTGGGGTCTGATATTGCTTGGTGACACTAACTGAAGTGCTATTAATGATTAGGTCCTAAGGAGTGAGGAGTGTAAATGGAAGAATACTTAAGAATTCTTAAGAATACTTGGACACAACTTTAGCAGTTGAAATCTTTTTAGATGATTCTATTAAGCATCCCCTTTGTGTTTCAGAGAGCTAGTCAAGTGCCTCACTGTGCATTGAGGAAAAGATTTGTTATTATTATTAAGTATCTTCCCCCCAAAGAGGCAATAAATTATTATGGAATAAAGGATGCATTGCCTCTACTCTCCATTGGTTGAATCAGCCTAAGCACGATGAAAACTTTTTGATCGTCAATTTTGTTGCTTGGAGAATAATTGTTGTATCACTGTCCTAGGATAATATCTGTGTAGCAGGTATAAGTAGGATCTGGTATGACCACATTCACCCCACTGAGCCTTCTACTTCATTCATTGTTATATTTCAGTTTATTAATTCTAACATCTACAGGTATCAAAGAGTGTGTTGGAGAGTTTATTTCTCATTGATAAATTTGTAATCTCTTCTCATTAATTAATGTGAGCCCCCATTACAACTCATTAATTATAAATGATTTAATGAAATTACTAAATGTATAATTTGCTAACAAATTATAACAATAATAAACATAAAATCATATTAATATGTTATTCCTCTCATTACTTAATATATACATTCACCTATATATATATACACACACTATATATATATATATATATATATATATATATATATATATATCTATATAATATGACCAGAAACTCAGTTGTAAATCATTCAACTTCCTCTAGACTATAATTAAGTTCTATTCTCTTCATATTTCTGTTCAAGATTAGTTTTTTTCTCTCTTCAATAAACCCAGGAAACAGTCCACAATGGGGAGAGGTTTTTCCTTACCTTCTTCCTGTCCCCTCCATAGCACCTTTTGAGTTGTTTATGGATCACAGATAAATCTTCTCCGTGACTCCATGGGAAGAAGTGTTTCATATTAACCTATATTCTGAATTGTCATTTTAAAACTGTCAAACCAACTGGAACACACAAATTAACTGATAGAAATTTAGTCCTTTTCTAGTTGTTTTTCTTCTAACATCCCATCATAGCTCTTAAGTAATAACACTTGAGCTTTTATCAGGAGCTTAAAAGAGGAAGTAATAGTCTCCATAGTCTCTATAATCTAGACTTTAGGAATAAGGATTATATTTTCCCTGAGGTAAAAAATGTTCATTTATGGATACATTAAATCCACAGTTCTTTCCTGTAATGAAAAGAGCTTCTATGAATAGTTTTGTTCATATAGATACTCTTCCTCTTTCCTTGATTTTTTTGGTGTATAGACAGATCTAATATTGGTATCACAGTGAAAGGATATGCATGGTTTAGTAACTTTGAGGACATAGTTCCAAATTACTTTCTAGAGTGGCTGAACCTATTTCTCTCTCCACTAGTGGTGAATAAAAGTGCCTGTTCTCCCATTGGCCCCTCCAAAATTGTCATTTTCCATTTTTTTCTGCATCTATGCTAATCTGTATGAAGTGAAGTGGCAGAAATGTTTTAATATGTGTTTCTCTAATTACTTGTGATTTGGAACTTTTTTCATATAGTTGGTGATAGCTTGGATTTTCTTCCTTTAAGAAGTTATTATTCATATCTTTTGACCATTGAGGAATGGCTCTTGTTCTCAATTTATATGATCAAAAGTTTCTGCTTTTCTCTCAAGAATATTTCTTCATCTAACACTGGTTGGAATAGCCCTTTTATACAAGGCACAATGTCTTAAGAATATTTTCAAATAAATAATAGATCACTACCTACTTGTGCACAACAGAATCTTAGGTTTCTTGTGGCCTTGAGGGGAAACTTCTCTAAGGGGATAGAAAGGCAGAAGTGTGGTAAAGCCTTCAGGGTCCCTCTTTTTGCTGGGCAGTACAGGGAATAGAAAAATCCCTTCTAACTGAAAATAAGATAGTGTTTTAGAAAAGGTGAATTTGCTTTTGTGAATTTATCCTATTTATAAATAGCTATTTTCATGTTGCCTACCCAATTAGACTGTGAACTCCATAAAATCAGGGACAGGTTTCTTTTTTCCCTTTCTTTGTAACACCAATGCTTAGCACAGGGCCTGACACATAGTAGGCCCTTCAAAAATGCCTGTTGATTGACACCTGAAATTTCTTTGTAGAGTGAGTACAGAAGTAGGGAGAAAAGCAGAAACAGAGACAATTACATGTGAGAGAGAAGCGTGAACCAGGAAACAATTGGGGGAGGAAGAGAGTAGCCCAAGCCAGGGACTGAATCAGGATAAATCAGAGCCAGCAGTGGCTGGTGAGAACAAATAAAATCCAGTCCATAGCTCCTGGAGGGATGTTGTGTTTTTCCTTCATTCTCAAAGAGGACCATGATGACATCAAGATGATGACGTGATTTGCAGTTGACTTTGATTTGAGCAAGGGAGAGCCAAAAGAACTAGATTGTAACTAGGAGCCAGAGAAGTTATTGAAGAACAGTGAACTACAAGAGGCAAGTCCACATCGGGTGATGAGAGAAAGCTGCTTCTGAAATGTCAGCAGATAGGGAGAAAATGGACCATCCTCATCCCTCTATTCCCCTGTTTCTTTATGGCTTCCAAAATCATTGCTGTCCTAGTTCCAAATATGCAATTCCATTCCCTTGACTTTTTTTCATGATCTGTGAGGAATTATAATAAGTAATTCAAGTCTATCTCTCCTATAATCTGAGAAGTAAACCCCAGGATGAGGTTATGTATAGGATGGACCCTTGGGAGGTGGCTGGGCTGGGCATTCTATGAAGACAGTACTTAAGTAATATCCTTTACTTTTTCAATGCTAATAAATGATGTGGCTATAGAAGGTGGATCGCCTGTGTTATATCAACATCAAGGGTGAGTCATATAGCCTATAATCTCAGATTTCAAAGTAATATTAATTTTTTATCTCCCAGTTTAAATTCAGAATCCAGAAATTGGATTGGACTGAGACTGAGGGACATTGCTGCTCATTGAGACCAACAAAAGGATAGATAAGGTTTAACTCTCTCCACTTTTGCCCATAGTCAGCAGACAATCTATATTGTATTTCCCAATTATTTAAGCAACTACTCCCCTATCTAGAGGTTTATAGTATCTCTCTTTCACCAGAAAAGTATCTGGGCAGGAAAATAGTTCTCTGTGGCTCCTTAATCCCTTTTGAACATACCCAGTTTTGACTCAGCAGAGAATCAATAGTCTGTCTCTTCACCATGTAGTTATAGAAAGTCTTCATATGTTTCCAATCAGGGCCTTTCCATTAATATCTTCAGATTTCCCAGATTCTATCTCAAGGACTTCCAGCAGGCAGAGTACACTTCTCATACTCAGAGGATGGAGCTCCATGGGCCAGGCTGCCATTACACAATTAGGTGCACCTTCAGAGATTTGTGAAACAGAAATCAGGAGGTAGAAAGGATGTATCTTTTCTATCTGACTGTAGGGACAGGCATTCTTCACAGCTCTCCTCCTACCCACTCTCAACCCCCAATCCCTACTAGGGGCTGAACCAATGAAAAAGAATCTTAGAGTTTTTATTTTATGAATACTTCATGCTTTTTTATTAATGCACATAAATGGCAGGAATAGATGAACAATGAGACACAAGACCATTCATCTTTAAGCTACCCAGTTGTACAAACAAACAGGACACAGGTTGCTGAAATTCTAAAGTTGGAAGCTGGGAATTTAGGTTTCTCTCGCACACCTAAACGTTCAAACATTGCTGGATGGCACCATCTAGTGGCTGCAAGTGGGAACTTTAGAATTACTTTGGGGGATTTTTTTTTGTTGTTCTCAGCTCTGAGGATTTAAAAACGATTTTTCTTCTCCCTGCTTCTTATTAAGTATAATTTCTTGCATTAAATGCCGCATCCACTTACCACGTCTAACTAAAATATAGTTCACATTTTTATGAAATTAAATTTTAAACATATTAATTCATTATTTTTCCTTTATACTTGGAATGTAAAGTTTAATTTAACCTCAAATGATCCATTTTAAAGAAAATTTGTTGAATTTGAATTTTCAATTTGGCATTTTAAAAAATATTATGCAATTTCCTTTGGAAGTGTGTTTTCATTTTTTCTGTTATGCTATTTTCTCTCTTTGAAGTTATCAGGTTGTTTTTTTGAATGTTCCTTTATTGTTAGATCTATTTTATTTTTTATGATGTTGCCTTCTTTCCTCTGTATAATAGTTTTCATTAAGTTTGATCTATTCCCATGTATTCCATCTGTATAGTAATACTTATTATTTGATGATGCCAAAGTGAACTCTGTTATATAATTACTTGTGGATGTTATTATTGATGTAGCTAGTTAGTTGTGTGTTCGTCTGGCTGATTCCTGCTGTTATTGGAGGAAAGGAAGTGGGGGGAAGGGAGTAAGCATTTGTGTATTACTTACTATGTTCAGGCACTGTGCTACCTGCTTTACAAATATCTCATTTGATCCTCATAAGCCTGTGAGGTTGATGTTGTTACGGTTTTATTGTTTTGTTGTCATTACTATGTAGTCATTTTAATTGTGTCTGACTCTTTGTGACCCCATTTAGGGTTTTCTTGGCAAAGATGCTGGAGTGGTTTGCCATTTTATTCCCCACTTCATTTACAAAGAGGAAATTGAGGCAAACAGGGTTAAGTGACTGGCCCAGGGTCACAGAGCTAGTAACTGTCTGAGGCAAGATTTGAACTCATGAAGATGAATCTCTCTGACACTAGACCTGGCATTCTATGCACTGTGGCACCTAGCAGCACATATTTTATAGTTGACAATTACATAATTTCTTGAATGTCATTGTCATTGAATGTCTACTGTTTTTGAGATTAGATTACTTGTTGGTTCAGTTGGCAGATAATCCTCAGGTGATTACTCAAATATTGGGTTTATGGAACAGTAGTATGAAAATTTAAGAATGATACCATACCACAACGATAATGTTCATTTTCATAATATCATTGATTGTTGAAGTAGACCTTGTATATAAGTCTGAGATGCTCTGTTTTGAACTACAAAATTCAAGAGCTGAAGATTTGTAAACCAGAGCAAGGTTGAGCCAATAAGGTGACCAGTGAGTGACTAGATCTCACCTCTCAAAAGTACTTGACAAAATCTAGATGAGGGATAGTGTCTGAAAATTGGCTTACAATCCTCAGCAATAGAAGAGTGCTATAGAAAACTTGCAACATTATGCAGTGCAGGGAATGACATAGCATAACAATCAAAAATAAGCTTGATTCTAGACTTCTCACCTGTTACAGGAAGTTGAAGCAAGATCTTCACAATCAAAATCAGACACTTCATCTGTGCCTAAGGCTTATTCTCTGTATTGGAAGGAAAACGTCACATGTGAGAAATACTTTCCCTGAACCACATAGTGGAACATCAGATGATGAATAAACCCTTTGAGTTGTACTGATTAGATTCACCTGAGAACAGGTGTGGGGCCCATTCCTTTAAAAAGCTAAAGACTGCTCACTGACTCTGGGGTACAGGGGACCCCTCAAATTTGGGAACACAATAGGCGAGAGCTAGAGCAAATAGTAGAGTGAGATTGAACATTCCCCAAAACCCTATACCAGGCTTGTTACAAAGGACTACTGAATTGACTTTTCACTGTTGTCCAGCTTTGCACCATTCTCTCCAGATGCATGTCTTTTTCCAAGCCAGGTCGGGAGTTTCTCTCATCCTTCTGGGGTTCATTTTCTCTAAGAAGTAGTTGTTGGGGTTCTTCCCTAAGTACTGCTGTTACTGTTTGTCATTCGTTCTCCAAGAGGAGGTGATGCCATGACATGCAAGTGAATTGGATTTAAGTGAGGGAGGGCTCTGCAAAGTCACCAGCCTGACTTTTACCTTTGTAGCCATCTGGGTCCAGTGTCAAGATATAGATTAGGAAGACTGGAGATAGCCCTCAACAGACCTTGGCCTTTTTAAGCTAAGGTCTTTAATGATCTCACTTTTAACTGAGGCAACACCTACTCAGTGATTAAGGCTAGATAAGAAATGAGGCCAGCCTCTTTTGACTAGTCAAAAAAAAAAAAAAATCAGTCTGGCTGGGGAACATCCTCAGGGTTTCTGGCCAAAATAGAAACAATGGCTATTTACAATTACCAACACCGGACATCCCAGCCTCTGCAACTCACAGGATTGATTCCAAAACCAGAAACATTTATTTTAGGATCACTTCTCAGTCACTTATAGTCAGAAAAGAAACAAAACAGAAGAGGCAGCATAAAATTCAAACTCAGGATTTGTGCCCTAAGCCTGGGGCAGGGCACTGGGGAGGGAACAGAACCCCACCCCTCATAGGACGTCCTAGATAGGGAGTCTTAAATATTTCATCCTCTGAAGAGAGAGGAGAGAAAGAGAAAAGGAGAAAGAGGGGGGAATGAAGATAGAGGAAAAGGGAAACTGAGGTCGCACCCTACTCTCTGGCTACTATTATGGGAAAGGAAGGGGAGGGAAGACCAAGAAATTCCACACCCAGGACACAACCTAAGTTTTCAGGGGAGCTCTTTGAATGAATTATAAAATAGTGTTTGAAGGTTCATCCTCATTCATGCCCTATGGAACATACTCCAATCCAACCCTTAGGACACTTGTAAGACAAGTTAAGTATAGTGCATGAAATTATGTATTAGTTATATTAGCAAGAGGTATGGAAGGCTACATAAGAAGACCGTTACTAATAGAGGACTCAGAGAAAGCTTTGTGGATTAAGTGGCCTTTGAGTTAGACTTTAAGCAATGGGCAAAAATTAAACAGATGAAGAGGGAGAGGAAGGACATTCCAGGCATATATAATGATGTGAGCAAATGCAATGAGATAAAGTGCAGAACATGTTTGGGTGGCAGAATGCCGTGTAGTTTAGTTTGGCAAGAACGTGGAGTGTGGTGATAGGAGATAAGTCTAGGTCAAGTGGTATCAAATTGTAGAGAGCCAGACTTAATACAAAGCATGGGTTTGACTTTGTGCATATTTCCATGAGGTATTTCCAGAGTTCTAATTGTGTAGGATTTCAGGGCTTGTGTACCTGTGTTACTCATTCATTCATTTCCTTTGTCTGGGTTGTAGAAGAGAGGAAGAGAGGTGTGGCCAAGAAGAGAAAGGTAGGAATTTTTTCTCAATTTGGTTTAAGAAAGAAGCAACATCTTTTCTTTTCAAGGAGTTCCAAGTGTCAAATATTATCGAGCTAATGTGCCCAGCATGGAGATATCTTTAACTATCACACCCAATACATGTCATATGCTTGACATGTTTCAACATGATACGTCACATTTTAGAAAAATGAGAATACTTTGACAAAAAGCAAACTATGCAAACTCTTGCATTCATGTGTAAATAGAAATATGAAAGTGCATCATTGTGTAGGTGAACAATGCTCAGAATAGACAACAATCTACAAAGTTTGTCTTAGCCTTGTATTAGCCCCAAATATTCATGAAATCTGCTAAAGTAATATTACAATGCTTTTCTATATAACACTTCTTTTTATCATCATAGATATCCTGGAAACTAAGCAAAACGTGTTAAAAAAAATCTCTATTTAAAAAACAGATTATAGGGTTTAAGCTTTAGAAAGGATCTTCGAGATCATCTGGTCTAATTTCCTTTTATTTACAGATGAGACAATTCAGAAATATTATGGCTACACATGCAAATTCTACATCCTAAAGTGCTCCTTCCACAATATCATGTAATGATTTTGTAAAAATTTGCCTGAAAAATTACATTGTCTTCCTCTGTTCCATCTAGTCCAAACTTCTGAGTCTAGTATTTAAGACCCTTTATAATCTAAATTTGAACTATTTTTCATGTTACCTTCTGCTGCTTCCCTATGCATACCCTATGCTCCTACCTAGCCAAATTATTTTTATAAATAAATATATTTATTCTTCACTTTTCAACCTCTATATCTTTTTATAGTTTCTGACCTCAAATCTTCATTTCTTTTCTTCTTTCCATCTAAGATATTTGCAAAATAGATCTATTGAAAATATATTTATTAAATATGTAAATTTATTGAAAGATAATATCCCCTTACATTGACATACCATAGATTTATTCAGTCATTCCACAACTGATAGGCACCCCCTTTGTTTCCACTTACTGAGCACAAAACAAAGAGCTGCTATATTTTTTTACATATGGGTAATTTCCTTTTTATTTTGATTTCTTTGAGTTACAATGGTATTTCTGGGTTGAAGAGAGAGTATGGTGTAAAAGCAAATATCTCGACATACACAGGAGGCTCTGCTATCACAGGTTCTTAGATCTGCATTTTTAAAAGGAAAGTAACTTTTGAGGGGTCAACAATCACTTTAATCAAGCACATATATCATTCACTTAGTTCCAGGGAAAAAGCATCCTGAACTTCAGAGAAAATACAGAGGAAATAAAGATCAACAGATAGGGCTTCCAGCTGCATGATCATAAACAATACATACATTACAGATCAACAGAGAGATCCAACTGTTTGATCATAGATACATAGTTACCAGAACCCACCATTTTAAAGTTGAGAGGCTCCTTAATGGTTTCCCAGAGTTTCATCGAGCACACAACTGTTCTTCCAAGAACTAAGCCCTAAAGTAAAACCTCACCTCAGAGTACTTACACATTTTTCAGAGCCAGAGGGCATCACAACGCTTGAGAACCAGTGCATTAGAAATTAACAGAAGGTGTGGGCATCTGCTAATTGAGTTTTTCTTTAATGGGAAAGATATTCAACTCTCTGATTAGCATCACATATGGGCATTTTAGTGACCTTTTGTGAGTAGTTTCCAATTGGTTTCCAAAATGGCTGGATCAACTTATGAAGCTAGAGATTCACATACATATTACATAAAGGCTTTTTAGAGTTATTTGCTTACCTGAAAGGTAATTTGATGCAGCAGAAAGTTTATCAACTCTAGTCAGGGAAACTGACTTTAAGTTCCCTGACTAATTTCTGATTCACATACTAGCCACTTAGTATTCTAGAGGTCAAAAATTTAATGTTAGTTTCCCTATTCATAAAATGGGGGTCCTATACTTTGTACTGAAGGAACTCTAGAGTTTATAGATGAGAACAATAAGGTCCCCCATATGACTTGTTCAAGGACATGAAGATAATAAGGTGTAAAGCCAAAATTCAAATTCAGGTTTTCCACTCTAAATCTAACGCTACTTTCACTGCCCAAGCTATCTCATATGAAAATCCCTCCACTAAATACCTTGCTCAATGGTTACATGAAAAGAACTTTGAAATTTTGAAAGTGCTACATATATGTGAGCTATTATTACATTTTTTCCCTCTTTTAGACTTAAGGGCAGGGATGATGTTTTCTTCACCCTTGTAACTTCTAAAGGATTGAGCTACAAGATTATGCATAGTAGGTGTGCCAGAATTTTTTTTCCTACATGAATATCAAGTGAGTTACCATGATCCCTCAAGTATGTATTAAGAACAGTTTTGTGCCAGGTACTAATAAAAACTAAACAAATAGAGTATGCTTATAATATCGAACATGTAGAGTGCAGAGATGGAAAAATATGGATTTCCTCCCTCCTGTATCAAAGGATAAAGATTTGACATGTTTTAATTGCTTATCAAAAAAGGCAGTGATAGCTTTCTTATCTTGCTTTCATTTAGCTTGGGAAAAGTTTCTGTGAAGAAGGCAGGGTTTTGAGAACACTTTGGGGGTTTAGGAAAGAGATTCTGCCATGGTAAGAAATATAAACAGAGTTTAATGTGGTTCTGGGATATCTGAACACAACAGGGGATCTGGCTTAATTCACTGAGTAGATAAGAAGTAGAGCAATGCAGAGAATCCTGCTAGTTTATAGCTGGATGAAAACCTGAAAGCTGTGTTTTAGGATGCCTTCCTAGGAAGCATGGTTTTGTAAAACTGCTATCAGTTTCTAACCCATAAGCACCAACATTTTATTGTGGGTTAAATAAATCTCACATGAAAGGCACAGTGCTTTATAAGTTAATCTACAGCTTGATTCTGGATACTGCAAGTGTAGCCTTTATTTGTCTCATAAAACATGAAAATAAACTATTTATTTCAAGAAACACCTACGGATTTTAAGAATTTTTAACTTTAGCCATTATTGTTTAGAAGACTTGCCTGCGTACCTAAAGAAGCCTTTTTTTAACCTATACAGAATTGTACGCTGTCATGGGGACGGAGGGGGGTAGTGGGGGGAAGGTGTGGGGGGGATAAAATCTTAATTTTAAGGAAGTGATTGTAGAACATTACTAAATAAAATAAAAAATTTAAAAAAAAGTGTGATTAGAAGAATACCCAGAATTCTTTATCTCGAATTTTCCCTGGGACTTTCATTATTTCTGTTCTTTCCTTAGCAGATCTCATAATTAGCCAATCATTCATTCCATTTTTCATTTGTTGTTCACTGAGGGCAACTCTTCCTAATCACCTGCAAAGATGGAATTCTCAGCTTATCAACAATGTGCTTGATTTTTGTTCTCTTATGTTTTATAACAAAGATAAAATATGGGGAAAAGCATCTTCTATTGGAATCACTCCCTATTTGTGGACATATCCATATAGTTTTTGTTTTTCAAAAACATAAATAGGGCAACTAGATGGCTCAGTGGATAGAACGCTGGGCCAGGAAGACCTGAGTTCAAACCCAATCACAGATACTTACTAGCTATATGATACTGGGCACTTGTTTGCTTCAGTTTCCTCATCTATAAAATGAATTGAAAAGAAAATGGCAAATCACTCCAGTATCTTTGCCAAGAAAACCCCGAATGGGGTCATGAAGAGCTGGACATGACCCAAATGACTGAACAGCTAAAACAGGGACCATTAAATCTGGTATTCTTTAGTTGTGTGGTCTTTGCTTGACAACAGTGTTGCCACCTTGCTTACTTAAAATAGTCCATTAACCATCTTTGCCTTTTTAAGGTAATATTATGCCTTAAAGTTCTATCCTATAGACTGCTATGATAAAATGTATAGTAACAATATGTTTGAATCCATTATTTCAAAGAATCATTTAGATATATATAGATATATACATACATACACACAATATGTGTGTATATCTCTATATGTTCTAGTGCCATACTTCTATTATTTTCCAGTTGCATATAAGGGGTAGCATGAATAAGGAAACAATATTCAATGATAGTAAATAGAAATAGTATTGGATGGATAGTCCTAGAGTACCTAACTGAATCTTGGTTCTTCCAGTTATTAGCTGTGTGACCTTGTAATTTCTTTTGGCTTCAGTTTCATCATCTGTGAAATGAAGATGCTTTATGAGATCACCTCCAAATTCTCTTTCACTTTCATTATCCAATTTTAAGGGGTTGAGATTTTGTATGTGTTCCCCCCCTCAGTTGAGATAATTACCAGATATGTTAATACACTATTATCCTTTTAGGAAATATGTACCTCTTTCTGATTGAGTCTTAAGGCAGCAAGTAATTAGATGACAATCATTGACCTTGCCCCTACGTGATCCTTAAAGGTCTATCTAATCAGTTTGAGCCAACAGTCAGGGACAAATCCAGTTCTTCACCTTTTGGGAGATGACAAGATTTTCTCAGCCTCTTTGCCTCTCAACCACCATGTATCTAGAAAGCTAACTACTTTCTAAGAAAGAGGCACCTCATCCAGCAGTTGGGGAGTCAATTGGAGAAGTTCAAGGTACAGCTGATGGAAACATATATTCCAGACAGATACAGAGACAGAGAGACTGTCATGCAAGGCTAGAAACAATCAACCAATAAGCATTTATTGTGCCAGGCACTGTGCTAGGCTCTGGGAAGACAAAGAAGCAAGAGACAAACTCTACCTTTAAGGAGCTTACAATTTAATAGGGGGGACAACATGCAAAAAATTATACAAAACAAGGCATAAATAGGAAAAAAATATGATAAATAGGAAATAATTGACAGAAGGAAGGGACTAGAATTAAGACAGATTGGGAAAGTCTTCCTGTAGAAGATGGGATTTTAGTTGGGACTTAAAGGAAATCAAAGAAAGCAGTAGGTAAAATGAAGAAGGAGAGTGATGCAGGCCTGGGGAATACCAGAAAAGAATGCTGGGGACCAAAAGATGAAACGTTTTTTTTGGTGAAACATCCAGGAGGCAAGTGTCACTGGATTGAAGGGTCCATGTAAGGGAGCAAGGTATGAGAAGACTGGAAAGGTAGAAGGGGATTCGATTATAAAGAGCTTTGAATAACATTTTAAATATTTGATCCTTGAGGCCACTGAGAGTCGCTGGAGTTTATTGAGTAAAGTGATGACATAATCAAACCTGCACTTTAGGAAATTAAATGGAAGATGGATTGGAATGGGAAGAGACTTGAAGCAAGCAGACCCACTGCACTATTGCAGCAGTTGAGGTGTAAGATGAGGAGAGCCTGACTACAGTGGTAGTAATGTCAGAGAAGAGAATGGAGGCATATTTGAGAGATGTTGCCAAGGCAAACTTCACAGGCCTTGTAAACAGATTGAATATGGGGGTGATATACAGGAAGGAGTGGAGGATTATTCTGAGGTTTCAAATCTGAAGGACTGGGAGGATGGTTACTCCACTTTCTACCTACTAATAGGGAAAGAAAGAGGTGGGAGACATCTTAAGAGAGAAATTAATGAATTCCTTTTTGAACATATTGAGTTTAAGACTTTCAGTTCAAGATGGCTGAAAGACAGGTGGAGACGTGAGATTGGAAATCAACAGAGAGGTTGGGGCAGGATGGGTAGAGTAGAGAATCATCAGCATAAAGATGGTAATTAAATCCCTGGAACTGATGAGATCACCAAATGAAGCAGTGTAGAGGGAGAAGAGAAGAAGACTCAAGACAGAACCCAAGGGACACCAATGGTTAGAGGGCGTGATCTGGATGAGAGTTCAGCAAAAGAGACTGAGAAAGAGCTTTCAGTTAGGTAAGAGGTGCACCAGGAGGGAGTGGTATTCTGAAAACCTAGAGAAAAGAGAATATCAAGGGGGAGTGAGTGATCAATGATGTTAAGGACTAAAGAATGATCAAGGAGAATGAGGACTGAGAAAACACAACTGGATTTGACAACTAAGGATATTTTTTTTCAAACATGGGCATATCTATAGACAATAGAGAATGAAATTAAGTAAAGATTGAAATGAAGTGAAAAAGTAGAGATTAAACAAGGGGCAATCTGTTGGAGGAGATGATATAGAATGGGATCACTTGAACAAATAGAGGAGTTAGTGTTGGTGAGGAATAAGGCAATTTTATTATGTAAGACAGGAATAAAAGAGGAAATAGTGGCAAAAAAGCATCTGAGTGATAGGAGGGGAGGAACAGGGGAGAAACGGGAGTTAACGACAAATGGCCTTAGTTTTTTTTTTTTTAATGTGGATCAAAGTTCTCAGTTGAGAGAGTGAAGGTGGGAGAACCATGGGAGGGATAAAAAGGTTTAGAAGAGCTGTAATGGAGAGTGGGATAGCAAGCTAATAAAGGGGAATTGCACAGCCACTGCTGGGCCCACAGCAGTGAGGACCCAGATAAGGCTATGAAACATAAATCTATAGTGGACAAAGTCAGAACAGTTGCATGTGTAGGAGTAAAAGGAGTAAATGGTGGGAGTGAACCAAGACTCATTGATATAATAAGGAGATATGAATTTAAGAGAGAGGGATATTGCAGATTTTAATTGATTCAGCAAAGCATCAAATGGGAAAAAAAATGGAGAGAGTCCAGGGTAGATGGCCTGGGAGAGAATTGAATAGTCAAGGGATAGGACATCATTGTGAGGACAGCAGGATTTTGTAAGGCAGAGGAAGAGGTGATAATAGATTATGGTAGGATAAGGAGATTTCCTGAATTTTTGAACATAGAGGCATTTCATGGAATGGCCAAGTAAAATAAGATCTTTTGCTGTTTTTGTTTTAGTATAATCAAGAAGTATAATGCCTCTGTTTGAATGTGATTAAAGAGGACCCCTTGTCAGGCCTAGGAAGATTTGTAGGAAGGTCCATGCCTTTTGTTAATGAGGGGCTAGTTCTCAATGATTGGGATGCCCTCTGGCTCTCAAAAACATGAGGTTTTACCTTGGAAGCTTACTGCCTGGAAGTGTTTGTTTGGCCAGACAAGATTGTGAAGCTGCTAAAGGAGCCCTCCTGGCTTTGATAATACAGATGTCAGTTCTTCCCTCTCTGGAAACTATGGTCAGATAGTTGGATTGTCTGTTGAATTATGGTCAGTCAGAGGAAGCTGTGTCTGTTGATCTTTGATTTCTCTGTATTTTCTTTGAAGTTCAAAGTGTTGACTCCCCTGAACTATGTGAATGATATATGTACTTGGTTAAAGGAATGATACATGTGCTTGATTAAAATGGTTGTTAACCCCTCAAAAGTTGCCTTTCCTTTTATGAATGCAGATCTAAGAACCTTTGATAGCAGGTCCCCTGTCTATGTTGAGATACTTGCAGTTAGAGTACATTTGTAGGTGATGGCAAAATCAAGAGTATGACCATCTTTTTGGGCAGCTAAGGTGGTGTATTGTTAATGGAATAGGAAGATCTTTCCCATCCATTAATAGGCCTATGTGGCCTACTTGAGTCTCATGGAAGTCTGAGTCACATGAATCTAAGTCACATGGAGCAGGAAGGGTAGAACAGAGCTGAGAGGAAGTGAGGCAGAGTAGACAGAACTGGGAAAGAGAGAGGAGGCAAGGCAGGACTCTGAGTGAGAGAGGGATTGATTTTGCTTGAGGGAGTTGGTTTGGGGGAAGACTTGATAATGGGTGTGGACTTCTTGGTTACTATGATGGATTTGGGTTTTTGGTGTTTGAACAAATGTCTTGACTTAGTTTTTGAAGAAGAGAATTGATATTTTTTGAATTTACCCTGGAAATACACCTCCATATCCATAGTTACTGCTTTGGGTATCACATTGGCACTACAGGTAGGGTAGAGAAGCAGTTCATAGGAGTTAGTAGGCTGAGGAACTGAGTTGTTAGGGTGTTTGAGGGAGAGTCAATATATGTTGAAGTCCCCTAGTATGAAGGCGGGAGTTCATGAAGAGTGAAAAATTGTAACCCAAATTCATTTTGCAAGGAAATACCAAATTTGCAAGAAAATATTCATACGAAACTCATTGAATAAGGAAGGGAAGTGATTTGGGTGGGGGAGAATGGGTTCTGTAGACAAAAAATACTAGGATTTTGATTGAATAGTAGATAGGCATAACATAAACCTCAAAAGAAGAGAGGTTATTGAGGAAAGGAGGTTGTGGGAGTACCTGGAAGTAGCAATGGGGGAACAAGAAATATTACAAGTCTCCTGTCTCTTCCCAACAGAGGTGTTAGATCAGATGGAGGGTAAGTGCAAAATAAGAAGGGGCAGTGTATAGTCAGATGCTCAGATAGGAGGCTCTGCTTCACAACTTCTCCTCCCTCTAAAAGTTGGAGATTATGTAGAAAAAGGCTCTGCAATACCAACTTGAACCGAATTAAGAACACAGAGATTAGACTCTATGTTTTCAAAGTTTCAGAACTTCAACAGAAAAGTTTTCACCCTTCCCCACAATCCCCATGTTGTCTTTTGGCTGATAGGGCCACAGGAAAAATTCAGCTGAATTTACCAAAACACAGAATACAGAGAATGTGGACAGAGCACACTCTACATTGCGTAAAATGCAAATAAAATACTACTCACTCTTAGGCTAACAATACTTTTTCCTCCTCAAAGCTACCAATAGTTTTGCTTAGAATAATGAACTTCCCTAAACCCTTACAATAGATTAACTCTTCAATTATCAAAACTCCCATCATCCAGCCATTGCAGATGAGGGTTTTCTTTAGTGTATCCGTTCCATATGTGACACAGGGCTGATCAGTGCTTTCGGGATAAACCCTAAGGCAACTTTCCTAGTTGAGAGTAAATTTTTACCATGTAGTTAGAGATCTGGAATCTGGTTCCCTCTGTTTTTTGTTTGTTTGTTTGTTTTTTAAGAATGATTTAGTCTTCTCTCTTCAAGTTGAACTAGGACTCCAATCCTTGAAGATTGTCTTGGAGAGGGTTTGGTGTTTTTTTTTTTTAATTTATTTCTTTTACATGCAAGAGTCTATAATCAGGTTCTCCCAATCCCCTAATGCCTTCCCTCTAGTGATTATTTCCAGTTTGTCCTGTGCAAAGTTTGTTTGAAAATAATTGTATGAATTTTGTCTTCTTCATGTCTTCTTTGTGAACTCCTCAAGGACAGGGACTATCTTGTGTCTTTCTCTGTAATCTCAGCTATACATGCTTAATAGATACTTACTGACTGAATAATCCTTACAACTCTTTGGAACAGATACTATTAAAGTGACTTGCCAAAATACAATTTAAAAATTAAAAAAAATTGAAACAAATTCAATTTTATGAAAAACAATATTTCAAACAAACAAAAAATAAAATAACTTGCCCAAATTCACTCAATTAATAAATGTCTGAAGCAACACTCAAACCTAGGCCCAAATTCATTGTGCTTAACTGCCTCTCAAAAATGACTCATGTCTCATGTCTCTGTTTAAGCTGCCATTGGTGGAGACTAAAAACAGTAGTTTTGAGATTTGACATGATCTAATAGGGGGAACTATGCAACCAAACAAAAAAGAATGTTTCTCATTCTTTTCCTCCCAGTTCCCCTTTCATTAGGAGGAGCTTCATAAATGCAACCAAAGTGAAAATCAAAAGTTGACTTAATGTCCCTTCATTGCCTGAAGTTTTTTGTTCAAAAGACAAGGCTTCCATTGTGAGTAAAACCTCATTTAAAGTGAATAAACAGAAAGAATAGTAACTTCAGTCAGTCTTTGGCCATCCCAGTTTAAGAGCAGTCCCACAGAAGAGAGTATGGAAAGCATACCACTGTCAATATTTTATCAGGAAAAATAATGAGCCTAATTTTTATTTTCCTATGTTCAGGATGCTGCTAACTGCAACACAGTATATAATAGTGAACACCAAAAAAGAAAGAAATAAATAAAGAAAAAATTGCAATAGAACTTTCTAGAGTGAGAGTTCTTAATTTTTTTTTTTTGTCATGAAACCCTTTAGAAGTCTGGTGTAAAGCCTGCGAGTCCCTTGTCAGAATAATACTTTTAAATGCAGAAAATATAAATAACAGAATTACAGAGGAAACCAATAATATTGTTATGATGGGTATAATAGTACAACATATTACTATAATATAGTAATAAACTATAAATAGTTATCAAAATATATTAAGAACCCTGTTCTAGAGATATTTATGTCTTTAACCTCTTTATCTGGTGCTGATTTTTTTTTTATTAAAACACTTTTAAAATATTTCGTTTAAATCATTTAAATCCATTGGTTTAATAAATAGAAAAATGAATCAGCAGTCTCTTGAGGGTTCCCCAGTTAGATCTCACTGCCTAGAATTCTCTTATATTCTCAACTCACTTTATCACCTTGCATTACTATATTCACATTTACCACCAGAGGTCTCCATTTTAAACTTTCTCTGCAAATAAATTTGAGTCACTAGCAAAGAAGGCATTACCATTCTTAACATGGACCTGTTAAAATTTATAATTTTAATGATCATTTTGATTCTTAGGTCAAGACTCATTCATTAAGAGTTCTTTAAAAATGTTCACTCTTGAAATGCTATTGCTTATCTAAAAATCTCTGAAAGTTCCCCTCACCATTTATAAATTTCTTCATTCTTTCCTGAGGAAATAAAGTATTCACCCTACTTGCTGGGGTAGTGTGGGGCAGGTTGGGGGGGTATTCTCTAGGTCTTTTACTATTCCATGCATACTAGTGAAGTATTTGTGATGTAATCCCTACATGACTACATGATTAGCTCATTTCCTTTTCCAATAAAACATTTCTTAAATGAAAACTTTCAAGTCACTTTATATATACTGATCAACATTGCAAACATATGCCAGTCTATTTACACCCACCATTGTGAAATACCTGTTTGATTCTTTAGAAAATGTGATGGTCCATGATTTACAGGCATAAAGCATGATTGGGAGACTATTGGTTTCAGAAAGATACCTTTTGTTTTAAGAAGAAGCTTGAGATCCATGAAAGCATTGTTCAATTTTTAAAATGGAAGCTAGTCCTATTCAATCATGGACCTATTCAGTTATGGGTCAATCTTCCATGTCTATTAAGAATGTACTTCTGATTTAGTGATTATGTGAGCTATCTAATGTCATTTCACAATCTGAATAATAGACCATCTTCATCTATTTGCTTTTCCTATGTGAACAGGTGAGGTGATCTTATTTGAATAAGCATAAATCAGCTGAAGAGGCCTTGTATTCTGTACTTTGATGCATTCATGATATTATTTTAAAACAGAAGGACCTCATTATCTATAAGGAATTCCTTTGATATTTGGATTCTGCTGTGGACATCCTACATCACAGCCCACCTCCATACTTTATTCCTCTCCATATTTTTAATCAACAGCTAATTAAATAATGTTATTTCTGTATTGCTCCATCAAATAATCCAGCTTGTTCAATTATATTCAACAACCTTTTTAAAGCTCTATTAACTCTGAAAAAAAAAATGACCAAAGAGTCACAAAGAGTATAACTGCTTGTTAACTCTGAAAAAAAACCCTAAGAAAAACCAATACAAAAACCAAGGAGCTCACAGAAGTAATACTTCAATTGTTAACTCTGGAAAAGAAAAAAAATGAAATGAAATAAAGCCAAAGACCTAGTAGTGGTTATAAGCAAAAAGCTTTCTTTACTCCATTGGAAGAGAGAAGCTAGATAGGCATGCCTGGTTCCTCTTCTAGGAAGAGATCCACTTTAATGAAGCCAAGCCTTGATACATATAGCAGTAGCTATGAAGTGATCTGTACCCGTGACAATGAGGAGTACATGACAAGAACATGACTGCTGCAGGTGCTTGTCTGAGCTTAGGGATCACCTGGAGCTGGTGTAAAACAATCCTGGGATTTTGCTGCAAGGGTTCTTCCAGAAGGTGAGCGCAAAGGATTGTTGTTAAGTCAAACTCAGGGCACAGCTTGCTTGCTGGGTCTTAGCTCTGGAAAACAGGGTGTCTCCTAATGATAAAAAGAGAGATGTAAAAAATAGAGGGGTGGTTTTAGTATGGGGATGCTGACAGCACTTATTACATGAAAGACACTATACTGGGGATACAAAGGCTAAAACAAAACTATTTCTGCCCACTAGGAGCTTAATGAATTCTAGTACATAAAATAAATTGAGACAGAGAAAACTCACTGGTTGGAAAAAAGGAAAAAAAGTCACATTTGAGCTAAGTATTGAAGAAAAACAAGGATTCTGAGGAATGGGAGAAAAAAATGCATTCCAGGCATAGGTGTATGTGTGTGTATATGTGTGTGTGTAGTTTATATGAATGCCCAGAAATGGAATATGTAGTAGGTTCAGGGAACAACTTGTATTCTAGTTTGACTGGAATGTACAATTCAGGTAGTTGAGTAGCATGGGATAAGACAGTAGGAGAGCCTTTAGGATACATTTCACACTAAAAAGTCAAAAGTCTTCTTACGATAAACAAAAAAAAATGTTCTCACAAGAGGGAGAAGAGACAAGAAATGGAGAAAGAAAGGGAGCCAGAGATATATTGCAGCCAAGTCTAGATCTGTTTCAGAAAGCAAAAGAAATTCTTGCAGAAGACTCAAAAATATGTCCACAAAAGAGACACCCAATCAAATAAGTTAATATTGTGTTGCTAAAGGAAGTAAAAACTATCCAAAAGAAAAATACAGTACCTATAACTCATGAAGAATGGACATCAGATGGTTTGAAAAAAATAAAGAAATATAAAAGAAGATCTGGCTTCTGGATTGAAAATACCAATGAAAGAAGAATTCTACAACACAAACATGAAAATTGATGAGGTAGAAAAGATAGTGGAAAATCCTAGTGAAGGAGGAATATTACTGAGGAGTAAAGTGTCTTCAAAGAAGAACAATTAAGTGTTAGAAGAACAAATGATAAAATAATAATTCTTTTTTTTAGTGGAAGACTACGGCTTGATACAAATAAAAGCAATAGTGCTGGAGGACAGATAAACAGATTCTTCCAGAAAACCATAAAATGAAGTAGATTCTGGATACTATGTTCCAGGAAACCAGGCAAGATTTAAGAAGTACTGGAAACAGCAGGGCAGAATACAAATCAGTAGGATTTGTAGGATGCCTACCCTTGAAGTTTAACTACCCAGATAGGCAATCTTCAGGTTTCAAGGAAAAAGTCTTAGAATTTGCTAGGAGCAAACATTTTACATATAAACCATATCAACAAACACACATTCAAATCATGCTAGATTTCTCATAAGGAAAACAAATTGAAAAGCAAGAGAAACTGACTCTATTACAAAATTACCTACCCCCCGAAAACTAGCATACTCCTCTATCAGAAAAGATGGTTTTTCAATAGCCACAAAATTTAGTTCTTTCCTGATAAAGATATCCAAGAGTTTGCCACTTGTAAGAAGTACATCTAAAACATAGCAACTCATAAAAATTCCAAGTGAAGGACTGAAATTTTCATTTTTTTATGCCTCAAAAGCAGCATCCAAAAAGGCAAGAATTGTAGTAAGGATTTAGATCAGGCAATAATAAACATATATCCTGCTAAGGGAGAAAAGCAGGGAAGCTAACCTGGTATGATTAAAAGGAAAATAGTTATTGAAATTATAACTATTTGCAGCTTGTGATACAATGAGTAGAATAATGGAGTTCAAATCCTGCCTCATATCCTTAATACTAATATGACCCTGGGAAAGTCACTTTACCCTTCTTAGCCTCCATTTTCTCATCTGAAATATAACGTAGTTGGATTTGAGAGCCTCTAAGTCTCTTTCAGCTCTAAAATCTATAACCTTATTATCCTCTATTGATGGGCAAGAGTTTTGCCCTCACTGTAGGTGATACATACTGGATATGGAATTGTGCAGGTAAAGTCTGCAATCCCAGCAGCCAGCATCAAAGCTCTTATAGAATATATTTGTTTTCAATATGGTTTCCCCTAGGACATGGCTTCCTATTTGTGTATCTATTTTAACACAAAGAAGATCTGAGATTGAGATCATCTCCATCACATTTCCTGGGTTTTTCCATCTTATGTACCATTGTTTTCAGGCAAGCGATCTTGTTGAGCGATGAAATAGACTTTAAAAACAATAGCTTTGTCTTTGTACCCTGATTGTCAAGATTGGGTGTTTCACTTCCTAGAGGCTGTGATAGATCAGCATTATCCAAGAAAAGGAAGACTTTGTAGTTGAGCAGTTTCTTGGATCCAGCCTTCACGAAGACTCATTTGTTAAGGATGAATTCCTTTTAGAAATAGTCCCAGTTAACCCTAATGTATTTTATTCCCTCTGTGGAATTTTCTGAGTCTTGAGGTCTTTGTCTTGTCCAAAGTTTCTATACAACCTAGGGAAGCAGTTCAGATCCCTTTTAATTAGCAGACTTGACTTTCCCTGGAGATAATCCACACATCTTCCTAGAAAGGATTTAGGAAACCAAAGAGTGGAATTGAAAGATTTATTACTTTTTGATGATAAGTTAAAATTTCATTGTCTTTATTGTGAAATTGTCTTTTTTATAATCATAGAGAACAAGACTTCACCAAGGAGAAATGGGGATCCATTAGGTGACTTGGGTGAGTTCCCATTCACTATGATTATGTAATACAGTGGAACTTTTACAAAAGAATAGGTTAAAATTATTTTAAAAACCTATCCACTTTAAATTATTTTTAATCAAATACAAAGTAGATTTGACAATTACTGCTCCATTGTACAGTTTGAGATCTGGCTCTCTTAGCCCCCCCTTCCCATTTCCCTTGAATTTCTTTATTATTTGTTGCTCCAGAATAATTTTTTTCTAGTTCTATAAAGTAGTTCGATTGTTATGGCACTGAAAAAGTAAATTAATTTAGGTAGAATTGCTTGTTTATTATGTTGGCATAGATCAAAGATGAGTAATTACTATTGCTCCAATTATCTGTCAGTCTTTACTTCTGTCAAGCATGCTTTATCTTTTAGTCATATAACTCCCTGTGCTTGAGCTTTGTTGGTGGAGTTGTGATCTGATCCAACCATTCTGGAAAACAATTCAGAACTATGCTCAGAGGACTATAAAACTGCTACCACTGCCGCTACCTGAGTGAGCTGGAATGGGGTGACTGAGGGTGGGGGGCAGAGAGGGGATACTGCTGCCTGCCCAAAGGAGAGTCAGATTTGAAGTTAGAGAAAGCAAGAATGTCTATATACAGAAACACAGAAGATTCTGTACATTTGTTTTATATTCCATATTTATATTCTGTACAATTCTATATTATATTTCTATATAATTTATATTCTCTGCCAAACTTATTATTCAAATTTTAGGTGAATTTCTAAGATTCCCTAACTAAGCCATCATATGATCTACAAAAAGAAATGCTTTTCTTTCTTATTTGCCTAGACTTGTTCCCTTAAATTCTTTTTCTTGTTTTATTATTATACCTGGCATTTCTAGTACCTTTTCAGGTAACAGTAGTGACAATGCTTTAGTCACAACCCTATAAGAAAGGCTTCTAGTATTTTTCTCCATTATACTGTCAGGAGTAAAATTGATAAAGATAGAAGAAATATATTCTGAGCAAATCGATTTATTAGCAAGGCATTCAACTGCATAACAAATCAGATCCGAACCCTCTTAGTAGGTATAAGGACTCCAAAAAGTAGTCATTAAAGCTTTCTTATAGTCCATAATAAGAAGCAAATCAAGTTATGTAATCCTTGAGCAACAAGAGCATTTCTTCTTTGTAATCAGTGGGAGCATGACAAAACCAGAGGATACAACTACAAGTTGTAGGAACATTTTGTGGTATTTCCCTAAATAACCACAAGCTGTCTCAGCATATTTCCCTTGAAATTAAATGAACTTAGGAATATAGAACTTTAAATTATAAAATGGATACTGTTCACAAGATGAAGTTGTTTTGGGTTCTTTCAGTAGATTATAGCAATTCTTCTTTTAGAAAGATACTTTTCACCACATTAAGGAAATATCCATTAATTGGCAGATTATTAGTATTTTTAAAATATTAGTTGGTATTATATGTTGTCCAAAGCTTTTTCTGCATCTATTGATATAATTGTGATTTTTATTGTTGAGTTTTGTAAATGGTCCATTATGTTCTTTTATTATTTTTTGTAATATTTTTAACCAACCCAATCTGGTCCAAGTGTGTCATTTTCTAGTATACTACAGTCTAATATTTTATTCAATATTTTGCAACAGGATATCAAGGCCATCTTTATATCATAAAAAGAAGTTAGTAAAAATATTTTATTACCCTATTTTTGTGAAACATTTATGTAATACTAATTGTTATTTGAATATCTGATAGAATCAAATTTTAGCAGAACCAACAGTTACTATTTCCCTGCTGCCTCTTCCTCCTTTGGACATTCACTTATTGAGATTAAATTAATTTAAATTCTCTATTTCTGACTCTTAATTTGGGTATTTTAATTTTTAAAGTATCCATTAATATAATTTATCAGTTTTGTAACATATAATTGGACAGAATTGTTTCTAATAATTTTTTATTTCTTCTTCATTTGTTGTAAATTTTATTTTATGTTTTGTATATTATTCATTGATTAATTTTTTTTTTTGCTCATCTTTGATTTAAAACTTTTCCCTTTCTGCCTACATGCAGCTAGGAGTACAGTGGAGAGTTTGATAGACGTGGAGTTGATGTCTTTTGTTTTTCATCAAGTACTCTCAATCACTGACCTGACAGCCAATGTGCTGGCTGTTGATTTGCTGTTGTTCAGTGGAGTCTGACTCTGTGACCCCATTTAGGGTTTTCTTGGCAGGATTATTGGACTGGTTGCCATTTCCTTCTCAGTTCATTTTACAAATGAGAAAACTGAGGCAAACAGAGTTGAGTAACTTGCCCAAGGTCACACAGCCAGTAAGTGTCTGAGGCCAGATTTGAACTCAGGAGGAAGACTCTTCTTCCTGACTCCAGCCATAGCACTCCATGAGCTGTGCCACCTCGCTGCCCTGCTTTGCGGTTGTTACTGCAGTTTCCTGTATCGACACTGAGTTTTGCACATCCCTGTTATTCCAACTGGGTTTGTGTATGATTTCTCCCTAATTCTCTGATCAGTGCCTTTACTTTGTACCCATTCTCTACTACATCATATTGCCTTGTAACCCTGAATAGCAAAAGATCTCTGAGACAAAAGAAGAAGCCAGGATCCTAGGAAGGGTGATAGGCAAAGAAAAGGGTCTAATTTAGAGTATTATTCATGTCAAATATTCAAGGCACAGCAAGGGAGCAGGATTCCAGAGAATGAAGAAATATGGGTATTATGAATAAATTCAAACAAGAGGTTAAGACCATGGTAACCAGCAATCAAGGTAACCAGGAATCAAGAGGATACAGAGACAGAAGAACACACCAAACTCTTCTAGTAATCAACCAGGCAAAACATTCAAACAAACAGTAATCAGGAGTTTAGATTCACTAGTACACATACATAAATAATAAATTTTATTTTGGAGGTATAAATTTCTAACGGTGTACTTTCTACCCAATAAACATACAATTAAAAGAGTGAGACATATTGTTTTTTATAAACAATTTTCTATTGTTTTCGGTTGATAATTTAATTATGTTAAGTAATTAAGAACTAGATGTTATATAGTCATTCATCCTCCAAAAATATGCCTTTAACAATCTGTTGGCTTTCCTTAGATAATAACATGCTAGTCAGTCTAAATCAAATATGTTTTTGAAGCTCTCAATTGAAAATATTATACACACACAATTTACAAATGCTAGTATAGTTTTTAAATACCAATCATAATTTAGTAGGTTTTGACTGGTTCTTTTATTACAAAAATGGAATAGAACAGAAGCATAAAATCTATCATAATAAAAAATAATTTGACAGTGAATATCATATAGTTTAAATATTAAATCTGACTGAGTTTCAAATGGTTATTTTGGGGAGAGAATAGACTGGCAGTATTGCTGGCATTCTACCAGATATAAAAGAATGAATTGGCTTTAAAGCCTAAATTGTGCTTTCATCCCCAGAGAGGTCATGTGAAAAGTTCATAGGATGGTAGGATAACAGATTTAGTGCTGGAAGGAACTTTAGATGTCATTTACTCTGATCTCTTCATTTTATAGACGAGGTATGGCTGGAGGTACAGGAACCCCAAGACTGGAGTTTCTTGCCTGGGCTGTCTGGGAAAGAATTCACAGACTCAAGCAGTGCTGAGGTCAAGGTGGTAAAGATTTAGTACACTTTTCAGGGGGCAAGAGTTCTTAGGGAACCTGCAACCTTAGAGGGATACAGGTAAAGTTTATATAGGATATTCTACAGTAAAACATGTGCCAAATATGCACTGACTAGGTGATTCAAGGCAGGATTAGGGTGTGGTTAGTGAGTGGTTAGTTCTTTTAGGAACATGCACTTTTAGTTACTACACAGGTATTTTATGCAGGGTTCATGGGGAATAGCCCAAGTGGGGGGAGAGCTACGTGGAGGTGTGGTTTTAAGCTTGAACCATCACTAAGTCAACTAATTGTCAGGACTGACTAAGGAATACCAGGCTGCTCTCATCAATGTCTTGTTAGATGAGAGAAATATAAGGAAATATATGTATGTCTAAGTCTAGGATACACATGGTTGGTCAGTGAGTAGTAAATGTCATTATGACCAAGTACAGAGCCTGTTCAGCCAGTACACAGCTGGTTCAGGAAAATAAGTTCTATAGGTGTAGCTGGCTGATGTATCAGGAAGGGAGATAATGGTTGTTGCCGGAGCAGGCTATGTCCCAGGGCTGGGGAGAAACTGCCTGGGATAGTGTTTCAAGGCTAGGGAGAAATGTAATTTTTAAAGAGAAATGTGATTTTAGAATTGGGGTGCAAGCACATGTGCCCCATTACCCCATCAATATCTTGGGACCAGATAAGTAAAAGATTTGTCTAAAGTTACACAGGTAGTAAATAGGAGAACCAAGATTTGAAATTAGGTCCTCTCACTCAAATGCAATGATTTTTCTAGAGCAGAGGGTCTATAAACTTGTTTCTTAATATTATAATAACTGTATTTCAATTTAAGTAGTTTCCTTTATAATCCTTTGCTTTTATTTTGTGAATTTAAAAATATTCTGGGAAGATCTTCCCCAGATTCTTAAAGGGGTCTATGACACAGAAACTATTAAGAAACCTTGTTGTAGACTGATCTAGAACTTTACTTTTTTTTAATATCCTGTGTTAAATTATCCTTATATCTTTTTAGTTATGGTTACATCATTTAAAGTCATCAATTATTGAACATTTTTATCTTCTGCAAAGAAGCAAAACCCCATTAACACTCTGATGTCTGGATATAAGAGTAAATACCTGTACTCACACCTAATTACTTATTAAAATGAGTGTTTGACCTTCCCAAAAGCACAGTCTTCAAGGATAACACTGATTTAAATTATATTACCACCATTCAAAGAATTCTTATGTGAGGAACTTGGGCCAGAAAATGAGCTATTGCTTCCTGAGTTCAAATACGACCTCAAACACTTATGAGCTGTGTGACCCTGGGCAAACATTTAAGTCTCTTTGCCTCAGTTTCCTCATCTATAAAATGAGCTGAGAAGGAAATGGCAAACCACTTCAGTATCTTTGTCAAGAAAATCCCAAATGGGGTCATAAACAGTCAAATGTGACAGAAAGATGACAGAACACCTACAAAACCAAAGTGTAGCCATGTGCTTCTTTTATGAGTAAGTAACAGGATGAGAATGATAGGTCACTAATTATGATGACCTTTGAAAGTCAGATTATTAGATCCAGGAAACCTACTGAGAGAGGAACCCAGCTCCTGATTGGATAAACAGGAACATGCAGCTGGAAAAGAAAGAGTGAGAAGCCATGAAGAGCTAGGAGAGTAGAAGCAGCTACCAAAAAAAGAAAAGGAATGATGGGACTTAAGCTTCTTTAACTCATTGGATATAAAATAGATTAAGACGGAAGCAGAAAACCTACTGACCTACAGATTTCAACTGGTAATCATATCTTCTTCACTCCTTTAAGATCCTTTGTGAGAGCTTGAAGTCTTTTCCTCTGTGTGAGGTAAGGATATGTGGAGGGAGTTTACCTCGCTTAGTTTTAAATGTTTGCTTTGACTTATAAACAATGGTCATACCCTTGTAATTGTTATTTGGGGAAGTACTCATCTGGAATACAACTGGAAGGAAGCAATGAAGGAAAGCAATATCCCCAGAGAAAAGCTAGATAGCTCTAACATTGAGGTATTTGGCCAGAAGCTCTATCTTTCACTGGGGTCTTAAAGGTTACATAAAGATAGAAGAACATCTTAATAATATTTCCTAGACTGAAAAAGCAGCATTTATACTGGGGGCTCTTCTTCACCCCCATCCCCAATCCTGGACACAAAGTCAGGAGTAAGGTGAGGCGCACTTTCACCCTTGTTACTACAACATTTAGAATTACCTTCAAAGGTTCAAATTTATATAGTGTAAAATGTTGTGCAAAATTCTTATAATTTTATGAATGTAAGTATTTTGTGGTTCAGTTATGTCTTTTTATGACATAACCCATGAACCATATTATCTATCCATGGTGGTTTTCTTGGCAGAGATACTGGAGTCGTTTGTCATTTCCTTCTCCTGTAGATTTAGAAAACCGGTTAAGTGACTTGCGCAAGGTCACATAGTCAGTAAATGTCTGAGGTCAAATTAGAACTTAGGTCTTCCTGACTCCAGGTCCAGTGCTCTAGCCAATGAGCCACCCATTTACCCTTGTTAATTTTTTTTATAAGTATTTATCTCTGCCTCCCCAAAACTGAATAATAAAAAACTGAAAACTAAAATCCTAAAAACAAACACACATATCCCAGCAAAACAAATTTCCACATTTAAAATCTAAATGTGGCCAGATCTAAATCTATGTCTCATTCTGATTTTAAGTCCATTTCTCTGACAGAAGGTAGGTAGTCTATTTCATCTTCAGTCCTCTGGAGTTGAAGTTTATCCTTGCATCAATCAGAGTTCTAGTCTCTGATATCTTGATAATGTTGCCATTGTGTAAATTGTTCCTGCTCTTTTCACTTCAGTCTGCATCAGTTTCCTCTAAAACTATCTATTTCATCATTTTTTTTTTTTTTTGTGGCACAATCATTTCATTGTTCACATGCCACAATTTGTTTAGCTATTTCCTAAGGGACAAGTACTCCCATGTTGTCCGTTTTGGGGTTGCTATGAAAAGAGATGCTATAAATATTTTTTGTACTGTTGGAGAAAATATAATATGGTAGTCTTGAGTTTTAGGTACAAGTCTGCCAGAAACAATCTCATTTAATTTAACATTAATCTAATATGCAAGCAATTTTAGCTTAGAAGGAAAGAGGTTCAAACTGGCGTATTTCTCCCATGCTCTGACATGTCTCTCTAAGCTATATATGTGTATATATATATATAGATATATATATATCTATATATATCTATATATATATATAATTGTATATTATATTAATGTTAACTTGTAAAAATTGTTTCTGGAAATATTAATATTTTTTTCTTTGACAGCTAGGGCCTAGGGCCTGTTTTCTTTGAAAGACTTCTATGGCCGAGTAAATTGAAATGAAGCTCCTTTAAAACATTTAGAGGAAGTTTTTTTGGAACAGAGCTGTCCAGACTGGTAAAATCTAATCATTTCAGGGAAAGATGAAGTTTGTCCCACAAAAACAATCAATCAATCAGTTAGCATTTTTAAAGTACCTACCATATTCCAGGCACTATAATCAGGGGTATTTGTATGTTTGTCTTTTTATGGCTGTGCTGGTAATCACCTTTGTTTGCAGCATACTGTACATGGTAAGCCTTCCTTACCATATGCATAACCTTTGGCCATTCTATCTGATTAGCAAATTGCCTAAGACTAGTGGTCTACAGTTTGAGTAGAAGCTTAATTTCTCCCAGTCACACTTGGAACCACACACCCCACAGGTTCCCCCAATTGACTACAAGTGATATGTGGCATTTTCTCTATCATTTATTGGTGACTTATTTAGTATCTATGAATCTGTTCTATGTTTAGAGATACAAAGGCTTGAGCACTCAATTCTAGCTATAGAAATGTTGCTTTGTCTTTTATGTGAGTCTGTGTTGATATTTCTTCAGTTAAAAAAAAATTCTTAGTCCATAAGAGAGCTGAAGTCAATTTAAAAGTTTCTTATCATTGACTCCAAAAACAGAGAAAGAAAAACGTCATTTCACCATTAGTTTACAGATGCTCCATCTTCTCTGGTGTTTATAAATACCACTCCAGATACCGTCCTCCTACTTTTCCTCTTCTCTTAGACTTAGAAAAAAGCAATTGTCTCAGCAAAATGTAAGTAAAATATTTTTGATGAGGAAAAATTTAATTTTAAGTGTTTGGTTTACCTGATCAAAATGAACCTCTCAATGATAGGGAAGATTTTAGTTGCCTAATAAATTAGAAATAGGATCATCTAAAAAGAATTCTAGACCATGCATTTATGACATAAGAAGCCAACTGGAAATGTTTTATGTGCCAAAATGAGAAATTTCTAGGAAATCTTGAAGTTTCAGTCCTGATCGCCTAGAAGCAAAATATTTCAATAATTTTGAAAGGCATTAGTAAATTGTGATAATTTGCAAAACAAATAAAATTAAAAGGAAACTACATTAGAATCTTTTTAAAACATGATTTGAAAGCAGAGAATTATAAGGTTAAGAAATTAACAGTTCTAAAAAGTGGAATCACTGTAAAGAGAAATACAATTTTGTGATTTGCAAGGACCAGGTTGATTAGTTATTAATTCAGAAAAAAAAATGGAACAAAATTAAAGACAGTTTATACTAACATAGTATAGATTTGAAGTTCAATTGAAAGGATAATAAGAAATGTAGATTTATTATTATTTAATATTAATATTTATTATTATTAAATTATTTTTCCATATAACAGATTAAGGTTATTAGATTGGTAAATTTTATTTTTTGAATTCTTGGCTCAAATAGCTAATTGCATGGAACTCCTCTTTGGTGGAGGTTGATTACTCAGTACCCCACTCTCACCTGCATGAGAGTAGGGCAGGATTGGTGAGAGCTGGAGAGAAGAGAGGTCTGTTCTTTTGTCTTTCAACTTTGAGAAATATGCCCTTTCCAACCCTTCTTCAGGTCCCTGAAGGGAGAGAAAACTCTGGCAAAGAATATAACATGTAAGGAAACTGGTAATCTACATATCCTTATTCCTAGCTTGCTACATTAGAGATTCGGGAGCATTTCTCTTTATGTGACATCTAGGACTCTTTCTCTTGGCTGAGTTGTCTTGCTCCCAAAGGGAGAGTTCATTCTTCCTGTTCATTGTCTGGTATATAATCTTATGCATAAACTTTCTCTGATTTCTGTTTACTATCTTCCTGGATAAGTAAGTTTGTTTGCTACTTACTATATGCATTCATTATGTAATTGGCAGGCATCTAGTGTGTATTTGTCCTTCATTGCCAAAGAAGACCATGCCATCAGAGAAATGATGACATGATTTGCACTTGACTTTGTTTTGCGTGAGGGAAGGATGTGCAGGTCACCAGCCTCACTTCTCCTCCAGAGCCATCTGAATCCAGTGACCAGATATTCATCAGGATGACTGGAGATGACCCAGGATGAGGCAATTGGGGTTAGGTGACTTGCCCAAGGTCACACAGCTAGCAAGTGTCAAGTGTCTGAGGTGAGATTTGAACTCAAGTCCTCCTGACTCCTGCATTGGTGCTCTATCCCAGGCATCTAGTGGGAAGGGAGTCAAGCCTTGGATACACAACTTGGGACATTCCTTCTCCCTTAAGGAATAACAATTAGAAGTGTAACTTGAATCTTAGCTATTTCCCCTAGACTATATGGAGACAATATTTACAGGTGCTGCAAATAAACATAATTCTAGCCCAGTAAATCATCTATCTGAGAAAAACAGAATAGCTAGCCTCTCTCCCTATCTTCTTGTTTTTCTTCCTGGAAGGAAGTTTTCATTGGAGAAAGATAGGGATGGATGTTGGTGGTGGTGGTGGAAAAGATTCTAGAGATACTTATTCTTGCCTCCTTGAGAACCACGTCTATACAGATCCATGTGGATAAACATAAACTACATGAGTAAAATAGCATATGCACACCAATCCCTAATATATTATGTTTCAAGTCCATGAGGTTGTTTTATATTGGTGCTGTACTTATGAGTTTTCTTGTTTTGTAATTTGAAAAATAATGTACAATAGTTATGTTGGGTTTTTGAATGATACCTATAGTGTTATACATTTGTAACATTAAGAGAATAGATCTATTTTTTCTGAATTTTGTTATTGATTTATGAATTTCAACTATTCCATGGTTGAGACTTTATCTGAAAAACAAAATACCATTCTGGCAAATGAGTGTCGTATTCAAATAGATATACCGTGGATTTTGAAAGAGTTCATTTAGGTTTGGTGAATGGTACAAGAAATATCGTCTGACCATTTCTTTTCTATCTCTTTTTCTGAATCTACGTCTGTGTCATATACACCAAACACAGGTGGACCCCTAGGCTCAATCTTCTTTATCTCTATCACCTAGCTTTCCTTACTTCCTTCAAGGCTCAATTAAAGTTCCACTCTTTATAGGGCTGTGAATTTGTGTCCAACCTGTCTTTAATCCCAAATCCAGTCACTTTGCTCATCTATTACAGAGATACTGCTGAGATGCTGATGGGAAAGTGGATATCCTGTGGACCTCCACAATTCACAAGGGTCTCCTTTGGGCAAGGTAAGGAAGATCTGGAGAAATAAGGCTATGGCTAAACCTGAGGTGTTCTCCTTCCCTCCCAAGCAATTCCCTTTCAGAGGAAGCTTTATTTCCTCTCTTCTAGAGAGGCAACTGGGAGGCACAATAAATAGAGCACTGGTCAATAAGCCTGAGGTCAAATTCAGTCTTAGACATTTACTACATATGTGACACTGGGCAAGTCACTTAACCTCTGTCTGCCTTAGTTTCTCCAACTATAAAATGAAGATAATTTTAACACCTACCAATTAAATGAGATAATAACTGTAAAGTGTGTAGGACAATACCTAAAATTCTTCCTTTACAAGGTCACTTTCAGTTCATTCAATGGCTCATTGGTGACATCTAAATTTCACTTTTAGATGTAATTATTTTGATTGGTTTCAATTGAGTTGAGCTCCCATCTGGTTAAGGTACCAAAGTATAGCATTTTATTGTCTATATTATACATTCCACTCCCAATCCTTTCAGCTTCTTAGCACTTAGCATAGTGCCCAGAATAGTAGATTCTTAATAAATGTTAATTGACTATTGATTTTTTCGGTTGGCCCCCACACTTACACTTCTCTCTGCCTCAGTTCAAACAATATTGCTAATTTTATCTCCTTAGGTTGGAGAGATTTTCAAAACACTTGAGAAAGATATTAGAAATATTTTCCTATTTTCATCCAATATAGACATAATTTTAATTACTTTATTTTCTTATTTTCTTCCTCCTTTGGTTTCAACGATGTAGGAAGCACCCTGGTGAGGAAAATCTGTCTACCAATGCAGTTTTGAACTCTGTTTTTGTTTTGTTTTTGCAGTTTTTTTACAGTCTTAGAGAATTGTGGGAGTGTCAACTAGACCGGACCAGCCTCTAATCTGTGTATGACCTGAGCCCAGCAGAGCAGGCTGGAGACAGGAGAATCAGGAATCGAACAGTTTCCTTTAAAGTGAGGGAAATGACTTGCAAGCAAGGAGGGATCTAGACACGTATGCCAGGGCCCTACCCCTAGTGGGGGGACCCAAGGCAGTGTGGGAAGATCTCAAAACTTATATCAATGACTAAGTAGTGAGCTGTTACCTTGACAGTGAGTGGGTAACAACAACAATGAGACAAGTTGTTGGGCTTCACGACGGGAACATGGGTACTTGTCTGACCTTGTCTAGTACTTGTCCAAGTTCAGAGAATACCTGGTGCTGGTCAAAGTGATACAATAGTTATGTGATCTTGTCAGAGGGTGAGATCATCCAGAGAGTGAGTACAAAGGATTATCGTTATGCCAAGCTCAGAGAACAGCTTGCTTGCTGGGCCTTGGTTCTGGAAAACAGAGTGTCTCCTTATATCTTAACAGGGGGCAGTGAAAAAGTTAATTGACTTGTTCAGGGTCACATCAGCAAAACTGAGCTTGAATCTAAGTCATTTTGACTGTAAGGCTGATCTCTGTCACACACTGTGTGGCTCTTTTCTAGTTATATTTCATGGAATTTTCTACACTCAAATTTAAATCTTTATCCAAATGTATTAAACACTTCTCTTTCCCTCACTTAAAGGTTGTCTGTGAAATCCCAGGGGAAAGTAAAGCATAGCCCGTTCTGAAACACTCTCACTTTCAAAAGAGATGATACTGTCAGGGGTCCCCAAGACTGCCTCCTTTTCCTCCTCTCTTTTTACAGTTAGGTGATGTTATATTTTCCAGGTTGAGCTACTGCATTGGTAAAAGAACTCACACACCTGTTGGAAGCAGAGAAGAATTGTAGTGGAATGATGGCATACTGAAAAAAGAACAGAAAAAGAGCAACATGACAGAAAGAAGCACGGATGTGGTGATAGGAACCTCAGCTTACCCTCTTGTTAGAGCATTAACCTCCCCAGGGCAGTACTGTAAGTCATGATGATTTTAGGTTTTGAGGCTGGGAGGTATAGGGGCACAGACAGGGGAAGGAAGAGGCAATATAGTCCACTATAGGGTCTCTTGAGTTTCTGGGAGTTCAGGTGAATCCACAGAATATTTTTTCTGACCAACCTCACAGAAATATTTCTATGTTCTTTGTTATGTGAATATGACTATTGTGTGTTATAAAATTTTGTAGCTCAAAGTGTTTTTAATTATAGAGTTTGTAATTTTAGACTTCTTTTAGAAGAATACCAAATGTTTCAAATGTTACCAGATTATGCATCGATGGTGGACAATAAAGAAGAGAAATGAGAAGTCCAAAAATGTATACTTCGTCCACAGTTGTCCACCGCTACACACAGGTCAAGAGAATTACTTTTGAGGATTCTGTCTTCTCTTAAGGAAACTCCTTTCTAGTACTAAATCTATCAGAACAGGCCCAAGGGAGAACAAACCCACATAATAAAAACTAAGAAAGAAACTACTCCAAGCTGGGTTCCCCTAGGAGTTTTAGCCTTGCAAACTGGTTCCCAGTTTCAAAGATGAGTTTGTTTGCCTTTCCTCTCCCCCATGTAATATGGAAAGGGGACAATTCAAAATTGAAATTGGCTCAATGTATGCTGAAGGTGACTTTAAGAGATTGACAGCTGAGAGTGGAGAAGGGGCATCAGTTAAGGAAGATGAAGCCTTCTACTTTGCCACAACTCTCAGTGCTTTTCTGGAGTATAGCTTAGTGGTTTCAGTCTGCTCACAACAGTAACCATGACAGCTGCCTCACCCTTTGCCCTTCTAAGGTAGGCATAGCTTCTGCTACCTGTCTACAGCTTGACTATTTACTGATTTCTACAGCTACCACCTTTCCTGGATCACTGCCTTGTTGTAGTAGAGGGGCTTGTATATCACAATGAAACTATGAGATATGCGATGTTGGATTGCCCAAGAGGTCATAGTGGAGAGTTCTGACAAAAGATGATTTACTGGAGAAGGAAATGGCAAACCACAGCCCCTCCAAAAAAACAACCCAAAACCAAAACAACAAAACCCACAGACAGCGTCAAAATGATAAAAAAGATGATGTTAGAAGATGAGCCCCTCAGGTTAGAAGATGTCCAACATGCTACTGGAGAAGAGGACAGTACAACCACAGCTAGATCCAGAAACAATAGAGTGGATGGGACAAAACCAAAAGGAAGTTCAGCTGCAGATGTGCCTGATATTGAAAGGAAAGTCTGATACTGTAAAGATACTGTAAAGATCAATACTGCATAGGAACCTGGAATGTAAGATCTATGAATTAAAGAAAATTGGATGTGGTCAAACAAGAGATGGAAAGCTTAAACAACCACATCTTGGGGATCAGTTGAATGTAAATGCATGAGAATGTGTAAATTTTTTTCAAGTGATTGTTACATGTACCACTAAGGGTAAGAATCCCTTAGAAGAAATGGAGTAATTCTCATAGTTCATAAAAGGGTGAGAAAAGTAGTACTGGGGTTTAATCTCAAAAATGACAGAATGCTATCCATTCCAATCCAAGGCAAATTGTTGAAAATCACAGTAATAAAAGTCTGTGCTCCAACCAATGATGCTGGAGAGGTCAAATTTGCTCAATTCTATGAAGATCTACATCTTCTAAAAATAACACCAAAAAAAGAAATCACATTCATTATAAGGGATTAGAATGTTAATATAGGAAATCAAAAGATAATTGGATTAACGGCAAGTTTGTTCTGAGAGTACAAAATGAAGCAAGGCAGAGACTAATAGGGTTTTGTCAAGATAACTCTTTGAGGTCATAGTAAATACTCTCAACAACCTAAAAGGTGATTCTAACATGGACATCACCTGATGACCAATATAGAAATCAGATTGATTATATATTTTTCAACCAAGGGTGGAGAAGTTCTATGCAGTCAGCTAAAACAAGACCTGGAGCTGACCATATCTCAGATCATGAGTTTCTTATTGCAAAATTTGGTCATAAATTGAAGAAAGTAAGGGAAAACATCAGACCACATAGGTATGATCAATAACATTACTTATGAATATGAAGGAGAAGTAATGAATACATTTAAGGAATTAGATCTGGTAGAAAGGAAGTGCCTGAAAAACTACGGATAGAGGTTCACAATATTGTACAGGAGTCAGCACCCAAAAAATATCTCTAAGAAAAGAAGAGTAAGAAACAAAATGACTGTCTGATAAGCCTTTGCAAATAGCCGTGAAAAGAAGGAAAGTGAAAGGTAAAGGAAAAAAGGGAAGATACCCAACTGAATGTCGAACTCCAAAGAATACAAAGGAGAAATCAGGTTTTCTTAAATGAGCAATACAAAGAGGTATAAGAAAACATGGGATAGACAAGAGATCTCTTCAAGAAAATTAGAATTTTAAGGGAACCAAAATTTCGTGCAAAAATAGGCATGATAAAAGGCAAAAATGGCAGGGACTTAACAGATGAGATTAAAAAGAGATGGCAAATATAGACAAAAGAACTATACAAGAAAGATCTTAATCTCACCAATAACTATGATGGTATGGTTACTGAGCTAGAGTCAGACATCCTGGAGAATGAAGTCGAGGGGACTTTTGGAAGCACCACTAACAATAAGGCTAGTGGAAGAGGTGGAATTCCTGCTGAACTATTTAAAATTCTGAAAGACAATGCTGTTAAAGTGTCACGCTCAATATGTCAGCAAATTTGGAAAACTCAAATTGGCCTCTAGATTGGAAAATGTCAATTTATGTCCCAATACTAAAGAAGGGCAGTACCAGCAATGTTTAATTGTGCTGATTTCATATGCCAAGATTCTGCAAGCTAGACTTCAACAATTTGTCAACTGAAGATTACCAGAAGAGCAGGTTGATTTTTAAAGAGGCAGAGGAACTAGAAACCAAATTGTCAAAATTTGCTGGATTATGGAGAAAGGGAATTACAGAAAAAAACATCTACTTCACTGAGTACACTAAAACCTTTCACTGTGTGCATCACAACAAAAAAATGGCAAGTCATCAAAGAGATGGCAGTACCATCTTACTTATCTTGAGAGGAACCTATATGAGGGTCAAGAATCAAGTTACAATTTAATGTGGAACAACTGCTCAGGAAGGGAGTAAGACAAGACTGCATATTTTCACCTTATTTTTTAACTTTATATGCAGAGTACATCATGTGAAATGCCAGGCTGGACAAATCAAAAGCTGGAATTAAAGTTGCCAGGAGAAATATAAGCAATCCCAGACTTGCAGATGATAGCACTCTGATGGCAGAAAATGAAGGAGAATTAACAAGCATTTTGATGAGGATGAAAAAGGAGAGTGTAAAAGATAGCTTGAAGTTTAACACTAAAACAAAGACAAACAAGACAGCTGATCCTGGTAATTCATTTCCTGGTAAATAGAAGAAGAAGAAATAGAAGCAGTGTTGGATTTTATATTCTTGGGATCAAATATGACTGCATTTGGTGACTGTAGACATGAAATTAAAAGATGCTTGCTCCTTGGAAGGAAAGCTATGCAAATCTGGACAGCATACTAAAAAGCAGAGACATCACCTTGCCAACCAAGGTCTATATAGTCAAGGCTGTGATTTTTCCAGTAGTAATATATGGCTGTGAGAGCTAGACTATAATGAAAGCTGAGTACACAGAATTGATACTGTTGAATTATGGTGCTCGAGAAGTCTTTTAAGGGTGGATTCCATGGACAGTGAGGAGATCAAATCAGTCAGACTATTCAATGGAAGGTCAAATACTGAAGCTGAAGCTTAAGTACTTTGACCTCATAATAAAACAATAGGACTCACTGGAAAAGAACTAATGTTGGGAAAGATAAAAGGCAAAAGGAGGAGATGGCAGAGGATGAGGTGGACATAGTGTTATGGAAATAATGAATATGAGCTTGGACAAACTTAGGGAGATAGCAGAGGACAGAAAGGTCAGGCGTCACCTCCTTAGAGGCCTTGGCCTTGGGCAGTGAGCTCAGCTAGGTAGCTGAAAATTCTGAAGCATTGTGGCTTGTTCCAGGATCTCTGCTGCCTAGAGAGAGACATACCTGTTACCTTGGCTGCACTCAGTCTGTGGCCAGTGCTTGCTACTAAAAGAACCTTGCCTGATGCCCCTGCTGGGCCTGCCACTGCCAACTGGGGCAGGAAAAATGGGGGTAGAGCAGGGATGGGAAGCCACTGAGCCTGGTGATAGATGTGCAGAAGCAAGTCCAGGTGGACGTGAAGATAGCCATCCTGCAGATCACGACAAAACTGAGCAAGCACGGCCAAGTGCCGGTCAATAACACCAAGAAGGTGAGTGAGGTGGCATACTATTATCCTGGAAGTCATGAAAAGTTGGGCATGACTGAACAACAATGACTATTACTTTGCTGTGCCAGCTTCCCATGTGGGTGTGCTTTGCAGTACTTGTTCATTATTTATTTGACTATGATTGGAAGGTACATTTTCTTTCTCAATCTAAGATCTCTGACATTAAAGCTACACTTCCACACAAATACCTTGAACACTGTTTTCTAGAATATCATAACAACAGTACCTGAGAGAAGTGAGACTGCAGACAAGAGGAAATGTTCTGAATTGAGCCCAGATTTTTAGTTTAAAAGTTTTTCATGTTGAAATAGCCTATAACAATACTGTTCTTATCTTATACTTTTATTTCACTAAATGAATTGCAGATAGATAGAGGCCTATATCTGTTGGACTCCATGGGACAAATGTACCTTGAAGGGACAATTATAATAGACAAGTCAATTATGTATTTACTATGGGCCAGGCACAGTGCTTAGTGGGAGGAGCCCCACCAAAAAGCAAGAACAGTCACTATCCTCAAGAAGACCACATCCTGATTAGGGAAAAAAATTTGTGAATAACTCAGTATAGCTAAGACAAACAGAAATTGTATATAAGATGTACAATATAGATAAAATATACAGAGTAGATGAAAGTTAATCTCAGAGGGGAAAGCACTAGTAGTATAAAATTTTCTTTAAAAAATGCTAAGCACAAAATCTTTTATGGGGGCAATATCCTTATAATAACAACTTATGGTACTAAAGACAGTATTTCTACCAATAAACTACCTTGGTGACCAGA
>CM053772.1:131769646-131786156 GCA_028658325.1 Potorous gilbertii
TATTAATCCCCATTAAACCACCCCAGATTTAAAAATAAATATAAGAATAATATTCCAGTTAGTTACTCCTCACTCCCACTGCCACTCCAAAATTAGAGTAAATGTATCAAAAGACCAAAAAGTAAAACTTTTCTTATCAGTGTAGCAGGAAACTTCTCAAAGAAAATATAAGCCAAGAAATGGGGGCACGAGCTAGGTTTGTGTCACTAATATTTCAGAGGGCAGTAGAGAATTTGACGGTATGAAGATTGGAGAGGGCTCAAAGGAAAGTCACAGAAAGAAAATAAAACTTCTGAGGGAAAAAAAGATTGGAATTATTTATCCAGGAGAAGAGAAGGTTGGGTAGGGAGTCATTTAAAAATTGTTCTCATGTATTAACTAGTTATTCTTAGTACCTCCAAAAGAAGGAAGGATTTTAAATCAGAAGGATGAGAGATTTAGGTTCAACAAGTATATGGAGGAATCTCTTGACGGTGAAGTAACCTTCGGAATAGGTCACAGGGGGATGTTTTGTCTGAAGAACTTTAAATCCTGAATTCTTCTTTATCTGTGGCAGGTTATGAATAGATCTACTTGAAGCCTGGGGGTTGAGGAGATGACTTTTCAAGGTTCCATCCAGCCCTGTGATTCTGAGCCACTTCCGCAGGCCTTCTGGTGATGGGAGACACACAGTTTAAGGAGAGACCCTAGAAGAATGCAGAGAAGAAAGTAACAGCAGCTGCATCCACAGGACCTGCTACAGCATCTAACTCTAGGTGAGTCAGGTCTCCTTGATCTCAGGTACTCCCTCGGACCTGGGGGAGGAGGAGACGAGCACTGCCCTTTGAGATGGGGAGTCTCCACTCGTCTTCCGAACCTCCCTGGCAAATGCTTAGTCAGCTGAAACAGGAGACATAGAATGATGTTTGGCGGGTGACCAGTGGGAGGGACCCACTGCGAGAACCCTGGCAGAAGAGGCTGGAGAGGAGAGGAGAGAAGGGAGCCCCTGGGCCACAGCATCGCTCCTTGGGTCTCGATCGCCATTCTGGCTTCCTCAGCAGCCACCCCTTCAGTGCCTTCTTTCTTTCCAGTTGCTGCAGGAGAGTGGCAGCTCCCCTTCCCAAGAGTCTGGACCTGGGGTTCTCCTTCTGGGGAGAAACGGGGGAGGGGAGAGAAGAAGAAAGGAGGAAGGAGGGAGAAACAGGGGAGAGACAAGAGACAACCCCTCCGCTGTTCTCCCTCTTCCTAGTCTGTCTTTCCGCGCCTCCATCCTCCTCCCTCCCCTCCCCTCCCCCTCCCCCCCTCCGCACTCTTGCACACTAGAGGAGCTGCCGTAAGAGAGCAGTGTGTGGGAGAACCGGAGCGGGAGAAGGTGGCCGCGGCGGGCGGGGGTGCGCAAGGACGCGGACTCGCTTCTCCTTCTTGCCCCTCAGCCGGCGGGAGAGCCAGGAGCCCCGCGGAGCCCAGCGAGCGGAGTCCTGCGGGGAAGATGCTCAAAGTCACCGTGCCCACCTCCGCTTCCTCCTCTAGCTCTTCCTCGTCTGCTACCTTGGCTAGCAACGCCTCGGCCACTCCCGACTACTGGATCGACGGCTCCAATAAAGACTCTTTGGATGATTTCTTCGAGGTGGAGACGGAGCTGGGACGGTAAGGAGGGGCACGGGGACGCGGGTGGAGTGTGTCTGGGGCGGAGGGGAAGGGGGTGCGGAGAAGCGCGGGTTCGGTCCCTCCGGCTCCGGGGGCTTCTCCGGCCGAATCAGACCAGCAGTTCCCGGCCGTGCGCAGGTAAACACGGAAAGCAGGGAGTGTGTGTGCGTGCCGGGCTTCAGACCTCGGCTTCTCAGGGGCTCTCACTTTCCCTTGCCTTCCTCCATGGTCATCGACCTCCTCGTCATCATCCTCATCCTCATTTTAAGTGGCTCCCTCTTAGAATTAACTAAATTTCGAGTGGACACTCCTTGGTCAAGGTTTTCTCCCTGCAGGGGAAATTTAGGCTTGCCCTAATCGTCTGGAGCAGTATTGGAGCTCTACGCCATCCCTGCTCTCCCCAGGAACCTCCGGCCCCAGCCTCCTTTCAGGCAGCTTTCTCCTCCACTTTGGAAACCCACTCTGTCATCCACCCTACTTCACTCAGTCCAGGACTGCAACCTATTTGAGCGTCCTTTTGTCTTGGGGATTGGGAGGAGCGGAAATAGGACGAAAACGTTAAAATTGGGTTCCCCTCCCCCTGCCCCGTCTTGCTCTCTAAATTAAGTGACATTGGAAATTAAACTTAAATACCAGCTTCCTTGCTGTGGCTGTTCAGGAGCAGAGAGCAGAATGAATTACAAGAGTTTGTGGCAGAATGACAATCTAGCGAAATAGCTCCAAGAGTCTAGATGAGAGATCATGAGTGAGAAGGGTCCTAGCTGTCTTCTTTCATGTACTGTAGTTATTTGTTTAAATAATGTACTATGCAACCCCCCTGGACTGCAGAATTCTCCTTTCTGATCTGATTTACAGTGGCCTAAGACTTTTGCTATGGAACTGGTGCCATATGCTATTTTGTATTTTTACATTCTAGGTTGTCTTTGTGTTTTTCTGTTCAGACATAGGGGAAATTCTAATTACTCACTTAAGAGTCAGATCCCTTATTATGGGAAAAACTAAAGATAAAAAGTTGTTACTTCCTTTCAGTTTTCATGCTCAATGATGCCAGGAAATTCCACTGGGGGAGGACAGTAAGGAATTTAGCTAATAGAGATTTCTGGGGTTTTTTTCTGTTGGTAAAAGTTCTAAATTAGATTTTGTAATTTGAACACTGTGTGCAAGGATTCAGAGGACCTTTTCTCCCATTGCTTCTCTTTCATTCTTCCTCCCTTCTCTTTTCCCTCAAATCTAATTGGGTTGAGGAATTGTATTAGATGACTCTAAGATGCAAAACATTTCAATTCAAAGGGATTAATTGTCAGTTATCAAATGTTTCCAAATGTTCAATATTATACAAATGAAACATCCAGGTCATCGAGGGAATTAAAAGAAAAATTATCACTAATATGGAAGGTAGAAAGGCGAAGTCGATATGAAAATTTGTATGAGTAGTGTAGGGTTCTTACCTATAATACAGAATTGTTGTGTAACCATGGGCAAGACATCGAACTTCATCATCTTGGCAACTCTTTAAGGCTTACAGATTAACACAGACTTCCACACTGGGAGTTTCTCCTCTGAAGAGATTACAGGTAGAGAGAGACTCTTCCTCTACTGATGAAATCCTAGGACTCTCCCTCCACCAAAAAAAGTTGAAAAATGTATATATATATAAAATATACATTCCTGTAATGGTAAATAGAACAACATAGTTTTGTAGATAGAATGATAGGTTTTGTTACTGTGCAGAAGATTAAACTTTTAATTAAACAATGCTTACTTTTTTTGTTTAGAAATTATTAGATCATTAAGGAAATTCTCATAATCAGGCCAGGGGCCATTCCTGGCATAAACTTACTTGCCTTTCTAAATACTGCTTATCTTAAATCTGTCATTAATATGCTTTGAATTGACATGTGTGAGCATGTCTAAGACTATCTAAGTCCAATAGGGAAAATATAAGAATTTTGAAGGTTATTTTGAAATTTGTAAGTTAAAAAAAGAGACTGGGTTGATTGAACATTCATAGAATAACTTTCTGGCACACTAATTGTAGCTAGAAAGTTGTGACTAAGAGAGCTGGCCTCAGAGCTAGAAAGACCTGGGTTCAAGTCCAGTTTCTGACATATATTGTACCATTTTAACCTGTGCAACTCACTTAACCTCTCAGTGGTCTAGGAAACTCTTTAAGACTTTAAGTTGCAAAGAAGAAGTCCTGTCACTATCCCATTCTGTCTAAATAGCTCACTAAGCATACTGTACTTAGTTCCCTTAAATATATGCTAATAATAGCATAGGTACTTCACTGAGGATTGAACTATATTAAGAGCTAAGTGTTTAAAATTATGAATTTTTCCTCTGTGCTCACCAGTAAAAATCTAAAACATCAATTATCTGTTGCTTGCCTCCTTAGTAAGTTACATATTTTATGTCTCCTCATAATTGAAAAACTAATTTGCTGATCAAAATCTTTTTCTAATAAATGAATGGAAAACTTTAATTTTGTAGTATTTAAAAATGCTTTCTATTCACATATATCTTTAAAACAATTAATATAGTTTTTAAGAGCAAAATATTATATGATGCTATAATTGCTCATGGGACAGATTTCCTTTTAATTATACAATGATTTGAAAAATTAGGAAATTGAGTATGAATAAACCAGTTTCAAGCCCTTGCTCTAACTTTTTGATCATAGCTATATGACTTCAACAAATAAAACTCATAACACAAAACTTGAACCAATTGTTTGTTCATGGACCACTATGATACTATCTGATATTACAGAGTTCCAAAGTATAATTCTGGCAAAGAAATGAAACAGAATTAGAGATAATTTATAGTTATCCTATAGTCTTTATTATAAAGTAATTATCCCCATCCCGCAAAACCCCAAACTTTTCTGTATGTACATACTCTTGTTAAGACAACTCACTATAAGGAAAGGTGCAGGAAATTAGGGTAAGCTGATTTTTGGAGGTTGTATTTACAATAACAGTCTAGAACTCCCCACTTCCTTGTTCTATACTCTATGACCTAGGGTGTGGCAGCAAAAGAAGAGAACTCATAGTTCTGTAATTTGCATCATGTTCTATAAACACGAAGTGATAAGGAAGCTTCTTTTCTTGTTTAAAGAAGTGGTAGTTTACCTAATTAGTCAGTGAGCATTTATTAACATTTAGTATGGAGGAAACTGTGGGGAGATGATGAAACGGGGCAGGAAACTACCTACCTCTCCCCAATTTCCCCACAAATACCTTAAAAGTAAATTTTGGAGCTGCAGAAATAATTAAAGGCCAGGGTTGAAGCATCTTTTCAGTCTGACAACTTGGGAAGTAAAGTTCAGATGCCAGGTAGATACCAGAAGTCAACATACAGCAAGCCTCGGGGGCGGCTGTGTCTGGCTTTCCCACCACAAATAGCGTGGGGCTTGGGTGGCTGATCAGGGGAAGATTGTGGGGTCATTCACTAGTTCTGGAGGGGGTCCTAGACTCTGACCAAATGGGATTCCAGGCTATGGCTATGGTGAGGAGGAGTGAGGAAATGTTGGTGAGTTGGTCGATTGGAGGAGAGCATTGTTCCAGACTTCAGTTCCAGGGAAGATAGTTGAGCTAACCTTATAAACTTGATACTGTAAAATAGAAGAGAATTTGAACTATCTCATTAGAAAAATAACTTCCTGGAAAATAGATCAAGGAGAGATAACATCAGAGTTGTGGTATTTGAATGTTATAATCTAAAAAAAAGTCTAGACAATATACTGAAAGAAATTATTAAGGAAAATTGCTCTGAAGTTCTAGGACTAGAGGGTAAAATAGAAATTGAAAAAATCCACTGATCAGTGCCTGAAAGAGATCCCCAAAATGAAAACTCATGAGTGCATTATGGGTAAGTTTGAAAGTTTCCAGGTAAAGGAGATAGTATTACAAGCAATAGAAAGAAACTATTTAAATATTGTGGAGGTACAGCAAGGATGACATAAGATTTAGCAGCTTTTACGTTAAATGTGGCATTGTGAAGAGCAAATGAGCTTAGTTGCAGTAAAGAATAACCTGCCTAGCAAAGTTGAGTGTAATCCTGCAAGGGGAAAAAAAATAGATATTTAGTGAACTAAAGGACTTGAGGAAAAGAACAGAACTGAACAGAAAATTTGACTTATAAGAATCAGGAGAAACATAAACAGGTAAATGTAAAAAACTAATTATAAGAGATATAATGAGGTTAAACTGTTTACTTATATGGGGAAAATATTTGTAACTCTTCAGAATATTATCATTGTTAGGGTAGTTCAAAAGAGTATAGATAGAAGGCTTTTTGTTGATTATGACGGGATGATTCTAAAATATAAATTGAGTAGGGACAGATGAAATGGAGTAAATTATTTAACACAAAAGTGACATGAATGGTGGTGGTGGGGAGGATAATATGGAGGGCAGGTAGTGCTGTAACCTTATTCTCATCAGAACTGGGTTAAAGACAGAATAGCATATACATTTAGTAGTGCATAAAAATATTAACTTAGAGAGAAATAGGAGGGCAAGGGAATAGGATAAAGGAGGGACTTTTAGAATGATATGTGGATTAGGAAGGCAATAGTCAGAAATAAATTAGAATTATGAGGAAGGACAGGGTAAAAAAAAAAAGAGAGAAGTATAAATAGTGAGAAAAACAGAATGGAGGGAAATAAACAACTAGGATTATAACTTTCAAAATGAATGGGATGAACTCACCCATAAAATGAAAACAGATAGCAAAATAGATAAAAACAAACAATCCTAGAATCTGACAATACGATGCTTACAAGAAACACATTAAAAATAAGAGACACCCAGAGATTAAAAAAAAATGCTGTAATAGAATTTATTATGTTTCAGATAACATAAAAAAAATCAAGGGTAGCAATTAAGATCTCAGACAAAGTTAAAGCTAAATAGATTTAATTAAAAAAGATGAGCAGGGAAACTATGTTATGTTAAAAGGTATCATAGATAATGAAATAATATCAATACTAAGTCTATATGTACCAAATGCTACAGCATTCAAATATTTAAAAGAAGAGGTAAATGAATTACAGGTGGAAATAGGTAGTAAAACTTTAATAGTAGGGGATTTCAATCTTTCCCTCTCAGAACTAGATAAATCTAAAAAACTTATTTAAAACAAGTAAGAAAAAAGTCAATATTAACATAATGTTAGATAAGCTAGATATGATAAACATTTGGTGAGAATTGAATGGGAATAGAAAGAAATACAGCTTTTTCTCAGTGGCACATGGCATCTTTGCAAAAATTGACCATATAGAAGGCCCTAAAAACTTTATAGTTAAACACAGAAACACAAAAATATTAAATATATTCTTTCCCAAATCATAATGCAATATTTATATTTAATAAAGGACCATGGAAACAAAGATTAAAAATTAATTGGAGTCTAAATAACCTAGTTTTAAACAATGACTGGATTAAAGAACAAGTCATGGAAACAATAAATGATTTCATTGAAGAGAATGGTGGTGATAGGACAGCATGTCATGGCTTGAGAGGTGTGATATTTGGGGGGAATTTGTGTATACATGCCTGCACCGCTGGGACGGAGAGGGATCAGATCAATGAGCGTGTAGTGGAAGGGGAATAGATTAGGAATCTCCAGTAGAAAACCAGGTTGCAGGTCCTGAAAGTTAAAGAGAGAAATTAATGAAATTGAATGTAAGAAGATATTGAGTTGTTGAATGAACCTAGGAGTTAGTTTTGTGAACAACTAGTGGAGTTGAAAAATCATTGATTAATATGAGTCAAGGGAGGAGAGAGGAGAACCAGATCACTAGTGTTAGAAATGAGGGGGGTGAATGTACCACCGATGAAGATGAAATTGGAGTGATTTTGAGAGTTGTTTTGCCCAATTGTATGCCAATAAATTTGACAATGTGGATGATATGGAAGAATGGTTGCAGAAACATGGACTGCCCCTATTAACAGAAGAAAAGGCAGAGTTTCTCAATAAGTCGATTTTAGAGGGGCAAGTCGGACAGGTCATAGATGAGCTTCCTAGGAAGAAAGCGTCAGGACCAGATAGATTTGCAGGTGAGTTCCTCCAAACATTTGAGGATCAGCTAATTCAAATTAGCTTATATGGAATGGTAGGCAGAGAGGAAGTCCTACCAGATTTTTATTTTCATTTTTATTTTTTTGTGAGGCAAGTGTGGTGCCAATGCCTAGGCCAGAAAGAGCAAGAGCAGAGAGGGAAAATTGTGGACCAGTTTCACTGATTGATGTTAATGCAAGACTTCTACATAGGATATTATCTGGGAGACTACAACAGTGCATCTCAAGGATTGTATATTATGTCCACATGAGATTTGTACCAGGAGTGCAGGACTGATTTAGTGTGGGGGAAAACTATTGACATAGTTGATTATATCAGTGATGGGCAAACAAGAATCACATGATTGTGTCAATGGATGTAGAGATGGTATTTGACAGAATGCAACACTTATTTCTATTTGAAAACACTTAAGGGAATGGATTTTTACTTGAAATGATGGGAAACATCTGTCTAGAGACATCAGTGAGCATTATCTGTGGTCAGGATGGGCTAGAAATCTTCCCAGTGGGATTAGGAGTGAGACAGCAATGCCCATTATTAGTAGTGTTGTTCAGTGTTGCACTGGAGATGCTGGCAAAAGCAATGACACAGGAAATGGAGATTGATGGAATCAGAATGGGCAAGGTGTTAGAGAAACTATTTCTTTTTGCAGATGATGTGATGGTATATTTGGAAAATCCTGGAGATTCAACTAGAAAGCTAGCTGAAACAATTAGTAATTTTAGCAAGGTATGAAGTAGACTCACATGAATCATCAGCATTTCCGTGTATCACCAGAGGAGACCTTTAGGAGGAGATGGTGGGAGATGGTTTATTTGAGGTAACTATAGACAGTGTAGAATGCCTTCCATTGCAACTGAATTGCTAAGAGGTGATTTCTGCCAAGCTGGAAAAGGTAGTGGTAGATTTAATTTGGAAGAGCAGAGGGTTGGGAGTGTTGAGAGAACTGGTACAAGGAAATGTGGGCGGGGGGGGTGGAAATGAAGGTTTGTGGTGCCAGCTTCTGCATTGTATTTTGAGTTGGTGATTGTCAAGACTATTTGATGTTGTCTAGGAGGTGGAATAGTGAATCAGTGGAATAGAGTGGATATACAGCACACAGTGGCAAAGGGTTATAGTAACTTTGTGTTTGATGAATGTAAAGATTTAGGCTTTTGGGATGGGAATTCACTATTTGGTGAAGGTGAGCAGTCTGGCAGAAACAGGTATCGACCAGTATCTTGTACTTGCAGGATAGAGTCAGGGTGGATACATGACCTAGACATGGAGGAGGATATCATGAGTGAATTGGAGGAGCACAGAATATGTTGCCTGTTGGATTTATAGATAGGAGAGGAATGTATGAGTGGGCAGGATATGGGATTTGTGGGATGTGGAATGGATGGTTTTGATTGCTTTGAATTGAAAAGTTTTTGTTCAATTAAAACCAATGTGATCAGGATTAGAGGGAGGACAGAAAATTGAGAAAAACACTTTTGTGGATGATGAACTGTTGAATTTATGGGTCTGTGAGTGACTCCCCATTAATGGATTAAGATATAGACAGGCAGTTTTTGGAGGAGGAAGTCAGTGCTATATGTGGTCATATGAAAAAGTATTCTAGATCACTATTGATTAAAGAGGTGCAAATTGAAACAACTTTGAGATGCCATCATATGCCTCTAAGATTGACTAAAATGATGAAAGAGGAAGGTGTTGGAGAGAAAGTGTTGGAGAGATTGTGGAGAGATTGGGGCACTAGTACACTAATGGTGGAGCTGTGAACTGGTCTGACCATTTTGGAGAGCAATCTGGACTTGTACCCATGTAGCTGTAGAACTGTGTGTGCTGTTTGACCCAGTAGTGCCATGGATCTGTTATCCAGGGTGATCAGGGAGGGAGGAGGGGAGTCTGTATGTTCTTAAGTATTTATAGTGGCTCCCTTTATGATGGTAGAGAACTGTTCATCATTTGGGGAATTTCTGACTAGGTTGTCATGGCTGCTGTGCTGTGGGAAATGATGAGCAGGTTGATTTTGGGAAAGCGTGAAAGGACTTACCTAAGTTGTGAAGAAGGAAATGAGGGAAAGACGAGGGTGATGGAAGCAGTGGCAGCAGTGTTGTTCAAGCAATAAGAGTCAATGATTATGCTATTCTGAGTTGTACAAATGTTCAAGTTGGCTACAGGGAACCTGTGAAAGAGGATGCTGTCCACCTCCAGAGAGGGAACTATAGAGCTATGTATTGTATAGTTTCACATGTTTGTCTGTGTTATATGTTGGGGTTGGGAAAGAGGGCAGCTGGGAGCTCAGGAGTAGCAAAGAAAACAGTGAAGTATATATTAAAAAAAGACTTACCAGGCATTGTGCTGGTCACTGGGAATACAAGGAAAGACAAAAACACAGTTCCTGCTCTTGAGGATCTCATATTCTAATAGGTGAGGCAATGCACCAATAATTACGTATACACAAGGTATATACAGCGAAAGTCACTCGGAGGAAAAACACTAGAGGACTGGGGGAAGAAAAGAGGGAACCAGGAAAGGCCCCCTGCAGAAGGTGGGGAGAGAAAGTGAGGTAATCCATGAGGCAGAGGTTAGGAGGGAGAGCTATCCAGGAATGGCATCCAGTCAGTGAAAAGGTCTGAAGTTGGAGTGTTGTGTTTAAAGAACAGTAAGAAGACAGATATTTCTGCCTTGTAAAGTACATGGAGAGAGACTGGAAAGATAGAAAAGGTTGAGGTTGTGAAGGGCTTTAAATGCCAACCAAAACTTTATATGTAGCATGTGTTCGCTGACCCTTGCTTCCAGAGTCAGGCAGGCTACATTTTCCTCAGGGTGCCAGGGTATCTTGAGATGTTTAAGCGTGGCTCTTTTCTCTACTGCGATCAGTTGAAGCTTCCGTGAGTCAAGTGACTCCATTGTTGGGGGAATGACTTAATATTGACTAATCTATTATAAAAGGATAGTTACTTCAAAGATATATAGCTACAACAAACAAACGTTTCTCTCAATACCTCCAAGTATTACCACCTCCATCTGACAGGAGTTGGGAATGCCGTGGGTCTCAACTCAGGTCAGGTCTTACCTAGCATTGGCTAGTCTTTTGGCACTTCTGCTTGATGAGGCATCCAAATGTCCTCTGAAACTTCTCTTTTTACTCCCTTGGATGTTGATGCTGTGCTATCTAAGAAACCCTACTCGGTATCTACTTCCTGGGACCTTGGGCAAATCAGTTTGCCTCTATCTGCCTCGGTTGACTCATCTGTAAAATGAGAATTATAATAGCTCCTAACTCTTAGGGTTGTTGTGAGGATAAAATGAAATATTTATAAAATACTTTGCAAACCTAAAGGATATTAGCTCTGGCTATTAAATGTTTTGGACATGTTGAGTTTGATATGGCAATAGGACATCCAGTATCAGATGTGCAAAAGACAGTTGGTGGTCTGGACTGAATTTCAGGAGAGAGCTGAATTTACAGATCTTGGGATCATCTATATAGAGATGATAATTGAACCTATAAGAGCTTATGAGATCAATGTAGGTAGTATAGAAGAAGAAAGGGCTCCAAAACAGAGCTTTGGAGACCACTCTTGGGTAATGGGCATGACCTAGCTAAAAATTCTTGAAGGAGACTGAGAAGGAGCAATTACACAGGTAGAAGGAATCTCCTTAAAATATAATTTGAATATATATGATAAAGCCCATGCAAGTTTGTAAATAATTTACAACAATCATTAGCCTTTAAAACATTCTGTTCTGTTTAAGAATATATGTTGACCTAGCTTCTGTTCAGGCTTGTATTACTTTAGAGCACAGATAGTCATTTTTCCAGTGACCTATTTCTTATGTATTTTTATGTTTTTTTTTCAATTGATGAAGTTCCCTTTCTCCCTTGGAGACATTAGTCAGTGTCTTGGAATAACAGAACTTCTGCTTGGTAGACTTTGTGGAAGCAACTTAAGTATGACTGCATTTACCCATTTGCATCCCAACAACCTGCAGAGTTTCTCTTGAAATAACAACGACTCATGGTATGATAGTTTGTTATGATGTACCTTTTCCTTATCTACTTTTTATGCTTTGTTTCTGCCTGATATCACAAATATAAATTTCCCTTTGGCAGTTCTTTTGCTTAGAGCCTCTAGCCAGGAACTAAAAGCTCACACTTTTGCCTCTGTGCTTATATATCTGCCTTGATTCTCTCCTTGTTGCAAGCTGACTGAAGATGGATTGCTACTTGGAGAATTAGGAGGGAGAATTTATTTGTCCACTGCAAATGGAATTGGAACCAAAGTGGATTGGAATATGTGGAAAGAAAGATTATTCCCTTTTGTCCTTGTGGGCAGATGCCTTCTCAACATGACAAAGTTGCAGTGGTTCCTGGAAAATGAGAAAAGTGAGGATCTCTTCCCAGTTCCTCTACAAACATATGGCTGCAAACCTTAATAAGTTAACCTTTTGTTTCTCTGCCTCTGCATTAGGGCCTATGATAACTACTACCTCTGTATCTTGCAGGTGTTAAAAAGAATGAATGTATTTATGTTGGCCAACTATATTGTGGTTTCAAGACAGGAGGTATTCCATGGTTATTTAGTTTCACCGTCCTTTTACCACAGAAACAGTTCAAAATTGGGGGTGAACTATATGTTAAAATTGAATGTGTGAAGTGCCCTCAGGCTCTACCACCATGTAATGTTAACTAGAAAGTGAATGTAGTTTGGAAACACATTCCATGCAAAGGAGCTTTTTAAAAGTCATCAAGTTTTTAATAGCATCAATGTTTTGTTGAAACACTTTCTTTTCCCATGCTTAAGTATTGTTAAATTGAAAATAACTTCAACTGAAAACAGATCCAGGTGCTGCCTAATACTGCCACATACACTGTTCTGAGGAACTTTCTTTGAAAAAACACCCTCCACACTAACCACAAGGTAGCTTCATAGCACTTGATTCTCATAAACTCTACCCACAAAGCTACCTATGTGGACTATGTATCCGCAGAACTCAGATTAGTAATAAAGTTGTGGGGGGTAGGCAGATGAACTCATTCCACTGCCATTTTTTTATAATTCTTTTTCATACATTTCTAATATATCTAAAAATATAACATTACATTTTATTTTCTTTCAACATTAGTTTTACAAAAGTTTATAAAACTGAATTTAGTTAATTATTTACAAAATTGAGGCCCAAACCACATCCACCTTTATTTTTGCAGGAGTTAAGTATAATTGACATACTTTTCTTATCTCTATGTTTGTGTAGAAATAAGTAAAGGGATTATAATTCAAAAATAAAAATTTTAAATTCCAATTTGTAAATTAGATCTAAATAATTGTGGTTCATTGTTAGCATTATATATATAATGTATATACATATATATGGAATCTAATGAATCTGTTCTCTTTCTCATGAATGTTAATGGAAAAAACTAGTAATATGGATCATATTAAATCCCAAGAAGTTTGATTGGGTCTTAATTTCCTGCCACATTATTGTCTAAAACAGAGATTAAATAATTAGAGAAAGAAGTAGCTTAGGTGCTATCTCAGAGAAGTTATGATGCAACTCTGGTCATCTTTGGTTCAGTGATAGTAATCCTGATGTTCTTCTTAATAGACTCTTTTCTCTTCTTTATCAATATCAGTCAGCAACCTGTTAGATCTCCAACTCAAAAATCTTCCATGGCTTTTTATTAATTCTAGCCTAAAAGTAAATTCCTCAGCATGGCATTTAAGGATGTCCAGAGTATGGTTGCAAACAGCCTCTCCAAATTTATTTTGCATTGTTTCCCATCCATTTGCACTTGAAATGGCCCCATTTTAAGAATATTATTAACTTCCACCAAACACGAAAGCTTCGCAAAAAAGAATTCCATTGGCTTCCTTCTGGGCTCCATTTAGCGTCATCTTCCCTGGGGAGTCTCTCCTGATTTTCCTGTTGTTACAGTCAAGTCACAGTGTGTCCAACTGTGACTGATCAGGACAATATGAGCTTGGAATGCTCTATCACAGGTCAGGCACAAATAATCCGTGTGAACTTTTGGGGTGGATTCTCTGAATTTGTGCAGCTCATGTTTCTTATGAATTACTTCAATTCTGCTTTACTCATTGAACACAGCACTTTTTCGAATGAGGGCGTGCCATGCTGAGTGGTCCTGAGCCAGTGAATCCCATGTCACACAATTAATTCCAGAGTTCTTAAGAGAGACCTTGAGTGTCCTTGGATCACTTTTTATGACCACCATGTGAGTGTTTTTCCTGTGTGAATTCTCCATAAAATAATCTATTGGGAAAGTGTACCTTTGGCATTTGAGCAATGTGGCCAGCCCATAGGAGTTGTGCTCTGTGCAGTAGAATTTGAATGCTTGGTGGTTTAGTTCAAGAAAAGACCTCAGCGTCTGCTATATTATCCTGCTAGATGATCTTCAGAATCTTCTTAAGACAATTCAAATGGAAGAAATTCTTTTTCCTGGCAAGGCACTGGTATGTTGAGCAGGTTTATAGGCGTACAACAATGAGGTTAATACAACGACTCTGTAGACCTTCAGTTTGGTAGTCAGTCTAATACCTCTTCTCTTCCGTACTTTCCTGTTGAACCACCCATCCATCCATTGGCCTATTCCAGGAGCTTTCTACTTCACATAATTTCCTTTATCCACTGTCATATTCGGGGCCAAATGGTTCCCTGAAGGGGCTTCGCAGATGCACAGGTTTCCCTTCTAGGAGAATTGCTGCATAAGCTCTCTTTGGTGGCAAAGAATTGGAAATTGAGGGGATGTCCATCAATTAGGGAATGACTGAACAAATTGTGGTATATAGTTGTGATGGAATCCTGTTATACTATAAGACATGAATGGGCAGGTTGTTTTAAAAAAAAAACTGGAAGGAGTTAACATGAACTCATGCACAGTGAAGTGAGCAGAGCCCAGAAAACAATGAACATATACACTAACAGCAATATTGTACAATGATCAACTGTGAATGACAGCTATTCTCAACAGTTACCAAGATCCAAGACATCTCCAAAGAATTTATGATGAAAAATGCTATCTACCTCCAGAGAAAGAACTGATAGAGTCTGAATGAAGGTCAAAGTATGATATTTTTTACTTTCTTTGTGTGTGTGTGTCCTTTTACAACATTACTAATATGGAAATATGTTTTGCATGGCTGCACATGTATAACATATCAAATTACTTACCTTCTCAGTGAGGGAAAGGGGCGGAAGGAAGGGAGAGAATTTGGATGTCAAGATTTTAAAAAACTTCTGTTAAAATAGTTTTACATGTAACTAAAAAGATAAAAATATTGCATTTGTTAAAAAATTGTGTGTAGCCTCTTTCCTCTCTCTCTATCTCATCTCTGGTTACCCCTCTCTGTTCAATAGCCTTTTAAATGTCGTATCCAAGGGAACAGCCCAAGGTATGTAAAATTGTTAGAATCCGTAATCTTGAATGTGATATTAAAGGTTCTTAAGGACTTAAGACAATAACCAGACAGAACCTTGCTTAAGTTAATGATTAATATCTTAATAAATCTACAGATTGAACCCTAATAAATAGTTCAGATTATAAACTTCTTGAAAGAAGAGTCTTTGTCAGATGGACCTTCGTATACCAATGAAAATGTTTACATAATATTTTGAAGATTGCAAAACACTTTCCTCACAATCACCCACTGACATCAATAATATGAGCTCTATTATCTCCGTTTTACAGGAGAGGAAACTGAGACTCTATGAAGTGAAAAATCTTGCCAAGGGCTGTGTAATTATTAACTGTTTGAGGCAGAATTAAAACCCGAATCTCCTTTCACGGATCCGTCGCTAATGCGCCATCCTGCCTCCTTCTATCCCAAGGGCCCAGCTCAGAAGCTTGTACATATAGTGGGTTGATAACGATCATGAGCTGATATCTATAGATCCCGATGAGGTTTGCAAAGTGACTTGTAAGCTGTGTCAGCGCATTGATTCTCATAACGCTGCGAAAGAAGGTATTCCTGTTTTACAGATGAGAGATTCAAGGGTAAGAAGTTCAATAATTTGCCTAGGGTCACACCACTAAGTGACTGAGGGAAGATTTGAATACAGGTCCTCATCATTCCAAATCAAATACTCTGTTATGCCACCCAGCTATTTAGTAAAATGTTTGTTGAGGGGGGCAGAGCCAAGATGGTGGAGTAGAAAGACTCCCATATGCCAGCTCCGAACCCACAGCCCATAATTATCTATAAAAAGAAGTCCCAACAAATTCCGGAACAGTGGAGCCGCGCAGCAACGGGGTGAAGGAGATTTCCGTTCCAGAGAGCCCTGAAAAACCGATCCCAAAGGTTTGTCATGCACCAGATGGGAGCGGAGCCCAGACCTGTCCTGGCCGTGAGGCACTGAGAGGAGCGAGCAGATCCAAACAGGCTTCATGGATGGAATCTCCAATGGCTGCGAAGGTCCCTCCACCCACAGACGCACAGGTCAGTGAGAGAGACGTCTGGACGGGCTAACAGGGGAGCGGGGTGTCTCCATGACTCAGGACCCCTAGGGAGGCAGCGGCAGAGGCAATGGGTGGCCAGAAGCTCCCAGAGCAGGCAGGAGCTCAGCAGCAGCTCCATTACAGAAGGTCTCTGCAGAAACCCCCTGAGGGAACTGAGCCTGGGAGGTGGCCCTGCCCCTACCTGAGAACCTGATTTAATCTTATCCTGAATAGCAGCAGGCCATCTGCTGAAAGCCCTGACGCTGGGGATCATCTGAACCTCAGACCCCAAGCACTAGCTGGGCAGACCTAGGAAGGAGAGGAGAGGACTCTCAGAAGTCAAGTAACTGG